>JARHVA010001609.1:2732500-3165000 GCA_037957365.1 Torreya grandis
TTATCCCAGAGTTTCTTGATTCCATTTCCTTTAAAATTTGGAAAATCCAGGTTATTATCTAGGAAAGTAGCTATTTCAAATCCCAAGTACCTATTAAGGAAAGCTTGAAGATTAGGGGGGACATTAATACAAAAAAACTTGGATTTATTCCTACTTATATATTGAAATGCCCTTTCTTAGCAGCCCAATAAATCCCTAACTTCTTTGACCTCTTTTGAGTGGGATTCACAAAAAGAGAAGTATCATCCACAAATTCGAGATGGGAGTGTACAAATTCCTTAGTTTTCACTTTAATCCCTTTTATCTTATTCTCATCCATAAGAGATCTTATACATCTTCCCAAAACTTATACCAAGATAAAGAGATAGGGGGATAAAGGGTCACCTTGTCTGAGTCCCCTATAGCAGGAGAAATACCCTTTTGGAACTATTAATCATCACTAAGAATTTTGAGGAGGAACAACAACTTCAGATACATTTACTCAGTTTCATGTTGAAGCCAAACTTACCAAGCACTCCATCCAAAAAGGTCCAATTGATTTTATCATAGGCCTTAGACATGTTTAGTTCAGTCAACATGACTTCTCTCTTACTAGCTTGTAGAGAATGTATGATCTTGTGGGCAATGAAAATCCCATCTATGATTTGTCTCCCTTTGCCAAAACCTCCTTGTTCTCTGAGATAAGTTTGGGAAGAATTTTTTGGAGTCAATTAGCAATGATTTTTGAGATGATTTTGTAGGTAATGCTGCATAAAGATATTAGATGAAAGTATTCAGGGGTCCCACTTTCTGATTTTTTTTTGAATGAGACCCAGAATGTGGAGTTAAAAACTTTTAGAATTCTTTGAGACTCCTTTGATTCTTGAACCACTACCCTAATTTATTATCCTAAAAGGTCCTAGAAAGGTTGGAAACAGGGTTGAAACACCATCCAATCCTGGAGCCCAGTCCCCTACCATTTTAAAAATTGCTTTCTTGGTTTCCTCCATAGAGATATCCTCCATCGGGGCTTGATTATTTGATTGGGTGACCAGATAAGGTACTGTTCTCCAAAAAACTTCTTGGTCTTCCTATCTCTCTCCATTTTCTTGTTTTAACATGTTCTTCCAAACTAATGCCTTCTCAACTTTCCAAATTCTGAATGTAATTTCTTTGCCTTCTAACCTTACATGATAAATGGAAGAACTTAGTATTTTTGTCTCCCTCATTTAGCCATATAACCCTAGATTTTTGTTTCTAGTAAATCTCCTCATTTTTTTAGTAGTCTTCCAAATATCTTACAATCTCCTCCTTTGCCTCTATAAGTTATTTAGGGTTGTGCCACGCCTCCATCTTCTTTTCCTGTATCTCGTTATTTCTTCTTTCCAGCTCTATTTTTTCTTGGAATTTTTTTTGAAGATGAGATGATTCCATCTCTTCAGGGAAATTTTGAGCACTTTCAATTTATGGGATAAAAGGTACATCCTAGTCCTATATTTTTGGTTTGGGGATATCCATTACTGAGTTATGAAATCATCTAATTCTAGATGTTCCATCCATATTTTATCAAATTGAAAAGGGGTTCTATGTGGTTGCTCATCTTGCTTGAGATGCAATGTTATTGGCCAATGATCTGAACCAAAAGTTTTGAGCACCTATGTTTTCATGATATGAATATGTTTCTACCACTTGTTTGAAACTAAAAACCTATTTAGACATTTTAGGACTAGGTCTTTCCCCATCCTTTTATTATTCCAAGTAAACTACCCTTGCTTGGTTTTTTAGGTCACATAATTCAACCCTTTCCATAAAATTATGTAAATTCAAGTTGTTCTTGTCTTTACCATTTACTCTTTTTTTATATGAGGCCTCCATTCTTGCATTAAAATAAGGTATCCTCTTATACTTTGATCTTCTTCCCCAACAATTCCCAAGCCGATTCTCTTTCTTCCTTGTTATGAGATCCATTTATGTTGACTATAAAAAAACTAAGATACTTGCTCTGTGAGACAACTTTACTAACAAGAAATTGATTACAGGCTTGGGTAATTTCTAGGTTGACTGAGTTATGGTTCCATAGGAAGGTTATGCCCCCTGCTATGTTTTTATCATCCACCCTAGTTATTTCCCTTCCCAATAATCTATACAAGGCCTTGTTATGCTATGTTAACCTTTCCAACTTGGTTTCTTGGAGCAAAACCACTTCAGGGTTATACTATTTTATTAGATTCCTTAATGTTTTTGTAAGGGGATTTGAGACCCCTTATGTTCCATAAAATTAGTTTCATCTAGATGCGTTATTTTGCTTGGTGCCCACCAAAAGAGTGTCTACTTGTGTTTGAGTCCCTGTTCTAATAGCATATGTGGTTTCTTCATTCCTTTTTTTCTTCTTGCTCGGTCTCCCTCTCCTTCTCTTTACAATATTTCCTTTGTGATTAAGATTTGGAGTTTGAGAAATTATAGTATTTTCCTCCTCCACTTCTGAATCTAGTTTATCTTCCTCATCCTTGCTTGTCCAATTTTCTTTATGTCTTGATCCTTTTGTTGTGTTGTTTCCTTTTGCATGTTTCCCTTGTAACCCTATTGTCTTCTACATATATGGGTTTCTTTTACTTGGTTCCTTGAGAAAATTATCCAAACCCTCTTTGAAACCATAGTCTAATGTGATCTCTTTCATCTCCATATTTTTGTGTTCCTCTTGTGGTTGTGTTTCTAGGATCGATTCCACCCCTCGCATTAGTGTGAATTTTCCATCATTTCCTTTTTTACTTGCTTTTGGAATATATTTTTTGATCATTTTGTCCTTAGTCTTAATAATATGTCTTTTTTCAACTTGATGAATCCTTCTGAGTCCTTTTTAGTTGTTGCAAGGCTTTATCTATAGTGTTGATTTTCTACAGTGTTAGGCAATCTCTAACTAGGTGCCCATATTCATGATAACTTCTGCAATAGAATGGAGTATTCTCATAATCAAGGTCCTGAGTCCATTCCATTCCCCCTCCTTTTATATTTATGTTCTTTGGCAATGGTTTTGTGAGATCAAGCTCCACACAGATTCAAGCATATATGGATAGGCCTTTACCATGATGGGGTTTTGATATATCTACTGGTTTACCAATAATATTAGCAATGGTTTCAAAAACACACTTAGAACAAAATTATTATGATAGAGCAGACATCTGAATCCAAACTAGTGCCATACTAGGTAGCTCTTTTGTTAGCCTAAAGGTTGTGTGTCAGTGCTTCATAAATAATCCTAATTTTTTGAAGAAGTGCGGACCTCCTTTGAAGACCTTATCTTTGTCTAATTCATTAGTAAATATTCCTGTGAAATATCCTTTCATGTAGGCTTTGAGTTCATACTCACCATTTGGTTTTTAGTTTCTCTTAGTCCATGCATACAATTCTTCCAATGAGAGTTGTGCCCCCATAAATTTACAGATTAGGCTCCTTCCATGCAACCCTACTATGTTCTTCCTAATTAACAAGCAATTTCTTCTAGAAGAAACTATGTTTAATTTTGATGATCGTCATGTTTTAGATCCACTATTGTGATCTGTCATTAGGAAATAAAACATATGCGAGACCAACAGAGTTTTAAAAAGATTAGGATTAAACTTGCTAAGAGAATAATATATCTAGTGCAAAACTCTGTTGGTCTCACATATGTTTTATTTCTTGATGAAGGATCACAATAATGGATCTAAAATACGTCGATCTTAAAAATTAAACATAGTTTCTTCTATAAGCAATTACTTATTTTTCCTAATTTGTGTAGGATCAAGCAAGGCTATCAGTTTCTCTTTCATCGCTTGCATGCATGTTCTCCTAATTCCATTTATCGATTTTTGCCAATATTTTTTGCCTGTCACTTTCATTAAGGCATTGATCTACGTCTCTAAAATAAAAGATGAAGCTATGAACACTATTTTCTTGAAGGATGGCTTGTGGGGGGTGATTCCCCCTGGATGATTCATCCTGAAATTTGTTAATTGATATGAGAGCCTAGTCTTGATCAAAACACAAAAGAATGCAAACAAATTTGAAAACCTTCGAGCCCTAGCCTAGCTCATTTATTCTCTCAAAATCCACACATTGATCCTAGTCCTAATTTGTTTTTGTAATATTATTATACTTATTCTTTTTATTATTATACTCTCAATTATATAATATTTATAAAACATAGTATTGCTAATAACATGTCGTATTATTATAATACATACATACATAAACTATAGTATTATGCAATAATAATAATAATAATAATAATAATATATTATCGATGAGATATGAGTGAGTTGGTAATGTGGCTTGGTTGTTTCAAGCCCCACCCAGCTTCGGATCTTAGTAAGGCATGTGAGGTTAGTTGTGGCCATTGGTGGTATTGAGGTAGGTTGTGGTTGTTGGTGGTATTCTCAAGGCTAGTTGTCACTGTTAATACTATTCTTGATGCTGGTTATGGTTGTTGTTGGTATTTTTAAGATCGATTATGGTTATTGGTGGTTAATCACATGGGGATCTAGGCCCTCATTGTGTCTTGGACCGGTTCATAGCTCTAGTAAAAAATGATTACCAATAAAATAATAATAATATATTATTATATATTATAGTTATAATTAATATATTAAATATGTTTAACAATATATTATATTTATAATAATTACAAATATATTATATTATATATAATATTAGACATTTGATATGGAGTCTTGTTGTAATCAAATAAGTTCTCATGACATCTGCATCCACCCTTGACAGTAAAAAAATGATCAATCAAATATGCAAACTCTTTATAAGCTGCAAACCTTTCTACAATGGATGAAATGCATATAAATCTACTAGCTACCTTAATTCTGGGTTTGGTGTACAGTATGGGCCCTCTAGTGTACGATACCACCTAAACTACCTAGTCATTGCCCCTTGCCATCATCACTTAGCTCACCTTAAAATATTTCATCACTTGTATGTTGTATATGGCTATGCCCTTCTCCACTACTTCATTGTTGCTTCAACTCACTATGGAATAAAATGTCTCCTCCTTGAATAATGCATTGCTACTCCGTATGAAGAAACACGTAACCTCATTTTTCACCATTGACTCCACAAGAAATTTGAAAGTATTGTTGCTTAACCCTTTGTACATAAAAGCTAAGATGGAGTCAATGATCACACCAATTTACACTCCCTCGCTTTACAAAACCCCACTTTATAAAAATAACATATTACATGCCTTCTGGCATAACTCATACATTATTTAATGGTGACCCCATATATATTTATATGTTGAGAGGTGGTTGTGGATGTGTGTTGTCTTCATATTGACCTTCATAAATTATTATTATACATCATTTATTGTTATATTAATATATAACAATATAAGATTTGTAAAATATAGTATTAATAAAAATATATTATATTATGATATAATAATAATATTTTATATATTATATAAGAATATATTATTATATTAATAAAGAATATATTATTATATTAATAATGAATATGTTTAATATATTTAATAGTATATAATATTAATGATAATTATAATTTGGCTCAAACCAATTTTGATAAAGTTTTTAATCATCAACTGTAAAGTCTCCAAGCGAGGGTTGGTATGCTTAAAAATGAAAACATCGAGCTAAAAAACAATATTAGTTTTCTAGTGAATTGTAGCAAGGTAACTATGAACGAGGGAATACAAAATGTTGAAAATCTTAGATCTCATCTAGGAGATCTATTTGACATTAAAACCCCAAGCAAAGGCAAAGTTAAACAGGTTCAGTGTAGCAAGTATCGTAAAGATGTTGACAAAGAAAAGCTTCTTCTCCAAATAGATTCAAATCTCAAAAGAATGAAGAGTTGCTAGGAAGATGTTTCTGGCAATTCAGACATAAAATAGGCTTCAGGTTCACTTTTAGCTGATCCCTGCTCTTGGCGTATCTTTGGATGTTTTTTAGTTGTTTTTGGGTGGTGTTATAGTTATTTTTGGTTATATTTGTTTTTCTCTTTTGCAGACTATAGTGGTCCTTTGGATCCTTTTTGGTTGTACTTCTCATAAGGTTTGGGGACCCTGGTCAAAAAAATCCTCCCCTTTAACCTTAATAAAAAATATATAAATTATATTATATATAATATAATATATTATTATATTATAATTATAAATATATATTATAATAATAAAATATTAAATTTTTAATAATAAAAATTATAATATAAATAACACTATTTAATATATTTAAATGATGATGATGACGACGACGACTCGACGGGGATAGCCTAGCGGTGTATGAGCTGAGCACTAGAAGTGGGAGGTCTTGAGGTCCATTCCTTGGGCTAACCACCTCTATAGCATCATTCCCACACTAGGTTATAACAGGTCAGTTGTGAGGGTACCCAATGTGTGGTGACTAGTCAGCTCAATGTTCAATGTGATGGGGGTCAGTATGTGGCTTGAAACATGTGTTCAATGTGACAAGGCAAGTCCTCAGTCCATGGTTAGGGCTACTCTTCATTGTCAGTTTTGGGTCTGATTAAATAAATCACATTACCCAACATTTAAGACCCGATGGGGATATCCTAGTGGTGTGTGAGCTGAGTGCTAAAAGTGGGATATATTTGAGTCTATTCCCTAGGTTGACAACCTCTGTAGCATCATTCCCACACTAGGCTCTAATGGGTCAGCCATGAGGGTACTTGATGTGATGGATTAGTTGGCTCAATATTCAATGCGATGGGGGTTGGTATGTGGCTTGAAGCCTGTGTTCAATGTAATGAGGCAAGTCCATAGTCCATAGCTAGGGTTACTCTTCACAACTAGTTTTGGCTTCGATTAAATAAAGTCTATTATCAAACATTTAACCAATGAGATGTGGGTGAATTTTTAAGTGGCTTGTTTGTTTCAAGCCCCATCCAGTTTCAAATCTCAGGAAAGGCATAAGAGGCCGGTTGTGGCTGTTACTTGTATTCTCGAGATTGTTAATGGATATTAGTTATTCTCAGGGTCGGTGGTGGCCATTGTTGGAAATATTTGGTGTACATCTAGTAATATATGGTATACAAGTGATATTCAACTGGTTAATAAATCACATGGGGATGTGGGCCCCTGATTGTGTCGTAGATCAATCCACACTTTGGTCAAAATTTGTTACCTAACAATAATAATAATAATAATAATAATAATAATATAATAACATAAATGTTAATATATATATATATATATATGTATGTATGTATGTATATACATATATATACATGTATATACACATATATATACATATACATACATGTATATATGTATATGTATGTATATACATATATATGTATATACACATATATGTATATATGTATACATACATATGTGTATATGTATGTATATACATATATATGTATATACATATGTGTGTATATATATATGTATATCTATATGTGCGTGTGTGTGTGTGTGTGTGTGTGTGTGTGTGTGTGTGTGTGTGTGTGTGTGTGTGTGTGTGTGTATATATATATATATATATTATGATATTAATACACACATACATATTATACATATACATATATATGTATATCCTATCAAGGCTTGTATTCATATATATGCTCTATATTCTATTTGAATCAAGCTTTTTTATTACGCTTTCAAGTCCTTCTGAGAAGAAGTGGAGTGAAAAGCTAAGAAATTCACTTCATCTCATATATATGTATGTATGTACGTATGTATATACATACATACATATAATATATGTATGGCTAATATAGAACTAACTTCCATTGGAATATTAAATTCAACAAGATAGTCTTGTTGGATCTAATATGAGCTTAGGAGGAATTTGTCAAGCCTTTCAGTAATAAAGGCAACACCAATTCTTCGATTTGACCAAGTATAAGAGTCATACTTGGGTTTAACATCAAAGGTATAAATGTATTCAATGAAAAGAGCCAAGATGGAAGTAGAAGGAGGAAGAGTACTAGATCCTCCAGATTTTTCCAAGGGAAAGATGATTGTGTTGAAGTCTCCTCCAAGAATCCACTTTTCATGTGGGTGCAAACCTTTGAAGGTTTTTAATGATAACCAACAAATCATCCTTCCTAGAAAAGAACTCAGGCCATAAACATTGGCACAAATAAAGAATTGATTGGACCCAATAATGTCAAATATGACTACTTGCCAGTTGACATAATCATCCAAAATTAAACCAATAACTGTGAAAGGATTCCAAAGCATGGCTAGTCCACCAGAGGAACCAACGAGTCTTTTACTATAAAATTATAAGTTCTCCATATGGCTTTATGTAATTAGAATAAAGAGGGACATCCATTTTTATTTCTATAATGAGGAGCATATCAAGGGTTTTGGATAAAATAAACTATTTCAACAACCTCTTCTTGTGCGAGACATTGAGCCCTCGTAAATTCCAAGATATTATTAACATTGAGGGGGTTTAAACCCACTACTGCTACGGGTAAGAAGATTATCCACCCTAAAAGTTTCTCTTTGTTTCTTGGTAGATTTGAGAATAGACTGAGAACCCTCCCCTTTATTCTTCCTTTCATCCTCTTCAAGCAAGTTTGGATTTAGATTTTCCTTTGGGAGAGCCTCAAGATGCTTGGGAAGCATTTCAAAGTTTTGTTTATGGCTTCATTTTCCATTTTTAATTTGAGATTCTAGGTTTCTTGAATTGGAGTGAGGAGGCCTTCCTAGCTTGCTTTTGTCACACTACATAGTCTTTATATAAAAATTATTAACTTATAACAGGGACATACTAAGGTTGATGAGTAGATGTTTTATCTGAGACTAAGATAAGCCATCTAGGCTTTCCACTGTTTGCCCATCCTCCACTTGATCTTCCTCTGATCCTGAAAATTCCCCTTTTTCAATAACCTTTTGGCAGAGCTTTAGTGGGGAGGGGCTAAAACCCCTCCAAATCCTACTCAAGGCCTTGAATGCTATGAGGGCCATGCATAATTTATTGGACCAAGGTGGCCTCAATTGACCCCAAGCAATATGAGGTTTCAACATTTATTGTCTCCTCTTGGAGAAGATCAATTTTGTTGATAATTTGCACTACATTTGACTCTTTAGCCTCAATTGGCTTTCGAGATTTATATTTTTCCCCTATTCTTTTTCTTTGGTTAGATGAAGCCATCATCTTCCTTGTCCTCTTGTAGCGCTTGAAGAGGGAAATGAACATTTTCATAGTCCAAATCTTGAATCCATTCCTTGGTTTGATATTTGAATCAAATTGCCAGGGGCAGTGGCTTGGAAAGATCCATTTTAACACAAAATCTTGCATAAATTACTAAAAGACCAACATCTGTTACTTTCACTGTGTAGATGAGCTCTCCCAATTGATCTCCAACCTATTCAAAGATTTCCCATTTCTAGATCTTTAAAGGGAACCCACAAAGTGGAGTCCAAGAGAGGACTTTATTTAAGTCCACCAATTTAGGGTTAAAGCCTTCTTCCTAGGGTTTCATGAATAGACCAATGCGTCCCATAAACCAAAGGCTAAATCTGGAAATGTCTTCCCTATGTTTTGCATTGTCAAAAACCACTTAAAAAAACCTTGAGGAAGGAGACTAACCTGATAAACTTTCTAATTCTTTACAAGCCATTTCTATAAAATTACAACACTAGGCCAAAATCTAATGAATTTACAAATCAAGGCACAATATTCAAGATGCCTTATCCTTGCCACCATATCATTGTTGGAGGGTTGAATGGTCAGGATGTACTACAAAACTGGAATAATAGAGTTGCCCTCTATTTTTTGAAGAGGTGCGGCCTTCACCCTAACTACTCCTCGAGAATTGCGACCAAGGTTGCAGTCAACCACTCTCGAATGCCCTTGGAAGAGGTTCCCAAAGAGGAGACATACTAAAATTTCTTGTCGCATAATTCATTGCACCTCTTTTTTATAAAGTTTTTCATTGTATTAATAAATATTAAATATTACATATAAACTCAATATATAAAATACAAATTTATAATATTTAATTCTATATAATATATTAATAATGACCTGTAATAATATTATATATATATATATATATATATATATATATATATATATATATAATATTATATTATTATTATAAGTCATTATTAATATATTATATAGTTTATACTATTATAATTTATTATAAATATTATTAATAATATATATTATTATATAGTAATACTCATTTATATATTTCAATAATATTTATAGTTACAAGTATATAACATAATTATCCATATATATATATATTATATTATTATTATAGGTCATTATTAATATATTATATAGTTTATACTATTATAATTTATTATAAATATTATTAATAATATATATTATTATATAGTAACACTCATTTATATATTTCAATAATATTTATAGTTACAAGTATATAACATAATTATCCATATATAATATATTATATTTATAATTATATATAAATATAGACTTGTCAGTAGCATTGCAGTATTGATTTGATCTGCATATCAGATGTGGAGCCCTGCAATAATCAAATCAGCTCTCATGACATCCTCGTCCACCCTTGTCAATAGAAAGTGACCAATCAAAAATGTCACCCTCTATAAGCTGTGGACCCCTTCGTTATGGGTGCAAGTATGTAAATCTACTCACTACCTTGAATTTGGGTATGGTGTACAACATGGGCCCTTTGATGTCTAATATCCCCTATAATACAATGTTATTGCCCTTCACCATCACTAGCCAACTCACCTTGAAATCTTTCGTCACTTGAACATTTTGTATGGCCTCGCCCTTCCCCACCACTTTAACATTGCTCAAGCCACTGTGAAACAAAACGTCTTATCCCTGTATAGCTCATTGTCACGTTGCATGAAGAAACACACAATCTCATTTTCTACCATTACATCCACCATAAATATAAGATTAATGTTGTTCAACACTTTATATAAAAAAGCAAAATATGGTCAACGATCATCGATTTTGAGTAAATTACAACTATCAATTTATAAAGTTTGCTTTTAAAAGCTCTATTTTATAAATACATAGAATTACATCCTTTTCGACATCACTTGCACCTTTGGGGCGACCACTAGTAATTATTTCGTAAGACCTACCCCCTAACTTATAAATAGATTGAAAGGGTTATCGTTTGACTAGTGAGGATGATGGTTGCTTATATTTATACACCAAAGTACAAATCCCTATGATACTTTAAAAGGAGAGTCAAACAGTTAAGCCCAAGATTGTGCAGTGGATGATTTTGATAGTGTAGATGCCCCTTACTTATAGTTGCATAGTCAAAGGAGCTCATTGATTTAGATATATGCTTACTCAACGTTGTAGATCCACTATATGTTTATTTCTAAAATATGGGCAGAGATATTGACATTCTATATAATTCAATGATTCCATGTAATGCCTTCAAGGATATTAAAAAAACACCTATAAATCTAAATCATTGCATCAACGTAATTGCAATAAATCATAATAAAAAAAGATTTGTAACAAGGGTGGTATAGTGGCTAGTCCCTATCTTTAGTAGTATTATTATTGTAAACTTATGATTTTATTCAGAGCTATTACCAGTCATATAATAGGGTAGTAGATAAAGCGATTACCAGATAAAGCATAAGGAAGTGGCAGTGCTTTATTCATAAATGAAGAAGCTTTTGTCATTGAAAAAAGTTTGTTCAATTTGCTACAAAAGGCTATAGTAGTGAGAGTTTTTGTCGGTGGGGGAAGTGTTTACATCACACGGCAATGGAAAATTGGAGTTGAAAGTATATGGTTTATATGGCTTTGGTGAAACCATCATGAAAAACTATAGGAAATCAAGCTTGATCCAAACACTGTATTTTTGCTCAACTTTGCATATGTTTATTTTTCTGTTTGTTTGAAATATATTATGTTATACTTGAAGTGTAGTTCACTACAAACCAAGCATACATGTTTTGGTGTGTCATCTAGGTCTTTTACGAATTTATTTGTTGGATACACGTGATATGTTTGAACATACATAAACTTGTTATTGGAGTCCTATTCAATGGACGATTTAGTCTATCCTCCTTGTCTTTTATAGATTTGTGATGTGCATTTTTTCTTTGGTTTCATGCAAGATGCTTTATAGAGCAAAAATATTTTTAAAATGCAGTAGGTGATGTTATGCTATTTATATTATAATTTGTAATGCTAGTGTCATGTTGGCATCTTTCTATCAATGTTTCATAGTGGACATGATTTGTGTCTATTTCAAATACGACTATGTTAGAATTTTTTGCTAGTTGTAGAGAATTAGAGTATATCTTTGTTATATGCATCAAATGCGCTGACCAAAGATGGATTTTTGCATCTAGCAATATGGACATCCACTCAAAGCAAAAGTCACCTCCCTCAATGTTAGTATGATTGAATGGCTTTTCCTGATTTACAATATAGTCTTGCCAACTTGAGATTTTGTTTGTGTTTTATATTAAGCTAGAATGTAACTTTGTTTGGATGTAAGATAGTGCCTTTTTATCTTGACACAATATCACATTGCAAAATGATTGTGCCATAAAAAATATTCCCTAAAATCTACCTAAAATCACATGAGATCACATGGGACAAAAGGAAGTTGCACAATGATTTCCCAAGAACACAATATGCTTGATATCATATAATATGCACATATTCGTAAATTATCATAAGGAGATGATTAAATATACGAAAAAAATGCATTAAATAAAATCCAAAAAATAAGAATTGTATTCCAATAATCATGTAAAAATATAACTATGCACTATCACAAAGTCACGAAAAAGAGAATGACCAAAGAAAGGTGAATTCTAAGCATGGTGCACACAACATAAAGTCATCACTTTTAATATTAAAGAAACAAAAAAAATGACTACAAGCGAATATTCACCATGTCAAGCAAATGCAAATCATATTAATTATCAATTCCAGCTTGCTTAAGTGAATTGATAAATGCATGAACATGTGATGCTTCTTATGCATTATAAAAATAGGTGTGAGACATGAGGTCTTAAACAACTATTTCTATCTATAGTTGGCAAGGGGACTTAGTTTTACATATTACATGAATAATTGTTCCTCTTCTAAAGCCATAAATTGCATGAAAACATTATACCCGTAAATATTTATTAGTGATTAGTGGTGAAATCACTGGCATCAATCTAAGTACACCTTAGCTAGGGAATTACTTAAAATTGTGGTAGTAAATAAAAAAACATGGGCAGTGTGACGACAAATGAGCAGGGAAGATCACATTCGTTGCTGAAACTTTCTACGACAAATTATGTATGGATCTTTAAATTTATGACAATGTATTTGTCAATATCATTGTTTTAATGATGAAATTTGATATGCTCAATAATTATTTAATATTTTAATTTTTTTTGGTTAGAATGTATTAAATTAAATATTAATTCAAAAAAATATTAATTAATAACATAAATAATTATAATAAAAAATAAATATAATAAATTAATAATGATATGTATTGTCATTATAATTGATTGTTAGGATATTAACATAAAAATATTCTCAAATAACACCTTTGATAAAATTCCAATATTTATATAATTTTTTTAATAAAAACTTTATATTGATTAAAAATATATACATTTTAAAAAAATTGTAAATAAAACCATTGCTACCCTACCTGCCTTGGCAGGCACTAATAATAAGACTTTATTGATAGTAACAACTGACATGCCTGGGTTATTTCTAGCAAAAAAATTGAGCGCCTGTAGAATCGTCGTGCTTAACACCTGAATTAAAAGAAATTGGAAAAGAAAGTGAAAAAATGTCACTCAAAGCTATCTAATGAGAGCGGAGTCATGCGCCAATTGACTTTTAATCTCAAACCCTACCTACAAACAGTTGTACCGGATGCAACACCAAAATCGTGACAATCCCAGTAATGAGCATGAAATGGATTAATGAGGCAAATTCTGCAATTGTGCAGTCTGGATTGACAGTGGGAGTCAAATTCAATCCACACATTTGGTCTTCTGCATCCCCAGCTGGCGATATCTCTCTCAGTTTGGTAACATCTTTTACACATGCAAAATGTGATTTTTTAATCCTTTCTTCCGATAAATTTTTGACAGCAAACATCTGTAAATGTCAGAAATATCTTTTCTAAATTATGTGGAAACATGATTCTCAAAATGTCTAGGAATGTAAGCACAATAATTGAAAAATTTAGTTATAAGGTGCTGCTGTTGAATAGTCGTTTCAGAACTTGAGTTACGGCATTTTGCACAGACCTATATCTCAGTTGATGAAAGGCAAAGTAGGCTTTCAATAAACATTCCAATGTAAGGAGTTGTTTACAAATTTGACTCAAAATTAAGCCTTTAGTGTAACTGCTTAGTTTACCTGTTTCTGCCCCCTACAAGGTGGCCTAAATAGAATATCAATTTTCTTCCCAGGTTTTCAATTCTTCTTTATTTAGTTTTTAATGTAATTCTGTCTTTTTCGTTTCTTTAGCTTATGTTGTTTTTCTTTTTCTCTGTTAGAATTCGAAGCATTGATTAATTTGGGTTGAATATATTGTCATACATGATCAACCGTTGTTGACTGAAATCAGCTAAGACCTATTTCAGGGTTAATGTTATAGCCCAACTGTAACTTGCATGGCAACCATTTTCAGCGGACTAACAAATTCTAATAATTTGGACTCAGTAATATTTAATTACGTCTACTATAATTGTAAATAGAGAAATAATGAAAGAAATAAATTATATTAATGTCCAAGAATAGTGAAGTAGGAGTATAGTAGAACATCAACTGGCGGATTATTCAACTTTGTTTGGAACAAGCTTGTAGATTTTTAGAACACTCACATTGACTATAGTCACTATCTAAAACTAAATGTGGGAGGGTACATGCAAACGGGTAACTCCAGACAAGTCCCAATATATAAAAGCTATTAATTCGAATCAGTCTTTTGAAAAGAAGACCCCTTTTCAAAACTTACTGCTGACATAGCTTAGAGAAAGGGTATGACAGAAAACAAAGGTTAGTGTGCATTGGAGTCGGAAGCAGAAGAAGGGCCAGCATCTTCGTTAATCACCAGCAAACAATGCAAATCTCATAATGTCTTCTAGAGCATGGCCTGGGCTAAAAGGGACCGAATGAATCTCATGGACGAGTTCATAACTCCATACAATTATCTAATCCATAACATTAACAACTCCACATTCAATTACACAAATTTAAACCACTCCTTAGGGCTTTGAAAACCTCAATACAAAATGCATGGGTTTTATTTCCATTTAGTAGCTCTTTGGATGTCTCAAAATGACAGTATGTCAAGGTTTTCTTTCTAACCATTCAAGGATCTCTTACGTAATGGCTCTTGCCAACATGTGAGTCGGTGTTACTCCAACTTGGGCACTTTGGATTGATGATAAAGCTTCTTTCTTAAGATTTTACGCACCTCCCGGCAATAGATGTTGCTAGTTTGGCCTAAGGATAGCTCCTTCATGTTGATTTCGTCCCACTATAGTTTACCGTCACCATTGTGTAATAATATCAAGGAATACTTGATCAACATTAGGATCATGGTCACTACATCTACGAAGAAAGAATACAAAACAAATCCACTAATGTAGTAGAATTAAATTTATACACAAGAAATATAATGCCATAGCGGGGCACTTATTATTTATTTGGTACCACATGCACAGACTGTTTATATGTCCTTCCATTGTATTGGTTTTTGCTTTCCTTGTATTTATAGTTACTTGGTAATGGCATTCCCTTGCAACAACACACTTCCTAGCTGTTATGCATAGGAACGGGAGGAACAATTTAGAAAAAGTATTCAGTAAAAATCAACATTTTATTTTTGTACATTGTAAGCTTTAAAAAGCTTACGAGAGATGGAGTTGGTTATAAAACCAACAAATGGGTAAAACTACCTAGACAACCAAATTTACACAAACAAACTAAAATAATTTTGGATTATAAACCCAACAAACTCCCCCTTGATCCAAATGGGTGATGAAAGAACTGGAGCAATAACTCTGAAGTCATCAAAGGAAACCTGAATGCAACTGCAAGTGGTGTATTGTACCTCCTGGTACTGATCAAAACCGATGCCGCTCCATACAGAAGCCTGGCCAGTAAGTTGTGGCATAAAAGGCTGATGAACATGATCAATGCCTACTCATCCCCTATGATCATTGTACTGTACTGTAGTAGAACCCGGTTAAAGTCTGTCCAGTTACATCGATCCACATAAGGTCCCACACAGGAACCCGTCTAAGTGACAAACCAAGTATTGTGTATGGCACATCTCCCTGATGTCCAACAAACGCTGACGACCTTTGCTCAACACTGAAGGTGCTAGCAACCCCTGTCAACTCGTACTGTCACCGATGACTGATCGAAAACCAACAAATGCAATATCTACTACCTCTATCAAACGAGAGGTGAGAAGCTGTGCATCGAGAGAAACAAAATCAAACAAACATTGTCTACTCCATGTTATGAATATCAGATATAAAAAGCCAAAAATGAGCTTGAAAGCAAGAACACAAGCCAAAATTGCTATTCAAGCATGAAGTGTCAGAATATCCTGAATAATTAGAGTAACCAGAAGATCTGCTACTAGAATGATCCACATAATTTGCTTCAAATTTCTTTTTGCGTGGAGAACGGGGTCGTCGAGGACATACATCTGCAAGATGTTCAATACCACCACATTTGAAACATCTGGGTTTTTTCTTGTGTCTGTGAGATCTAGAAGAACCTGAATCACTAGAAGAACTATGAGAAGAGTGCTTGTGGTGATGCCTGCATTTGAAAGACCCTAGAGAGTGTCGATGTGAATGCTGTGGAGACCGTTTAGAACGGTGTGGAGAGTGCCTCGGAGAATGACTCGAAGAGTGTTTTTGAAACAATCATTGTACATGACGATGATCTTTGTGATGGGACTTGTTCTTTGTATAGTGAGCCTCTTCAGTAGGTGCATTCTTCTTCCTTGCAAATTGTCTCTCATGCTGAGTTAACAACTCACAGATGGAGTCAAATGTGGCACCATTAAGCTTATCACTAAGTTGCAACATTTCAACAAAATTGGTGTATGTGGTTTTAAGTCCATTCAATGTGATAGAAATCAACATGCCATCATCAATTTTGCCCCCTGTAGTACAATATTCTTGTTTTAGAGTTTTCATGCGTGAAAGATATTCAGAGACATATTCATCTGCTAGTTTATTATTCAAAAGCTGCATAAGGTCAATCTATTTGTATGTAGGCTGCTTGTCATATAAATCCCTTAATGTTTTCCATGCTTTCCATGCCCCAGAGTTAATAGCTTCAATGTGAATAATCACTTGCGTAGTGCAAGATGATTTTAGCAGTGTGAGTGCGCGTTTATTACGTTTTTCATATTCAATTAACTTTGCAGGTTCAGTGGGTGGTGTGGTTTCTTTTTCTGTTATTTCCCACAAGTCATTAAAAATAAGCGTGTTTTCCATGTGTAAGCTCCATTCTTTGTAGTTTTTAGGAGTAAGTTGTCCATTATCAAAGATAAGACTTACAATTTTTGCCATGACCACAAAAAAATATAGCGACAAGAGATGAATGCTACTTGGGGCTTTGCCTTGACCCTTGGAAGTAGATTCAAAATACACTAGAAATGTTTTTAGAGACCCGTCTAAACATAAGTTGCAAAATAAAATGAGCTTATTACACCCTTATATCACCATTTTGCCCTTCATTTACAAATGATTTTCACCCTTATAACCCCGGTACAAAATTAAAGGAAGGTAAAAAAAACTAGAAATTCTGATTACAAAATTCAACCCAAAGGGTTTTGAATACTTGATCTATCTTTTATGAAGGGGCTAACAAAATAAGTAACCAACTCGCCTTTGGTTAACTTGAGTAGCAAATGATAACAAATATTACTTAACTCTTCATTTTCAAAAAATAAGATAAAATCACATTACACGTGGTACCCAGTATTTCATTTCGTTGTGGAAACCATGTACTAGGTTTTGCGAATTTCCAGCATGCTTGTTTAGTCAAAATAGCATAGAATCAATCAAATCGATCAGTTTGGGGGCGGGCAGCAATGTTGTAATAGATGCAATCACTTGTAAATCATTTTCCTCCGCGATTTTGTTTACTTTTATTCTTCACTGCAGAAATGCATGATAATGACAACATATAAGAGTGGGCTTACCGGATGCGCAACAGACTGCCACAGTTTGGATGTTGAGTAGCGTAGAATTTGTCCAGCATGCTCGTTGGGAGCGTAGACTCATGTCATAGACTGTTTGAGAATCCTGTTTGTATAGCCGGATCTCCAATTTCTCCTTGATAATTGATTTGCCGTGCTCCATTGTACAATTTTCTTAAATTGATCAGACCTTGCAGTGCTATCTTTCAATGCTCATTTTCTAAACGCTGTAGAATTTGGGTGCAGCACTTCAAAAAAAAATGTTGAATCCTCCTGGTAAAAAAATGATATGTTTTACCCATGATTGCAGACTTGAAAGAATTTACTCCTCCTCACTGGGCATGCCACCTGATTGCATCACAAAGGACCTTCAAACATTTTACATTGTCCAAATCAGTCTGTACCTATGTCTCTTAATCCTCCTATCTTTTACGTGGCTCTGATACCACTGTTATGCACAGGAACGGGAGGAACAATTTAGAAAAAATATTCAGTAAAAATCAACATTTTATTTTTGTACATTGTAAGCTTTAAAAAGCTTACGAGAGATGGAGTTGGTTATAAAACCAACAAACGGGTAAAACTATTCGGACAACCAAATTCACACAAACAAACTAAAATAATTTTGGATCGTAAACCCAACACTAGCATCCTAGAAATGTTCTTTGCGTCCCCATTCTCAAGATTAGTCTTATAGTTATTTTTCTGGCTCAAGATCACATTCACCATAAAATTATAAATCCACTCTTTGACTTAATAATTATTGTGGCTTACTAATAAACAAAGCATTTATGACATGGTTTTTACCATGAAACTTTACGTCTCTACTGCATCACACCCAGCCACTAAATCTTCCATTGCCCAGTATGCTTACTTTAGCTTAGTCTTGATATTTTCATCCTACCCTCTTTACATGCAAGAAGCCTCCATAAATAGAGTTGCTTGGATGGTCATGGGGGAGACTGGTGGACCATTCAAAAGTTCTATCTAGTTGCTAAATGCAATCCTACTTCTTAGAACTCTGTCCTTATCCATTTTTCTCACATGCTTCTATCTAGTTCCATTCTCATTACAAGGTTTCCTGGAGGACAAGGGCGTTTGGTGTTGCATTTGCTTGAGAGTTCGAGAAGCCACACAATACATTTATCACAAGTGTTAGGTAAATCTTCGCCGCTCTCTTTGCATTTACTTCTTTGTCATCCTGCTTGTCTATGTGTATAGTTTGCATTTGCTCTTAAGTTCTGATTCCTTAATTTTTCATGCATATCTCATTGCCTACGAGGATAGACAGGAGTGGTAGGTAGGTATGTCACAGGGCAATGTTCACTATTAGCAGCAGTTACATTAAGGATTTTGTACATGATTATAATCACACATATAACCAAGTATCTGACCATGTTGAATAGAACTCACATGCCTTTCAAGGAATTAGAGATAATCAAATGCCTACATATGCTTACAAATAATTCACAACCTATCAATAACCCATCAAAAATTTCCATCTCTATCATCTGCTCACAATAGTTCCCCTTGCGATCCTATTTCCTTAATTAAGTGGTTTTAGCTCAATTGTTTGCCTATAGCTAAAACCATCACAATGTATGTGTTATAAAGTAGGAATATCTGAGGAATGCACTAGATCAAACTACCTCGAGTTCATAACTAATCTCACATTTTATATTAATTTCCAAACTGCAAACTGAATAATCACAACAAGATGATATGTAAGAGGATATTAAAAATGTTGAAGAAAGAATCATAGGAAAGCTATTTCACATTTTACCTTTGCAGAGGCTTATGTGAAGAACGAGCTTGTAAATAGAAAATGAAAATTTTAGAGTTGCCTCCATATGTCTGGTGCAACGGTCAACTTGACTTCCAAAAAGGGGCTACGGGCTGAACATTGTGGTCTATATTATCACTTGTTAGCTGTCAAGTAAGGCAAAACTATCTCAAGATAATCGGGTCATACAAAATTACTCTTACAGGAACAGGAAAAGTTTTTGGGGCCCAAGGTTGGTAATCTGAAAAAAAAGCCTTGCAGTCAATTTATGTTCCTCTACAGTTTACAGGCTGATATTTATGGTTTTCCCACCTTTTCCAATATCGATAATTATTTTAATAAAATTCTGCAAATATGGTTCAAGCTATATATCCTTTGGATATTGATGGCTCGAATGTGAGGTCAAGAACAGGTTTCCTTTGGATATTTATGGCTTAAATGTGAGGTTAGAGAACAGGTTTCCTTTGGATATTTATGGCTTAAATGTGAGGCCAGAGAACAGGTTTCCTTTGGATATTTATGGCTTAAATGTGAGGCCAGAGAACAGGTTCAAAGTTTTAGAAACATATATGATTCTCTCATCAATTATCCTATATTGTTAGAAAATAGTCAAGTTTGAGAAATATGATGATGAAAAACGTGAATCAATAAAGAACGCTATTTTGGGTCTAGTTTTTGTGCTTTGCTATCTACTACTCATCTGGTAATCGTCTAATCTTCAGGAATGCCATGGGAAACCGATTACATGTGGACACTTCATCTCTCAACAATCTCCATGTAGGGTATTTTGTGGTAAGAGTAAGCGGCGTGTACAATATTCAAGTGAATTCCCTTTTTTCAAGGCAATCAATCATCCCTATTTGTAGGCATGGCCTTTCAATGAAGAACACAATATCAATCACACAAGAACAAGAGAATGTGACAGAATTAGTCTACCTTTCATTGATCTTCCTCCTTTCCTCCAAGCATAATGAGCCCTCACAAGCATTTATACAATGATGGATCCCTGCATTTTGGTTGCTTGTCAACATGTATGCAAGGGAGTGCATATTAGACACTTGTTACACCTGCATGCAAGGGGTGCAGGTTGGACACTTGTCACACATGCATGCATGAGGGATCCTTGATACTTAAGTTATTAATGTTGTAAGGTTGACGACATCCAGTTGTGAGCTCATTAATTATAAGTTCATAAGGTTTAACTAGGTATTTCAGATTCCAAAGTGAACATTAATTCTATCACAAACTCCCCATAGATCACAAAGCATCCCAAGGATCTCCAGTCCAGGCCTAAGTTCTCCATGATCTTTCACTTCCCTATGAAAATACCCCTATTTTCTCCTAAAGGCAATAAGTCACCCAAACTCCTATTAGATCTGAAAGCATCCTGGCGCTACCTAATCTATCCATGAGTGTCCAATGGTCTTTCAACTTTCAAAGTTTTAATTGTTTCTGGAGCATGCAAATTAAGAGAATAACCAAGTACAAAACACGGTCTCAATCGTACAACATAAGAATACTTAAATGGCCAAAAGCTTCTCCGACAAGTTTATATATATATATATATATATAGAGAGAGAGAGAGAGAGAGAGAGAGAGAGAGAGAGATTATCCGGAAAATGCCATTCAACATGTGCACCATATACATAGATCCAGCGACATGCATACTCAATGCATGTAACACTTCATCCTTATTATTTACCAAGCGTCCATAACCAGAATGACATATGAGCCAATGCAGTTACATGTCATGATGCTTCCAACCAATATTGCAAGGCTTCACCTAGGATGTTTGGGTAAACTATGCTAGTGCAAACTTTTAGTGTGAAGGTCATTCAGCCAAGCCATCTGCGTCAGTTAGACAAAGTGGGTTTGCAGCTTGCATAGTTCTTGCAAAGGGCTTTGTGATCTTATAGGATTTACAAAGTATTGCTGGTTCAGGGTTAGCCACAAGGGCTATTATAAAAACTGACATTCAGAAGCCAGAAGGAGAAAATACCAACAGTTCCAAAATGTTAAGAAAGCATATTAATTCAACCATCTAGAGTGTAACAAAAGGTATAGCCATACAACAAGAAGTGCATCATAGTTGGTGGTGGGATGCGTTGTTTATAAAAACACATAATGTGTTTTCCATGATTTCTGAAGACTTTGATTATAACTAATCCAAGGCGTTGTCCAAGATTGAAGAGACTGATGCTGTTATTTGGGCTTTCTAGTTCTTCCCAATCTCTACACTGCATACGGAATTGCATTCATATGCAGTTTAGGAGTTGCACAAAAAACATGTTTTGGGATCCCAATGATGTGTAATTTCTCAAGCTCCTGCTTGCTGGTAATTATTTACAAATTACAGATAGATGTTGTTCCTACTTGAACTATATTCAAATGACAGTGCTAGAATGCAGTTTATGCTGAGAATCAGTGTGTATTTGTTGCTGGAAATGAAACATCAATCAAATAACATAATACAAATGCAAACAAACATAAACACAAGGAATTTTACCCTGAAAACCCTGGTGTGGGGAAAACCAGCTTGTAAGTGTCAATTGATTGTTTCCCCTCCTTCAACTTTGACAATTACAAAGAACACAATATGGAGCATGCTTACAACAATTTCTCTATTGTTACACTTCTCTCAATTCTCTGTTACCTCACAAGTTCCTTAACATGCAAACAATTAAATTCACTTCCCACACTCATGCTTTATAATGGGCTATGTCTCTTTTTAAATAAGTGTTGGTGGTGTTCTTCCAAGTTCCGTGCACTAAAGGATCTCCAACTGTCGGGAATTGGAAGAGACAATTTCTTGGTTGTTTCTAGACTTGCTATTGAATTCAAGCAAAATTGTCAATTTGCAGGATGAAGCCGCGGCTGATACAAATGCAACCTCCCATGTCACACACAAAACCATCACTATCACAAATGCATCTACCAGGTCTGTAGAACTGCCACCGTCACTAGCGAAACCGTAACTGGTACAAATGGAACTGCTGCTTTTCAGGGACAAAACCGCCCTGGTAATTTTTTCACCCTACAAACAGAACCCTTTTTCATCCCTAAATTTTAAGAAATTTTGGTTGTTTGTCAAGGGTGATGTTTTCCAGTTTTCTAGATCCTTATAGAGAAAACCTTATTTCATTTCTTGCTTTAACAACTCTTGAAGTTATCTCTGTACCTCATTACTCTACAAAATTGATTGCCTGTACAAGCCAATTTTTGGTAGAGGAGATTCGGTTAGCAAATGGCTCTCATGCTTTACCTCCTTGTTTGATGGTAACCCTTTGGGAGCTTGGAACACTTTTTGAAAATAATGCAATAACTCATCTAAATCTTTCAACCCCTTGTTAGCACAAACTATTTTAGAAGTTTCTAGTCCATCATCTTGCTTATCTTCAAAAGAAGTTAACATAGTTTCTTATGTGCTTGAATGAGTCTTTTGGCTTGGTTGGGACTTACCATGGTAAGCTTGGGCTTGTTTTGATGTGCCTTGATGATCTAACCGACCCCATCCTTCAGCTCCTTGTGTTTATTTTCCCTCCTCTTGAAGATAACATCCTTGAGATACAAGTAGGACTTCGAAACACAACATCAAATGTATCAAGTGCAATCACATTTACTTCCATCTCATCAACACAATCTAAATTATTGCCAAAGTGACATTACATATTTTTGGTCACTTGTATTTCTACACCCTCTTTTAAAATTAGTCTGTGATGCAATGTCAACAAGAGTATATACCTTTGTCTTCTTGATTTGAATTTGGATTTGGAAAAACTTGCTCATTTCTTCTCTTTCCTGCTTCGTGTTAGTCACATTGGTTGTGGTGGAACCAAACTTCACATTTACATCCGAACTGTCCTCTACCTCCACCTCCTTTTTTTTAACCAAGGATGCCATGGACTTCTTGAAGTCCTCTTTGGTGTGGTTCTTTAGATGCAATTTGGGATGCAACTCCCCATGTTTTGCATGAGTATGCCCATCCTTAACATAACAATGATTATTTGGATCTTTGCAAAAATGTAAAGCAGTGGCATTTTTCTTAGCTTTCCACTTACCCTTTGTGTAGGATTTGGATGGCTGACTTTGCTCTTTTCGTGGTTGATTTGATGTCTGATTTTGTTTAGAGGATTCCTCCTTTCACTTGCACACATGCTTCATGATGGCCTTGTGGCTTGCCATAAATGACTTGTATGTTTATATGGGCATGGAGACATTCCATGTCTTTGGTCAAGATGTCTTCTTCGTCCAAGTCCAAGCACATTAACATGGCTTGTCTACAGAACTAACTAGTATAATCATGCATGCTTTGACCATAGCCCCATCTAAAATATTGGCACTTAATCTTTTGATTAATCTTATGCTCAATTGGATACAAGTGCTTCTTTAACAATTCTTTGAACTCTTTTAAACTAATAAGCATTGGCCTCTTTTTCCTTTACAAAGAAAATAAATAAAGTTCCCATAAATTAGAGCACAGCCCTCTATTTTGAGACATGCAAAAAATAATCTGTCATGCCTCATTAACTTCATGCTCACTAAATTAAACTTCCATTTGTTTCACCCATTTATCCACTATTTCAACATCTACTTGTTCTTTAAAAGTCTTAATTTCAATTTTTGTTTCAACTTTGAAAGAGGGATGGTCGGAGTCTTTTACCTTTGTTTTAAATTTGTCTTGCTTGGGCTGCTGCTCTTCACCCATGAACTCTTCTTTCTCTTCATCTTCTTCATTTCTCTTCTTCCACTCCAAGTTTCTTGGCAAGGGCACGTACCACCATATCCATGGATGCTTGGTTCTCTGTCATAAGGTATTGTTGCTTCATCATGTATTCCATGTTTTTCTTGAAGAGTTGGACTCTTTCTCCAATGTTTTTTTCTGTGAAGTTTCATCTTCTCTATCCATCTTCCTCATTTCTTGATTCCAATTTCTTGTAGAAATCTTTGCTTGGTAAGGCTGCAATTCTTCCTTCTTGGACCTTTTTGCTGTCATACAATCAATACAACCACTTCCACAATACCCAAAGATTAAAGTGCACTAATACCTATATGATTTGTAATTTCTCAAGTTTCTAATTGCTGGAAATTATTTATAGATAGAATGATGTTCCTACTTTAATTATATTCAAATGACAGTGCTAGAATGTAGATTATGTTGAGAATTAGTGTGTATTTGTTGTTGGAAATGAAACATGAATAAAATAATAGAATTCAAATGTAAACAAACACATGGAAACAAGGAAATTTGCCCTGGAAACTCCAGTGTAGGGAAAATCAGCTTGGATGTGTCAATTGCTCCTTCCCCCGCCTTCCTTCAACTTTGGAAATTACGAAGAGCACAATATGGAGTGTGCTTATAGCGATTTCTTTACAACAACACTTCTCTAAACTCTTTGTTACATCACAACTTCCTCAACATACAAACAACTGAATCCACTTACTTCTTACTTCCTACACTCATGCTTTACAATGGGATATGCCTATTCTTTTAAACAAGTGCTGGAGGTTTCCTTTTGTGCACTAAAGGAATCTTAATTGTCGGGAATTAGACGAGAGTTCCTTGGCCCTTTCTAGACTTGTTGCCAGATTCAGGAAAAAACACTAGTTTCTAGTATGAAACCATTGCTAACACAAACACAACCTCCCCTATCACAAACAGGATTCACCATTGTCACAAACTCAACTGCCAATCTTGGAGAATTGACGCTGTCAATGGCGAAACTGCCACTAGTACAAACAAAACTGCCACTAGTAGAAATGAAGCTGCCACTAGTAATAAAACAAGCCTATCGGTTTTGCCATTGTAAGGACATAACCTTGTTTTATTCCAAAGTTTGAAGAACTCTTGGTTGTTTGCTGAGGGTGATGTTTTTACTGAGCCTTATGGATCACTCAAGGAGCATCTAATAATTTCACATAAAACATCTTTAATTTTCATTGAAGGCGGTTTCCAACGATGTGTATTACGGATAAATGGATTTACACTAATATTGCAATACAAATGCCCATAAACTTTTAAATATGCTAAATACATATGCATAAAACAAAAACTAACCCAATTAATTGATTTTAAAACCCAAAGAAAAGGAGGTGACATGCAAGGTTTAGGCATGTATGTTGAATATTGTAAGATCTGGTGATAGTTGTTAGGATTTGACAGTGAAAATGCTCACCCAGAAGTAACACAGAGCTGACCCAGGAAACTTGTGTTGAATAGAGGATGTTGTCTAGAACTTACAGTTGCTTTGGACAGTGTTTGGGCTGTCTGGACGCTATTGACAAAGCTGTAGACAGGTCTGAACTTTTTTGACGAAAGCTGTTAAGCACGAAATATATTGAGAGGGGGGTGAATCAATATATATATATCTTTTACTTAATCTAATTTCTTTGCTTTAACGACTTAATCACACATTCAAGATATGCAATAAAACTGAAACAATAACATGCACCACACGAGAGAGAGAGAGAGAGAGAGAGAGAGAGAGAGAGAGATCGGATTTTTACGTGGAAACCCAAAGTGAGAAAAACCACGGAGAACAATCTCAAGTATATGAATGAACACCAACTCAAATTACAAAGTTCGCAAGCACCAACTTGCAGGAGCACCAATTCCTTTGCCGAACACCAACACAACTATTTGTGAGCACCAACCCACATGAGCACCAACCCTTCGTGTATAAAACACAACTATCTCTCAATGTTGCTTACTCAACAAATGATAGAACTCTACAATATCTCCTGCTTTTCTCTCATCTTTTCTTATATAAAACAATTACAAAACCATGCACTTTCTTGCATATTACAAATGGCTTATCAAGCTTTTATTTATAGCTTTCCAAAATGACCTTTGGCATTCACCTTTTGTGACCCTTCAATCTTCATGAAAAATGGTGTCAAACTTGCATGACCCTTCGTATTTTTGCATTTGAAAAGTCACATGGTGACCCTTCATAAGCAAATGCGTATTTTCCTCTTTTGTCTTTATCTTGGTGACTCTTCATGAAAAAATGTGCCATACCCTCTTTTGTCGTCATTTGGTGACTCTTGGAATTTCTCAAGATGACTCTTCATGGGAAAATGCGTCCCATTCCTCTTTTGTCTTTACCCCGTGACTCTTTGACTTCTCTATGGGCCCTCTTTTGACTTTTATGCAACAAAAAATATATTCGTTAATATTAAATAAATATTAACACACATTAGCCAAGATATGAATAATTAAAACATCATTAAATGCTATGGGGCTTTTATCATCAATGCTAGACCTTTGACATCAATGACAATATTTTCAACAATCTCCCCTTTTGTCATTGATGGCAACCTCAAACTGAAACTGCGACATCTTGAAACCTGCACTGCACAAGCCAATCTGCATATACTGCCATCTAAAAAATATATAGTAACTCCCCCTTACTGTAGTAATCTGTACATGTTCTCTGTACCTATTTTTGCACTTGTTTCTGTATCTGTACTTGTTTTTGTTCTTCTCCTTTGACATCAATGGCAAATGGCTTATCTTAGAGCTAACACTTAGCTCTTCCCTCAACTGATGCTGATCCTCAATGGCAGGAAGTAAAAAAAATTACTCTCAACTTCTTCTGCAAATACTCAAATGTGCCTTTTGGTAGTGCCTTTGTGAAAATATCTGCAATCTACTTTGTAGTATTGATATATTTCATCTTACCTTATTGATCTACAACTTGCTCTCTCAAGAAATGATATCTAATAAGAATAGTTTTGTTCTTGAATGCATCACTAGATTCTTAGAAATATTAATAGCACTTGTGTTGTCACAAAAATAGAAATAGGTTTATCATATTTTACTTTGATATCTTTCAAAGTTTGCTTCATCCAAAACACTTGAGTACAACATAATATTGTTGCAATATATTTAGCTTCAGTTGTAGAAAGTGATATTGAATTCTGTTTTTTGTTTAGCCATGATACTAAGCTATCATCGAGAAAAAACTTCTCCACTTGTACTCTTTCTATCATCCAAACAACCTGTCCAATCTGAATCTGTATAAGCAATCAAAGTGAAATCTTTGTTTGTGGGATACCACAATCCATAATCCAATGTCCCCTTGATATATCTGAATATTCTTTTCACCAACTGAACATGACACTCCTTTGGGGCTGCCTGATATCGTGCAACCATGTCTGCTACATGCATAATGTCTGGCCTCGATGCTGTCAAATATAAAAGACTACCAATCATAGATCTATACAAAGATTGATTTGTAATGAGTGAATCTTCATCCTTACTCATCTTGTTCCCTGTACCCATCGGTGTACCAACTGGTGCACAATCTTCAAAACCAAATTTTTTCAACATTTCTTTGGCATATTTACTTTGAGACATGAAAATTCTTTTATCTGATTGAAAAATTTGCAACCTCAAGAAAAATGACAATTCTCCAAGCATAGACATCTCAAATTCATTTTGCATATTGTTAAAAAATTCTTTTGTCATTTTTTCAATATTACCCCCAAATATTATGTCATCAACATATACCACAACAATCAATTGATGCTCACTTTCTATTTTGATGTAGAGGTTACTGTCAGCAAATCCTTTCTTGAAACCTTGATTCTGCAGGTATTTATCAAGTCTTGAATACCAAGCTCTGAGAGCTTGTTTCAATCCATACAGTGCTTTCTTCAATCTGCATACATAGCATTATCATTTGAGAGCATAAATCTCTCAGGTTGTTCAATGTAGACCTCATCTTCTAGATTCTCATTCAGAGAGACAGATTTGACATCCATCTGAAACACTGAAATTTTTAAACACTGCATATGTAAGAAACATTCTAATAGCCTCTAGCCTTGCCACTGGTGCAAAAGTTTTTTTAAAATCTATTCTTCTCAATCTGAGCATATCTTTTACATACTAATCTTGCTTTATTCCTGATCACTTCCCCATTTTCATTCAACTTATTTCTGTAAACTCATTTTGTTCCTATAATATTATGATCTTTTGATCTAGGCAGTAATTCTCAATTATCATTTTTTTCTATCTGATTTAATTCTTTATCCATCGCTTTAACCTAATGCTTATCATGTCTAGCTTCTTAAAAAGTTCTAAGCTGAATTTTGAATAACAAAAAGAAATTAACTTGCTCAGATTCACTTACCATCATTCTTTTGATGCAAATTCTTTCATTTATGTTTCCGATGATGTCATTTTCATTATGATTTCTCTGAACATATTTGGATGAAGTTTTGATGTCTTTTTTCTCTTTCTCATCTTCATCTGATTCTTCAAAATCTTTCTCTTCAATGATTTCAGGTATGTCTACTGGATCACTGATTCTTTATGCTCCATCTTCTTCTAACCTGACACTTGCACTTTCAATTATTTTCTTGGTTCTTTTGTTATAACATTTATAAGCTTTGCTTTTGCAAGAATAACCAAGAAATATACCTTCATCTGTTCTAGATTCAAATTTACTCAGTTTTTTATCGGTTCTCTTTATGAAGCATCTACTATCAAATTTTTTAAAATAATCAACTGTAGTTGGTTTATCTTTCTATAGCTTATAAGGAGTCTTGTCACTGTTGACTCTGAATAATGCTCTATTCTAGATATGCACTGCGGTATCCACCGCCTCTCTCCAATATTTATCTGGTATCTTGGATTCATTTAGTATTGTCTTTGCCATCTCTTGCACTATTATGTTTCTCTGTTCAACTACTCCATTTTGTTGTGAAGTTCTGGTTGCTGAATAATGTTTCTTTATTCCATGGTCTTCACAAAACTCAATAAACTAATCTGACATGAATTCTCTTCTTCGATTTGATCTTAGGCACTTAATCTTCAAATCAGTTTCATTCTCAATTAATGCTTTGAAATGTTTGAAAGCTTCTAATTTTTTCTTTAAAAACATTATCGAAGTCATATGTGAAAAATTATCAATAAGCAACATAAAATATTTTTCACCTTGAGTACTTTGAATTCTCATAGGTCCATACAAATCAACGTGAACAAGCTCTAACATTTGAGTGATTGAGTATTTTTTTGTTTTGAACCGCCTTCTACCTTGTTTTCCATGCTGACAAGGTTTATAAAGTGTGTTGAATGGCTTTGTAATCTTTAGAATATTTGACTGCTTGCTTCTTGCTGATGTCGAGAAGATTGTTAAAATTTGTGTCCCATTCTCCTGTGCCATAGTCAACTTTCTTCAATCTGAATCAAACAACATTTTTGACCTTTGATGTCTGATAACATATACAAATTATTGTTTGTTCTTTGAGCATCTGCAACCAACATATTTGAATCTTTTTTTCTAATTTCATAACCTACTGTATAAAATTTCAGTGTCTCTGATCACGCATTTGACTTACACTTAAAAGATTATGCTTAAGACCTTCTACATCCAAAACATTTTTAGTTTTAGTTCTACCATTATCCAAACATAGTGTATATTTTTTAACAATTTTGGTAGTAGTATTATCTCTGAATTTCACTATGCCACCATTGATTTCTTTAAGGTTATGAACTTGCTCGTGTCTCTTGTCATGTGTTTCGAACATCCACTGTCAATGAACCATGACTTTTCTTTATTTTTTGCATGCAAAACTGTTTGGACCAACATAAACTTTTTAGGTTGTTTTTTCTGTCATGAATCTGTCTGAACTTTCTTCTTGATGAATGGAGCTTTGAAGCTTTGGTCCTTGACTGACTCGAACACGCTTCTACAATACCGAGCTATATATCCAAAATTATTGCACTTGTAATATATTATGGCCTCTTTATTAAAGCCTGATAGAGGAACAAAAGAGTTGTGGCTTTTGCTTGACTTTGCATGAGTTTCTTTCTCCTTATTTCTGAAGTGGTTAGCCCTTTTTCGACATTCTATTCTCTTATGACCATATCCATTACAATAAAAATAGTAACCCTAAAAATATGATCTATTTGTGTATTTTTGACCTGATTGTCTTTTGTAGTTTTGTTCCAGCGTTTTTTGTTTAAGATGTCCTATGTATTCTTAACTTTCTTTTTCTCTCTTTTGTAAGAGCTTCAGCGTAGCTCTTTTCTTTTTTCTGTGTTAATCTTGTCTGTGAAAGTAGTGGCCTTCCCTTTTTCTTTTTCAAATCCGATACCTTTCTTATTTGACATTGATCTTTGACTTTCTAATATCTTATTCAACATATTAGTGTTATTCTCAAATTTTGAATCATTGACTGCTCTATCATTGATTGCTTTATTTGTTTTCTCAAGATCTACTTTTAAAGAAACAATTTCAATAACATATCTTTTGCATTCTTCACTTACTTTTTACAACTGTGCCGTTAGATCTTTTTCATTCTTCTTGGCTTCTTCAAAGTGTGTTTGTAGATCTTCAATTTTTTTTGACTCTTTTTTATTTTTTTCGACTTAGAGCTTCAGTTTTCGATTCTTCTTTTCAAGAGCTTTTAACTCTTCTAAGGCACAAATGAGTTTTTCTTCCAGATTCACTTCAGCTTCATCATGTTCTTCTTGATCATCTGTACTTTTGCTTGTGGAGGCATCTTCATGTATGGCCATGAATAGAATCTCTTCTTTTTCTGAATCACTAACTCCACTATCTTCGGTTGAGCTAGGATCTTTAGAATACAACTCTTCTTCTCGAATCTCTTCTTGAATTTTCTTTTAAAATGCTTCTTGTATGTAGACTTTCCTTCTTCATTGTCACCATTACCCTTATCTGGGCACTTAGCTGCAAAATGTCCAATCTTTTCACAATTAAAATATTTAAAAAGTAATTTTTTTTGATATTTACCTGTGCCTTTTTTCAGTTTGCGAATGAATAGAGCTCCATTGTCATCCTCATCATTGCTAGAACTTTCACTTGATTCTTGAATCTTAGCCTTCTCTTTCTTTGATGTTTTAAAAGCAGCGTCTCTCTTTGAGTGTTTTTCTTGTTCGGTCTGCATTTCATATATCATAAGAATACCATGTAGCTCATTCATCTTTAGCTTGGCTAAATTCTTCATCTCTTCAATTGTCGAAATTTTTTGATCATGTTTCAATGGTAGAGATCTCAAAACTTTTTGTACTACGATTGATTCTTTTAACTTTTTTCCAAGATCTTGAATCTGATTAACTATTTGATCAACCCGCAAAAGGTAACTTGCTATATTTTCTTCCTCTTCCATTTTTAAACTCTCAAACTATGTTCTAAAAGTCTGAAGCTTAGTTTGTTGAACCTTTCTATCACCTTTGTAAATATTTTCAAGCTTTATCCAAGTTTCATAAGCAGATTTATATTGCATAATTTTAACAAATTTTGATTCACATAAACTACATAAAATAGTATTTAAAGCTTTAACATTATTTTCACTTGCCTTCTTTTCTGTCAGAGTAGTTACAAGTGTTTGTGGCTCTTCATATTCCTCTATCATTGCTTGACAAATGTTGAATCCAAGAACCATCAAATAAGTCCTCATCCTTATGCTCCAAAAAACATAATTTGTTTTATCAAAGATGTCTTATTTGTAAAAAAGCTTTCATGTGATCTAACCATTGTGCTTTCCTCGATCTACTTTCAAGTTGTAAATTTTTTTTAAAAGGAACTGGGTTTGATACCAATTGTTAAGCAGAAAATATACTGAGAGAGGGGGCGAATCAATATATTATATATCTTTTACTTAATCTGATTTCTTTTCTTTAACCACTTAATCACACATTCAATATATGCAATAAAACTGAAAGAATAACATGCACCACACGAGAGAGAGAGAGAGAGAGAGAGAGCGAGAGACACCGGATTTTTACGTGAAAATTCAAAGTGGGAAAAATCACGGAGAACAATCTCAAGTATATGAATAAACACCAACTCAAATTACAAAGTTCGAAAGCACCAACTTGCAGGAGCACCAACCCCTTTGCCGAACACCAACACAACAACTATTTGTGAGCACCAACCCACAAGAGCACCAACTCTTTGCAAAGATTTGTGAGCACCAACCCACAGGACCACCAACCCCTCTTGTGTATAAAACACAACTATCTCTCAATGTTGCTTACTCAACAAATGATAGAACTCTACAATATCTCTTGCTTTTCTCTCCTCTTTTCTTATATAAAACAATTACAAAACCATGCACTCTCTTGCATATTACAAATGGCTTATCAAGCCTTTATTTATAGCTTTCCAAAATGACTTTTGGCATTCACTTTTTGTGACTTTTTAATTTTCATGGAAAATGGTGCCAAACTTGCATGACCCTTCGTATCTTTGCATTTGAAAAGTCACATGGTGACCCTTCATAAGCAAATGCGTATTTTCCTCTTTTGTCTTTATCTTGGTGACCTTTCGAATTTCTTAAGGTGACTTTTCATGAAACAATGCGCCATACCCTCTTTTGTCGTCATTTGGTGACTCTTAGAATTCCTCAAGATGACTCTTCATGGGAATATGCGTCCCATTCCTCTTTTGTCTTTACCCCGTGACTCTTTGACTTCTCTATGGGCCCTCTTTTGACTTTTATGCAACCAAAAATATATTCGTTAATATTAAATAAATATTAACACACATTAGCCAAGATATGAATAATTAAAACATCATTAAATGCTATGGGGCATTTATCACCAATGCTAGAGCTTTGACATCAATGACAATATTTCCCACAAAAACGTTCGTCTGGGTCTGGTTTTCAAAAACTTCACTCAAATCGCTAGAAACATAGAATTATTCTTCTTGCCCTAATTGAGCAGCCTAATCTAAAACCTTAAGGAAAACAACAGATGTTTTGGGGCCTACGTTACCAGGGTTAGCTGAGCTATCATAATTTTTGTTAGACCTCTCACCGGTATAGAATATCGAAAATAGCACACCAATAATTGAAGTAATTCATCAGCCAGACATACCAGTGTCGTTGAATGTGTTTCTAACATGAACTTCAATGCTTTAATGACTGCTCAAATGATTGTTTAATTCTCTAAAATGCTTATAAATGTTCAATAGATACCTGTGAACAACAATGATTTTTTTCCAAGTGCTAGATGCCTAAATGAAGTAGCGTGCATATATATTTATAGATGATTTGAATTCAAATAAGGGCCCCATTGGTGGGCAAACTTGCATCCAACGGTAAAAAAAAGCAAAGGTATACGGGTTGCTTGGGCCGAAAGGTGGAATCACCCATCCAAGCTTGGTAGGACCATACAACTATGCTCCAAACATGTCTGGAGTTGTAACTACATGCTCTGGACAAGAAGGGCAGAATGCCTAGAAATCCAAGGAGGCAGAGAATGACAGCTGGATGACCACTAAAAGCTAGTAAATGTGCCAATAACGCCTAATTTGGACCAATAAATGAAAAGTATACAAACATCCTAGAAACATGCATTTTAACAACTAACAAATGTGTAGGGACCATTTTTTGTTTACATCATGTTGGATAAAGCTAAATGTTGGATTGCACTTTATTATGGCAGTAGGACTTTATTAGTTTTGGCCTACTAGATGGTATTCAAGCATTAGGCTTTACCAGCTTACCTCTTGCGGTAGATTTTTATAAACACGAGTTAAGACTATACTGTGTTGTCATAGCTCATTAGTATGTCTTACAGACTTAGATTATCTGGAGCATGTTCAATGATGCCATCTTTCAATTGAACATGACTGCCAATCTTCTTCAGTTTGCAGCTGGAAACTAGGTTGGGAGTCTATTTAGGCAGGAGTTACTTGGTTATAGCATTAAGTAGGCAGATATTGACAGTCATGGTGAGTGAAAAGTGAATCCAAATGGCTTGGAAGTTTGCTACAAGCAATGGAGAGCCCTAGGGAAGTCCCAACTAAATACAACATCTTGCATTCTATTTGTTATGGCAGCAAAGCAATTTGAGGCATTGTCACAACAGCTGAACATTGTGCATTGTTTTCCTCATAGTAATGCCATGAATGAACAAAGTGATACTGTGATGAGACCATTTGGTATAAGAAGGGCTAAGATAGATGTTGGGAGACATTATAAAACATATTTGGTTCATATTCTAAGAGAAATTAGGATATTAAAACATCAATATAATAAGGTTAACAGGTAAAGTTACTTATCCCAGGACCCGCATTCAAAAGGATATGGGAACAAAGGAGAAAATCACTATAAATAGGCCTTTAATCATTAGAAAAGGTCATGCTTTTGGAGTATCATGTAGATAGTATGTGAAGGATTAAGCTTTTGGCAAAGTGCAGCGTCCATACTGCTCTCAAGTGTCCTAGGTGAAGATTGGCAACTATACCTTGTTTAGAAGTGGATTTGGACTTCCATACCTTAAAAAATGTGGATTATAGGCACTTGTTTTTTATTTAGAGAGCTGGCATTTTTAGTGGCCCTTGGTTTGTAGTAAAGTGCTCATGATGTGATGTTTTTGGTTTGAGCTTTGTTTCATTTGTCATTTACTTCCTTTTGACATAAGATGCAATGTTACCTTGGAGCGGACTAATTATTGGGCGGACTAATTAAAATATTTGGTTGCATAACTTATAAGGTGATCTGGCAGTCCAGAATTGTTCTTATATGTTGGAATATTGGAGTTCAAGCAGAAACACTAGCGTTATTTGATTGGATAGAAAGGGGCCGTGCTGCTCTCTAAACGATTTCTAGCTATAAGTATTATATTGTTTCTTTTCTAATAAGACTCAGCTGTCTTGAAAAAAAGAGTCTTCAATGAAATAAAAGATTGTGTCTGTTCAATGAAAATGAGAATGCACAAAAATGAATGTTGTTTCCTTCAAGGAGGTTTTTATCTCATCATTTGCTTGTTTATTGACTTTTCACCTTTTACCACGTGATGTGTCTAAGTCCAATAATTTGATTAATTTGAATTAAGGGCTTATTTAAAAGTAGGTTTGCATTCGTTAGGCTTATATGTACTTTGTCAAAATCCTCAAATAACCCTTACAACTTATGTCGCACCATATTTTGGATACAAGAATGATGAAATGCAGGAAACAGGGTCGTTTGGGGTCTTAATTTGATTGGAAATTTGTATGTGCTTCTGTTAAAAACACAGGAAACGTAGAAACAAGATGCCAAAGAGACTTAAGTGGAAAACAAAAATATTATAAATCCATTGGTCCATAAATTGTAAGAGAGGGCTAGATTTAGGTTTTTAACTTTCTAGGTCCTCCATTTCCAAATTTCGGATATGGTTGAGAGTCAAGACTGCATACAAAATTATGAACATTGTAAATGGAAAGTTTGACCAACTATATGAATGTATCAATTCATTATGCCGGGATGCATAACCTACAATGGAAGCCAGGGGTGATGGTGGAGTGTTTTGTTTCATAAAAATTGATGACCTTAAATTTGGCGTCCATTTGACCGTCACATGGTAGTTTTTCTTCTTGCTTGGAGGAGGTGATTGAAAATTGCTATATCTTGGGCATACGTTGGAGTTTGGAGCCTGTTGTTTTTTTACCAGAAATCTTTTTTCGAGCCCTATGCAGTGATGCAGCTAGATTGAGTCCATCTGTCACTAGTCAACATGAAATATGTGGAGAAGGTGATGGAATCGTTAATCAGTGTGGAACTTTTTAATGGGTGAAACTATGTGACAAATCCAAGATAGATGCCACGAGATCGATACATCTCGGAGTTATTTTTTCAAATGGATATATTTAAGATATCGGAGCTAGTTTACATTGTACAAGTGCAAGAATTCATGAATGATAATAATAGGGACAAGAATATCAAAATGGTCAAAAGTTTGAAATGGCAGACTAAAATGGGAATGTGCCAATACGAAAACAAAAGAAGCAAGCACTCGGTGCTCAATCCTCTCCTGCACTGATGCTCCAAGTTGTATGGTTACTGAGAGGAATGCCAAATTTATCATCTACATCTGGTGTAACCCATAAGTTGCCACTTTCATTTCATAGCCTATATGTGTTCTTCATTGCATTCCTTTGATCAGATTCTCCTTGCTGGTAAATGTTCTCCTTTGGTGAAAGAAATAAATTATATTAATGTCCACGGATGACCAAAAGTAGTTCAATGGCACTCGAGAATACAACTGTAAACAATAGAAAGTGTGAAATTGTTATAGGCTTTTTTTTAGCATTTTAAATGTTAGGTTAATTTTCTGTGAGCGTATTAGGATATGTTCCAAGAGTGGGTTAAGTTAATAGAGTATGCTAAGTTTAGATCTTTAAGGAAAAAGGGAAAAATTACATCAATATGGAGATTGCTGGAAACTTCACGTCACTCTGCAGGAAACGCTTTCTAAAATCTGGAAATATTTCCTGATGTGGGGGAAAATGTTTCTGTATAAAAATTCTGTTTATTGAGGAGTTTTCTCTGGCCTTTGCTTTGACATTTCCATTTGTGGGATGGGAAACATTCTTCAGCAACCAAAAACAGTTTCTGTGTTTCATAGATTATGGCTTGTTTTGCCTGGACTTTGAAAAAGTAAATACTAGTTAATTTGTCAAGTATGTTTTTAAGTCAGTATTGAAAACACAAGTATGTTTGAGCCTCTGCATTTTAATTTGGGGAATTTGAGTTTCAGAGATGCATATGTTCATTTGTATGATGGTTACTTAATATTATCTTTATCATACAAAGTGCATAAGTATTAGAAAAAGGTGCACAAGCTCTTCATATGCTATTCTGCATTTATTTGCATCTGAATATTCAGTCTATCTTCCCAAATTTTGGTTGCATGCTGTATATGTATTTATCAATTGAGAATGTGAGGATTATACATAGCCTGCAAAGGTAGAATCTAGATGCAAAGCAAACTATTTGTTTCTTTTTGCAGTTGCTCAAACAATGAATACTCCAATGTGGTTTGGTAGTGATTTAATGGGATCATGAACTTTCTGCGCTTTTATGTGTTTTATGTGTCAAAATAAGAATTCAAACTGTATCACTAGTTCTGAAATAACAAGCCTCCAAAAAGCAAACACTTTGCATTGTTTCTTTACTGAAGGATATCGTTGTGGATTTTTGCTGAGCAAAATTACTCTACCTGCATATTCCAATTCATCATTTAACAGGTGGAGTTTGCAACCCACTCTAACAAAACTTTTCAGTGGATACAGAGAAAAACGGTATTATGTTAATGACCTCAACTGCTTCAGCCGAATAATGTTCAGAATCGTAATCCTGTTCAATAGAACTAGAACCATCAAGCTTTTGTTTTATTATTGTATATTTCAGTATACATTACATGTACATTGGTGTTCATTTTTTATTATTGGATGCTTCCAGTCGAATTCTTTTTATTTACACATTGCATTGCCTTTAAAATCTGCTCTAGGGTACCTGAAATGGTGAACTGGTTCTACATTTACTGTTCCATAATTTATTCCCTTCTAAATCTCAATCCATCCTGCTGAATTTCATTTATATGCCACATTCTTTTATTGATTATGTTACAAATTATAGAAAGTTCCTATTAAGCTAGTGTTTCACTGTTAATATAACTGCTATTTTTCCGTCACTTAAGCAAGGATTAATATGTGATGTGTAGTGAACTTTGTAGTTTTCCGAAAAGGGTTGTGAAATTTCTAGTCTTCCGAAAAGGGTGGTGAAATTTCTAGTCTTGTAAGAGTTCTATTTTACATCTGAACTCATCAAGTGTCTTAGATAATCATAGTTGATGTAATGCATTTGTAAAATAATGAACTAACCAAATGCAAAACACTTTTAATTGTCTTTTAGTGAGAATTATATTGAGTTATGGTGGAGAAAATTGATCACGTCCTCATATACTGATGTTTCTTAGATACCAGGTAAGGTTTGCACTTCACTCTTATCAAGGATGTACAGTATGCATTATATTAGTGGATGCGAAGAGCTATAATTCTGTGATGACAATCTTATTTGCTTCAGCTACGTTTTTGACTGTAATATCTGGCACATACCAGGAATCTTCATTGATTTGGATGCCTTAGAACAGTGATTGCAACATTTGCTGAAGGGTCTGCACCTGCTAATTGTACCAAAAGATTTATTTGTTCAGCAGCTTTTGCTGGAGCCTGGAACAATGATGGACCCTTCTGATATCTTAAACATTGGAAACCTAAGCCCAATGTCACCAACTCCAGTAGATGATTTTTCATGTGTTTCAGCTTTCAGCTCTAGCACTATACTCCAGGATCCGGTTGATGTGAGCAAGACATTTCCAGCTTGTAGCAGATCCAGCGTAATACATGCCAATGATGATGCTTATCTCAATCTGAGTGTCAATAGGTTATCCCAACCAAGACTCCTAAATAATAGACTCCAATCCCAGCAGAAAAATGGAGTTGTTTTCATGGATACTCATGGTTGGATGATGCCTTTGAAAACTGGGTTTAATTGTGGAGTCGATAATGCTAATGTTGATCCCATGAATACATTTCAATCCAAAGATAATCAAGTAAATGGAACTCCAAATGGCCATATGTATCGTGGTGGGAATGGTCAAACAGGGGATGCATTGGGCACTAGAATGCACAAGAAAATAACACCATGTGCTTATGGAAGCTCAAGCGGCAGATTGCAATGGATAGAAAACGATATGTTTAATGCTTCACCGTACAGTAAAATGCCAATTTCTATAAATTATCATTCAAATCACCCACACCAACAACATTTTACACGGTGTAAGGACTTTCACTGTGTTAATATTCATTCTCTTTCAATAGGGTTTTTTCTATTTGAATTTTTTCTTTCCTTGCATGTTCAACATGATTATTTTCTACTTATTCATTATCAGGTGACAGCTATTTGGTGAATCCAACTGATATTTCCAGTAAGGGAAACTTACATAATTCTGCATCATTTGGTGGACCTGCTGAAGGCAGGAAATCTTGTCAGAAACCTATAGGATGGCATTCATCAAAGAGTTTACATTCTCAACAACAATTTCAGCATCAACAACAGAATTTTATAAAACAGCAGCCAAGTCTACAACTGTATCAGCGGCCCCATCTACAACCATATCAGCAGAGAGAACAAAAAGACAGTCCACAGCAGGATCAACGACTGTGTAAAATTTGGCAGCAGCAAAATAGGTATCCTCAACTTGGATATCAACATCTACACAATCATCAACAACAATCATTGTCAAATAATAATGGATTAAAGCAGGCTCATACTTCTAAATTATTGCGGGGGAAACAGACAAGTGTTGATTTGTCTAACCAAGAACTATTACACCAAGAACGTAAACGTTTTTTGCAACCACAAACTGAAAAAATTCAACTGCCAGGAAATTCACCAACTGAATCTCAAGGACAGTGGTTGGATCAAAGTTCACTGAGTCAGCAGTTTCATTTGCAACACAATCAAAATCTGCAACAGACGCAGCCTTTATTACATCAAGACCAACACCAAATCCAATCACAAAATGATCCTGTTGGTTTTTCTTCTGAAGTTCAACCCAAGGGTTGCCTGCAGGGACAACAAGAATCAAAACCACAAGAGAAAATGCCATTCACACATCAAGTTCACTGCTTGGAAAAACAGAAACAGGTAGATAAACATGTTATGAATACTGCTCAACTGAACAGACATCAACTTTCTTGGCCACAACCACCACCTAGTGATGAACTTATTGGAACCGTAACTACCAAGAACAGAGATAGCACAACTACCGGCGATGCTGAAGTGTCTGGACAGTCCATTGATGTTACCGAAGAACAAAAAAATGAATATTTAGAACAAAATAATTGGCTTTTATGTAATGGCAGCAAATGTGTAGTTGCAGAAGACAAGTGCCAAACTGTTAATTGTTCAGCAGCAAAACTATTGGCTGCAGACATGGGAAAGTGCCATAATCAGTGCCTTCCGTCGAGGACTGTTGATATCCATCAGCAAGATTCCTGTGATAATTTCTGCCCCGTTTCTCCCCTTGTTTGCCAGAGCTTTACACAAAACTGTAATAATTCATTGAATCTTAACGTCACAGGCACCACGAATGACACGATGTCTTATGCAGGCACCTATGATCAATGTGGCACTAATTTTAATTTGCAAGATCAAACCAATTTTTGTCTGCATGAAGGACAAATTCAGGAACCTCTATTGAAAAAATCAAAGATTGAACCTGCCTCTCCATCTGACGTGAAAAAGCAGGTCGGAGCTGGACAGAAGTCTGTGCCAAGTCCAAATAGAGTTCAATCGACATTCGAATTGCATCCTCATGCTGGACAAACAAATGATAGTATCCATTTTTCACAAAAGAAACAAGAAACCACAACTGCGAAGACAGATCTGGATGCGTATTTACAGCAAAGCATTCCTGAAAGATGTGGTAAATACAAAAAGACTGGTGAAGTTAAGCACGTAGAAGAAGAATGGGAGTGCTTACAATTAGCATTTGAGCCCAATGCAATTGCTTCAAACAAAGCCCCTTCCTTATGTAAGCAGGAAGAGAATCGGGTTATGCAGAAAGCTCCAAGGATGGCATCTCATTCTGATAGTTCAGTTGCAACAAAATTAGGGAAGTCAAAACTCAAAGGCATTTCGTTGACAGAATTTTTCACTCCAGAGCAAATCAGAGATCATGTTGCAGGACTGCGACAGTTGATTTTTCAGGTTTGCATTAAAGTTTCTCATACTCATAGTGCAATTGACTATGTGTTCATTGGTGGAGAAAATCATTTAATGTATTTTAAGTTATATTTTAACAGGAGACATGTTAACTAAGATGTATATAAGCGAGAAAGGTTATCCATACTTGAACATTCATTGACATATGAAATGACCTCAGGATAACTTACTGCATTTTGTCATTGGAAAAGTCTGACTTCTTCCTATATTTTTAGCTAGAGGTGGATTGTAAATTAGATCATTTCTTAAACATGGATTTCTTTGACTTTTGATGAAATTGCATTGCAATCTGTGACAGGATATAGGAAACATTGAATATAACCAATATACCGAGCATCGAGTGGAAGAGAATACATGCCAGTTGTGCATGGTTGGGGGGCTTAAGTTTCAACCACCTCCGATTTATTGCACATCTTGTGGTGCACGCATCAAGTGCAATGCAATGTATTATACTTCTGGTGTTGGTGTTACAAGAAATTATTTCTGCATGGCATGTTATAATAAGATACAAGATGATGCAATCGGGTTGGATGGAGTGACTTACCTCAAGTCAAAGCTAGACAAGAGAAAAAATAATGAAGAAATTGAAGAAGGGGTAAGCTTAAATGCTTTTCTATAATGCAATTAAATAATGACGCCAGTTTATATTTACAAATATATATTTTACAATTGTTTGGTGCATGGCACATTGCAGTGGGTACAATGTTGTAAATGCAAACTATGGCAACATCAGATATGTGCTCTTTTCAATGCTAGAAGGATTGAAAATGGACATGCAGATTACATTTGTCCGAATTGTTATATAAAAGAGATTGAGAGAGGCCAGCGGAAGCCTTTACTTCAAAGTGCTGTTCTTGGTGCAAGGGATTTACCTAAAACATACTTGAGTGATCACATTGAACAAAGGCTTTTTCGACGGCTAAAGCAAGAGAGAAAAGAAAGGGCAGCATCACTGGGGAAGAGCTATGAGGAGGTAATAATGTGCTTACTATTTAGGTTCAATGTTGAAGGCTTGCATTAAGTTGAATATGAACTAGAATAAAAGAGAGCTGACTTAAATTCTAGGTTGAAAGCAAATTTGATGGACTAATTTCTATTTGTAAAAGGAAATTGGGATTGAACTTTGAAGTACAGGAGTACTTGCAAATCCAAGTATTTATTTTGATTACAAGGATATACTTATCCGAGAACATTTGTCTCATATGACATCTGAGAACAATAAGACTGCATGATAGGATGCACTAGAGCATACATTAAATGGCTAGCCAATGCCCATGTACGTAATAAGGGCTAACCTGTTAGCTTTAGGACCAATATCTAAAGAGTAAGCACCAATTTTAGATACACATATTCATAACTGAAAACTGAGTGGCAAGATCCCCTTTAAAAGTTGTTTAACTCGATTTTATGATCTGAAGTGTAACTTGCTACTATTGTGCAAACCCTATGGTAGAATCCTTATGCAGACAAGTTCATATTAGTTAAGAATCATTATTAAGGAAATTTGCATTGCTTGGCAAATTCTGTGAAATTCCCACTATCTTCTGAAAAAAATTGTGTTTCTGAATGGAAATAAATGTTTTAAACAGTACGGTAGAGTTCATCAAAGTTAGTGTGTGTAAAGTTGTAGGAAGACGTTGACTGAGCCCTTATAAGTGGATGAAAAGTAACTTCGCATCTTATAGTTGAAGGGAAGGAAAATGTAGTAAGATCTGGAGAAATAGATTATTGAATCTTCTTTCAATGTGCATCCCGTATGTCCAAATCCCCACTTTTGACAAGTCTATGTATGTTAGCTGGCCCTTCAAAATGAACCTGCCAGCCAAAAATCTAAGCCTAAGGGCACTAAGAGTGATATAGATAGTATATGCCATAAATGGTTCTCAAGTATCTAGCTTTATTATCTTTTGGAAGCCAAGAAGCATGGCACTAAGAGTGATCTAGATGGTATAAATGGTTCTCAACCATCTAGCTTTATCATCTTTTGGAAGCCAAGAAGCGTTCATTTTTGCAGTAACATTAAAGCCAGGTCTGACCAAATTATAGTGAGCTTGTGAGTTGAAATTGAATAAGCCATTTGGAAAGATTCAATTCCCTCCAAACAGTTTGAGCTTAAGTCTATCATCAGACTCAATCACATCGGTGATTCCCAAGAAGATGGGTATATGTGATTTACTGAGAAGTAATTCACTTGAAATGTCTCCATGGGAAAAATAAGACCTATCTTCTTCAGTAGTCTTGCATAGTTGCATAGTCCTTTTCATCTAGTCTATGGGGTCAACCAAGGGAGCACTCAAGAGCTCTGAAACATCATATGCTGCTGCTGCCAAGTTCCCAACCATATTAAAAAACTGGAATTCCCATTTTCAAAGAAGTGGAGGCACCCTTCCAAGCTTTCCAAATTATTTTCAAATCCACAAGGAGAAGTCTTATGCATTAAAAAACATGCGGAGGTTTTCTTGGCTGATGAAATGCTAGGTCTGATGAAAACCTTCCGAGTGGCATTATCATTGATTGCTATGATAATCAACTATGGCACTAACATGATATTCTGGGAGTTGATATTAACAAGACCCGTATAACTAGTGTCTTAATCTAGATGCCTTTTACCTCGTTGTTTACAGCAAAATGCTGCACTACCAGTTAATACTACTTGCAGAAATAGAATTACATACCATGATTGTAACACACGAAATTATAAGAGAACAATAGCTTTAAAGTTTATCGCACAAGGTAGTGTCCAGTACAATGTTTGGTACAAGGAGGACCTGTCACATCAGTGCCCTTACACTGACAATCAACTTACTATTTATGAGCCAAATGGTTGTCAGTTGTATTCATATGCTACACTGATAACAATACTTAATGATAACATGATTAACTTCGTTATCCTCCCTTTTCAGCAAGTATATATTGACACAACCCAATTACAAGATTAGGTAGAATGAGTTGGAGGATGGCAAAGAAGATGACATCCCCGGAGGTAGGGCTGCCACTGAAGAAGGGGTTGCTGCTGTCACAACAGGAACAGATGGACCCACTATTGCTGCTCCAGTTGATCAGGATTCCGAAGAGGCTGCCCCACTTGACTTCAACTGCTTAGCTTCAGCTATGAGTGCATACACCTTCTTTGTGTGCTTCTTCAAATGGTGCTCTACTATCATCTCAATGTCTCATGTCTGTTGTACATGTCACCATTTGTATTGCTTTGTACATCCTCTCTTTTAGCCGATCTCTTTGACCTTCCACTATCTGAAGTTCTGCAACCCATGCCCTTCGGTGTACCAACTCCTGCTTATCAGCAACCTTAGTGGTTTAGTTCTGAGTAAGCTGAGTTGGTTGGTGAAGCTGCTTGTGAAATTGTCTATGCTGCTCCTTCAACTGACTTGCAAGGCCTCATTTTCCTGCATGACTTTAGCCTTTACATTCTGTAGTTGGCCTTGTTCACACAAAGCAAACTGTAACAATATGTATTGATACCAAAAGCCAAAGGTGTGTTTGATGGAATGGAGTGCTATAAACACACCTAGCACATGAGTAAAGATAGCTGGATGGGATATGTTGAGGAGCCACTGCTAGGTTATCTCTGAGGCTTTTTGCTACGGCCACCCTTGGATCACAAAAATGCATACAAATTCCAAATGACAATCCTCCTCCATATACTTTCTTATGCTGGCTACCTTGTTCAAAATCAATCGTGCTTGTGTCTGCCATACCACCGCAAATAATTGACAGTGTTAACAATGTCAAGCATTATTTGCACCACGGGTCCAAGATTATGCAGAAAATGATACAATGTACCATGCTTGTCCATACTATTTGGGGGAGGCCAATGTTTTGGAACAAACTTAGGGCCTTGAGATTCACTCGGCCTTATCTGTGAAGGATCTGCACAAGAAGAGTAACCCTTCTTCCTCCCTCATCTATGTGTCACCCTCCAACCTTCTCTCAGTACCCTGCACATGCTCGATTGTACTCTGTTGTGATCTCACTTTCTCTTGTACATTTCACCATTTGAAGTGCTTCCTGCATATTTCCTTTTAGTTGATCTCTTTCACCTTCCACTATTTGAAGTTCTGCCACTCAAGCCCTCAGCTGTACCAACACTTGCTCATATTCAACAACCTAGTGGCTTGGTTTCGAGTAAGTCAAGTGAGTTGGCAAAGCTGCTGTTGAAATCATGTACATTGCTCCATCAACTGACCACACTAGGTCTCATTTTCCTGCATGACTTTAGCCTCTGCATTATGCAGTCGGCCTTTTTCACACAAAGCAGACTAGAACATTATATTGGAAGGTATGTTCAATGGAATGAAGTGCTTCAAACAAACCTAGCACACAAGGAAATATAGTTGAATGGGTATCTTGGGAGCCATTGCCGGGTAATCTCTAGGGTGTTTCGCTCTGGTCAACCTTGGCTCACAAAAATGTGTACAAATTCCAAGTGATAGTCCTCTTCCACAAACTTTCTTATTCAAGCTGCCTCGTTCAAAATCAATGCAGATTGTGTCTGCCACCTTGCCACATACAAATCTTTGACAATGTTAACAATGAGAAGATGTTTTTCTGGGTACAAACCGTGTGTGATAGTTTTATTAGAGATGTTTGGGACGGCTCAAATGGTTCATTTTCTCATCCTTATGGACTGTGGAAACATCAAATTTCTCAGTGGGAGCAATTTGGAGTATTATTTGCGTAATGGGCCCTAGATTTTTCAAAAAGTGCTACAATGTACCATACGAGACTTAACTATTTGGTCGAGGTAGATGTTTTGGAACATACATGGTACCTGAGGTTTACCTGGCCCTGCCTGTGAAGGATCTGTATTAGAAAAGTCTAACCCTTCTTCCTCCCTCATCTATGTGTTGACCTCCAACCTTCTCTCAGTACTCTGCACACACTCAACTATACGAGGCTGGTATTGTGGCTTAACAGGACTGATGGGAGAGTCTGGCAAATTTGGATTGACTCGTGCCCCCAATTGACTCAACTAGTTTTCTATTTGTAAAACATAAGCAGGAATCAGACTAACATCAACTGATTCTGTAGTCATAGTACTTGGCATAGAGGCTACATCTAGAACTGTGTTGTGAAAAGAATGTGAAGAAAGCATCTGTATTCTAGATAGTGTGGCTGGCCTACTTCGCCCATCCTTATTATTCTTCTCCTCTTCTTTGGGTTCACTGAGTTCTTCATTCTCACTTATTTCATCCTCATCCTTATCTTCCAAAGTGGCTGTGTCCTCAATTACCACTTGCTTCCTCTTCTTAGGAGTTGTCTTGCGTTCTTTTTTTCATCATCTTGGCTTTTTGCTTAGCAGTGGTACGCCTATGCCTTTCCATGGAAGTGCAGATGGCCATGTTGGGTCATAGATGGTGTCTGAACTCAAATCATTTGCCAAAGTCACTTGATTGTACACCACATCAAGGAATAACCCAACTATAGGTTGTATCATGTGAAAGACTGTTTAAGAGAGGAACTCATGAATACTACTCGGCAATATCTCTCCCTATTTATAGACCTCTCCTCTTGTCAGATCTGTCATTGCGACTACAATGTTAGAATCCCCAGTGGAACTAATCAATGAGTTTTGGATAACACCAAGAGACACCGCCATTCTTCCGTAGCCAAGAATTTTTTCTTAATACCACTTTTTCCCTTGCCTGCATACGTGCCCAATCTTTACTAGTCAAATTATGTTGGCACAAGTTCTGTATGACACAATCCTTTTTAGGCATGTGTAATCTGTAGTTTGTTTGTTGGCTTGATCACTGATTGTCCATGTGAGGGTGCCCCAAATACCTTGGTGAAATCTTATGGATTGTATATAATTCTTATGTCTTTATCCATATAATGTATTAATGACTGTCGGTTGTTCATGTCATAACTGGATCCCATCTAAACCAAATATGGTTTAAAACTATGGCATAAAAGTATGGGATTTGCAAAATGTTATCTACACTAGCCTTTTGCAATGCTATCTTCAGTTCATGGTGATCTGCTTTATTTTCCCACTGTGTTTGAGATTCAGTGTCAGCTAAACTCTCCCATAGAAGGGTTTCTGGTATTCACAATTTCTTTTCTTCGGGCTTCCTTTTCAATTTCTTGCTTGACTCTTACTTTTTTATTTCCTTTTATTGGTGTAGTTTTTCCCTGGGATATGGGGTTACGTGTAGTCGTCTTCAAATTTGCACACTTCAGGGATGTTTGTATTTTTTTCAAGAGGTGCTTTGGCCGTTAGCTGTGGAATTAATCTGCCCTCGTGATTAGTGTCATATTTTTCAAAAACTTTATCCATTGCCATTTTCCATACCTTTTGCCTTATTGAAGAAGATGGTGTCCCTGTAGCTTGAGGGTTTTTTCTTTTCTGACATAGTTGTAACTGCAAAACCATACTTTTCTACCACAAAACAATTACTAAAATTATATTACTGTAAATTGTGATAGATGGGTTTTGGCCCTTGAACTACCGAGGTTTGCCAAATTGCCTTAAAAAAGGCTTTTTATCACCTTGGCTGTCTTTATTTGCCAACTTTGCCTCTGAATCCAACTTCTGTAAATAGAAAAATCCATAATGTTTTTTTCTGCAATTTGTCTACCTCTGCATTTGTTTGTTCTTCTTGAAAAATATGTAATTTTTATTCAACAAATTGTGATTCTCAAGCCCTACCTTGTCTGTATAACACTTTCCATTATAGTCGTATGGCGGAATTGGTTTCACAGTCAAATGGACAGAATGAGAATTATCTATAAGAATGTACAACTGAGCCACAACAGTGTATGGGAGTTTGGTGTGCAAAGGGGCATACGGCTTGACATTTGCCAAAGCAAGGAGGATAGTGTCATTTGGCAAAGTAGCAAGGGCCTTTAGCAAGGCAGGACCGTAAGTCAAACCAAAGACTAATGTCAAAATAGTGTTGTACGATACAGGGTAAAATGATTTCTCATGAACATACAACATCTAGATGTACAATAGAACATCTTAGTTGCCAATCCTGGAACCGGTATGAGTATGGGTATGGGGCTTGGGTAAACCAGCACAATGATTTTTTTGCCTGGGTACGGCTTGGGTACAGCTGTACAAAAAAATATATAAAATGTTAGGAGTATTAAAAAGATATAGCCAAATAAGAAAAATTAACCACTTAATTTGCAGAGTAAACGAAATAAGTTAAATAGCCACAAAACAGTTCAACTTAGAGAACACAACTGATAATTCAATGCCAATTGTCATGATATTCAGTGGTCGAACTTAAGAAGAAGTACACAACACAAATGTATAAACAAAAATCAAAATAAATCAGCATATTTAGTGGTCGACAGTTGGAATAATAAAATGTTAAAATTATTAAAAAAATATAGCCAAATAAGAAAAATTAACCACATAATATGCATAGAGTAAACAAAATAAGTTAAATAACCACAAAACAGTTGAACTGAGAGAACACTATTGATAATTAAATGCCAAATGTCATGATATTCAGTGGTCGAACTTAGAACAAGTACATAGTGCAAATGTATACACAAAAATCAAGATAAATCAGCATATTCATTATATTCATATTGCTCTTCATCGAGCTAAGTATGCAATGAGAGGTATGTATGTTGTTGTTTGGGTTGATAAAATGAATTTGTTTTTATATTGTTTTTAAAAGTTTAAAAAAATGTTTATTTACTGTGGGTTTTATGTGGATACAATGTCGGTACTGCCCGACAGGGCCAGGGATTCTCGGATTTGTCTTGGGATGACCTGGGTGTAACCAACCCTATTGGGCAGTACTCAGTCCATATCCGAAGCCGTATTGGATTGGGACTGGTACCAGTACTCGATATGTGCCATACTCGGGGATGAGCTTGGGTGTACCCTACCCTATCGGGCAGTACACGGTCTGTATTCAGAGGCATATCGCACTGGGACTGGGACCGATAACCGGTATGCGCCGTATTGGGGGATGAATCTAGGTGTTCCTGACCCTACCGGGTAGTACCCGATCCACATTCAGAGGCGTATTGTATCAAGACCGGTATTGGTACTCGGTATGTGAGGTATCGGGAGATGTCTCCTTGCGGTAAAGGATCAGGTAATGTAATAGAACATGAGAACGGTCGTGACACAAGTACATAAAGAAGTAGAAATATGTATGGAAGGATGGACATACAGTAGTAGGAATGACAAAACATATGATAGTTGGAATAGACAGGTAGCTAGAAAAACAAATCATATGGTAGTAGGCTATATGACGAGAGAAGAGGTGGCGTATGGGCACCCAAGGGTGACGTCAAATGGATGAATTCAAGTAGGGGCGTATAGTAGCAATATGGACGTTAGAAATTTTGAGGTCATACATTGCAAGGAAGTCATTGTCGTTTTTAACAAATGGGCTGTATGGTGATGTAAGGTTATTGCTGTCACATGTTGTGCTGAACCACTTATACTGTACTTGCACACAACATTTTGAGTGCTCTTTAAAACATTTGTCAGGGCAACATGTTTTTATATTTTAAGTCTCCTTTTCTATGTGCTGATGTTGCTTTTATGATTTTCAATACACCGTCAGACCTTTTATTTTTTAATTTTCCAATGGCCACATTTCGTTATTTTGAATATTAATAATATTCTTACCTTTATCTTCTTTGCTTGTTGGTCCCTTTGTGAATGCATTGAATATATCTTCTTTGGAACCACGAAATTCCAGATAATTCCTTTTTGCGCTTTTAGTCCATACTCAATACAATTTCAATTTGAAACCATTCATTGTCTCTGCAAGGTGTTATGTCCAAGTTTTCCAACCTTACCGCTCCGTTCTCCAAACTCTTGTATTTTGAATGGTCCAAGCCAAAGTAATTTAAATTTACCTTGTTTTGTTTCTCTTGTTTTGTAATATTTTAAATCAGTTCCTTGGGCTTAAAATTCATTATCTAGAGATGTTTATCACACCAACACATCCTCCTTTGCATGACTTTGGTTATCCATTGCACTATTATTTGTTTTTGTCCAACTTATTTAATTACATTAGGCTCTCTTACAAACTCAATTCGTCCCCAAGTCCATTCTTGACAAAATCCTTGGACTTGGTACGCGATGCTCCATTAGTACTGATTCTTCTTAACCTTAAATCAACTAGAAGGGTGCATGGCCTGCAATCACCTTGTAGGCTGTATGGTAGGCCCATGGAATTGCAGGTGGGCGTTCTTCTCAATCCGCACACTCGATTCCCTAAGACTTCTTAATTAAAGAGATTAATAGTTCATTAGTGGCCTTTGCTTGTTTGTTCACTCATGGGTAGTATGAATTGGAGAGAGAATGGAAAATCTGAATTCTGATATCATCAACTGACTCTTGCTCAGCCTGACAATGATATTGAAGAGGCCCTATATATCTATATATGGCTGAGGTCTAGTCGTACCTCTATTCTCTATGGCCGAGGGGGGAGTGCAGTATATAGTTATCTATGGGGTGGGGGGCACAGTATATAGTTGGCACCCCATTTGGTATCTATTCACTATGATAGATAGAGAGTGGATTCACCCCCAGCCCCAACTAGATCTAGGAATAGGGGGCTATATAGAGTGGGGGCATGGTCTAGATTCACTATGATAGATAGAGATAGAGGGGGTGGACCCCATATATAGTTTAGTTTCATTGGCACGGTCTATCTTTTCTAGACCCCCACAATATAGAGATAGAGTTTCATTGGCATTGGCACCCCACCATATCTTTCGTAGAGAGAGAATGAGCACACCCACCTCTATCCCATATAGCCCACGTCCCCTACCTATCTATAGAGAACAACCCAGGTGCCCTTCCTCTATAGTCTGTACAACCGAGGCACCTTACTTATATTCTCTATGGAGAACCCCCCAAGCGCCCATCCTCTCTTTAGTTGAGAGAGGATGGGCACACCACCTCCTATACGCCCATCCTCTCGTAGAGAGAGGATGGGCACAACCCCTCTCTTCAGAGATACCAGGGCGCACTCCCCACTGCTCGATCAGAGGGGTAGGGGCACTATCCATTGCTCAATAGGAGGGCGCACTCCTCTACGATCCGAGGGGCCCCAGAGAATCTAAATAGAGTGGATAAGGCCTTCGATCCATCCAAGGGCCCACCTCTAGTTTATCACAATTGATGGCTGCAAACTCTTTTAGCAACATCAACCATATGCTTATCCATCCTTGGATAACAGGGTTATTCATTAGATACAATAGGGCCTAATGATCGATATAAAATGTGAATGGAGTTGCCAACAAGTAGTGTTGGAATTTTTGAACAATGTACATCATACCAAGAGCCTCCCGTTCAATGGTGCTATAGTTCTTTTCCCTATTTGATTGTGGTCAGATAGTGAATAACAAAGGGCGAGTTCCTACTTGTGCCAAGGCATTGATTACATATTTGGACACATCTACATGCACATGGTACTCTGCCCTAGTCTATATGAGAGGGGATACCTTTACTTATTTGAAACCTTGCTCCAGTTCCTTTGATCGTACAAATAAATTTTATTTCCTTCTTAGTGCATCCAAGGGGTGAGCAACATGGGCATTTTTTTAATGAAGCATCAGTAATATTCGATATGGTCCAAGAATGACTTAATCCTTGTGACGTCTCTGGGTGCTTCCATTTTCACCACAACTTGTATCTTGTCAGGGTTTGTCTTTAGTTCAGATTTGCAAAAAATATGGTAGAGTAGTTTTCCTTTTGACTGTATGACCTACACTTATTTGGATTTAATGCCAACTTTGCTGCTTGATGTTGTTGCATGCATTCTATCAGGGCTTACAAGTGTGATCCTTGGCCACCATAGATGGATCAATCGTCTAAGGAATATTTGAAAATTACCTATTGACATCTTATCGAAGATATGCCAGATAATTCGTTGGAATGTTGGTGGTGCATTGCAAAGTGTGAACATCTTGTCAAAGGCATAGACTCCATCTTCCACTATGAAAGTAGTCTTAATTTTATCTTCTTTGGCTACGCTGATAGTCAGGGTGTATCATGAAAAGCCATCCATAAAAGAATAGATTTCGTGTCCAACGAATTTTTCGAGTATGTGGGTTGTGAATGGAATGGGTGATGTACCCTTGATAGTGATTGCATTTAGACTTTTGACTTGTTTTGATTATTTTTTTCAAATTGATAACTATTAGTGACACCCATTTACTTGTTTCTACTTTGAAAATGTATTTTGCATCGAGCATCTTATCAAAATTTTCCTGGACCCTAGCAGCATAGTTCCGGTTCACCTTGCGTGCTTTCCTTTGCACTGGTTGGGCCCATCGTATAAGATGGTTTCTATGTAAAAAAAATTAAGATGGTAGGCCCTTCAAATCTTTGTACGTCAAAGAAAATATCTCCTGATAGTCCGTGAAGATCTTCAGTGTTGTGACCTTCAATATTATATCCCAATCATCACTAACCATAATCATTTGGGGGTTTCCTTCCAACCCCAAATTCCTTTCTGATGGTGATGGGCTCTTTTTACTTCAGATCAGTTACACTTCCAAACTAGTGAGTTGGCTTATCATTGAGCTTTGCATCCTAAACTTTGTATTCTGTGAATTTATGAGGGTAATCGAACTGTGATAACATTCAAGAATAACTTGACATCATCAACTTCTATTTCTGGTCATATCTTTGCAAACCTTCTCCTATCTGTGCCATTTTAATGAAATTGCAATTTGGATGGAACACCTCTTAGCCTTCCATTTGCCAATGAAACAAAGCATTGAGGGAGTTTGTCTCATCTTCAAGGCATTGCTACAACTCCAAGATCCCTCACCAATGGAACAAATCATTGAGGTTTTTTTTTGAATTCATATTGCAATTAACCCTAAACTAGATAAAGTGAATTGAATAATGCAGGGTGTTGGAAATACAATTCTAAACAACAAACTGATGATGAATAACTAAAATAGACAACGAAATAGAAACAAACAAGGGTAAACTATGCAAGAGATAAATATACTTAGTTTTTTGAGTCGTTAGGGGATTTCATAGGAAATAGGAATGTAGGAACAAAAATAATGCGAAAAACCCAAAAGCTTCTCAGAAAATGAACATGAGTGCCCTCAAGGACACGAATGCCCAATAGGATAGGAGTTGCAGTTGCTATTATCCCTGTTGGTCAATTTTGTCCTTTTGCAGAATGTTGGAACTTTTGGAACAATTGGGTGTGATAGTGGAAATTAGGTCTTCTTGTGCTGATTTGATCTTCGAAACCTGTGCAGAGACCTATATATGCCTTCTTGAAGTTGCAAACCCTAGCTTTATGCCAAAAAGAGATAAATGACTGTGAATGAATAAAAAGGGTTTAGTGGGTGGAGTTGTGCTAGACCTCAACACCTCACTATGTTGAGTGTTGCCTACATACCAATACTTCGAAGAGGGATTAAAACTCCATGTAGTTCTCCCACCTAAGTGCTTTGTGCAATTGTGTTCTTTTGACTATATGAATGCATTTATAATTGGCTTGAATACTTGATCATGCTTGGTTAGGATTTCGTAAAATTAAATTCAGACTTGGCCCATGATTGCTTGAAGTGCTTAGAAGCCGATTTGGAAAGAATAATAAACTTCTATTTAATGTGCACTTGTGTAAATAAGCTTGTGTAGTGGAGTTGATAAGTTTGCCAATATGTTTGAAATGAAACAATTGAATATGCTTTTATAGTGATTGAAGAGGGGGAAAAACACATTGGAGAGCTTAAGAATATTTAGGCCGACCCTAAGGATACTTTTATTTTTATTTTTGACTGTTTGTACGAAAGACATGATTGATGGATAGGGATAGGAATAACAGACATTCTTGTTCTGTTGGGTGGTACTCTCCCTTCAAGAAAAGTGCTAAGTTAGAGCATACAAATACATATAGGTGTTTTCAGTAGTGATATCATTTCTATAGGTGACAATGTATGGTCTTGTAGTGACAGATGGTATCCTCTTATGCTTAGGATAGGTCAAATTGGCCAAATAAGTGTCAATTAAGTGCACATGTCACTAAATAGTAAAAAGGGTTAAAAATAAGTATGATCAAGTATTTGTGACCAAATTTAGGTTACTACATTTGCTCCCTTTTTTAGTCTAGAAATGAAATTACTAGATTAAAGGAAAGCCATACCTTAATGTGTAAGACACATTTTGTGTTTGAGCTGCATACTTCAATCGTGCAAAGCATCATATTGTTTGACAAACCCTGCAAAACACATGAAGTAGTTATTTTGTTTCGTTGAAAACTTGAACTTCAACATTTGAACTTTATTTAAACTTTGACAATTTGTAATTTGAAATAAAATTTGCTAAATTCAAAATTGTTTGCATTTGAGTAATTTGAAAATTTGAAATGAGAGTATGGAATTAATACATCTGAATGTGTGACAACCATGTTGATTTTTGTGACTTTGCTTGGTGATGATGCTTCCTTGAAGCGTTGGAAAATTGGTGCTTTTCATGAAGCACTTGGAGAAGATGGTTCCTTAACCAAGCCATTAGAGAAAATTGGGGGTGATCAAGTCCCAACTTGCATTTTTTCTTTTGAACTGAAACGGTTGCTCATTCGAAGAATGTTTGAAACCTGATTGTGTATGTCTATCTTTGTAACCTTACGATATAAACAGGTTGGAATCCAAATGGATTCACACACATAATGCTAGAGTGCTTAGTGACTCCAAATCATCCACCATGCAACTAAACTGAATCAACCACTGTAGGTTGCTTGTAGATTCGATTGCAACATCCTAAGATTGGCTTGGTATATCCTAGTATGTGAAAACATGATCACAAGAGAATGGAGTACACCCATGCTCCTATCATGTCCAAAAAATTGTGGCATGCACCGGTTATTATGTCTCCACTATAATTGTAAAATTTGAAACTTTATGTGAATTCTCATTGGAAATTTGAAATTGTGTTACTGTGTTCATTTGCTCCTTAAAACTGAAATAGGAGTGCATATGCCCTCAAAATTTGTGCCAATAACTAGATTTGCAACTTTTGAATTGTGATGTTCATGACTAATTTTGCTCTTTGAAAAATAGCTTATCTCATGCATGAAAAGCTCATTGAAGTGCCCCCTTTTTGAGGTGAGGGATTTTGTTTTTGAAAAATCACTCATCTCAAAAGAAAAGGTAACTTGAAATGTGCATAGTAAAATGTTATCATTAAAAATTGTAGCATATGGAATTGTGTTAGCATAGTAAGATTTGAATTGTGCATAGAATTTAAAAAGGCAAGGTATATAGAATTCATCATTGAGCTCATGGAATTAGTATGTTAGTATGTTAGGAGTGCATGATATGGATCATGGTACTTATCAAACTCATCAAGCTTAACAAGGACACACACAACAATCACAAATTGATAGAAAATTGACATAGATTGGCCAAGGGCTAAAAGCAAGGACATGTTTAAATGTCTTAAACAACGCACAAAGACATGATGAATGTCGCAAACAAGGGACAAGTTCAAATGTTGCACACACAAAGGGCCAAGGGCCAAGGGCCAAAGCAATTCATATATAACACACCACACATAGGGCCAAGGGCCAAAGCAATTCAAATATAGCACACCACACATAGGGCCAAGGGCCAAAGCAATTTAAATATAGCACACTATACATAGGGCCAAGGGCCAAAGCAAAGACATGTTCAAATGTCACACACAACACGTAGGGCCAAGGGCCAAAGCAAGGACATGTTCAAATGTCACTCATCGCACATAAGGCCAAGGGCCACCACAATAGAAAAACCAGGTTGTAATCTACTATGTATAAGTAAACAACATCAAGTATGTCATGTGATCATATCCTAACAAATAACATGGTCATGTACACTATGTAAAATAAAAATGTTAGCAAAACATTTGTATATAATTGAAAGTTCAATAGTATAGGGGTTATATAAAGATAACACCTGCATATTGTTACTTGTGAGTAAGATGCCCCCAACTTAGCAAGGCCAATGGGTAGAGGAGAGTTCAACATCTTAATCTGTAAAAAAATTTGTATGTCATGCACAACATTTCATAAATACTCGTGAAATGCATGTGTGATATAGCAAGAATATGCTATCTATTAATCATGAGATAAATAACATATTGTAAAGATGTAAACGAGATTGTTAATTATGCTTAGGTCCTAGTTTTGTATTTTTGATAATATTCGAATGTTTTTGCATTTTTGAAAATATATGTTTTTTTGTGTATTTTGCAATATGGAAATAAGAAACAACAGATATTGGAATGAAACAAGGTGTCGAAAATAGAAGAAATGAGATTAATCTGGACAATTTGCAACAAGTGTCAACGAAAGATGTGTACTAGCAAGGATGTGAATGACTCAATAGAGGGAATTCCCCCCCTCTGGAAGGTGAATTGAAACTGTTATAAATCTGTAGGGGTTTGAAATTTGCACAAATGAAACTCGCTGTACATTTTCATTTCGTCAAATGTACAAGTGTTGAAAGATGTTGCATGTATGGAGCAATTGAGCTTGAAAACAAAAAGTTTTGCGTGAAAATTGGAATTGCATATCGGTATTGCATTAATAATCTAGAAATTAACAAAATTAAAGCTCTGTGTTATATAAATGCGGATTCTGAGAAAAAAATGATAGAGGACAAGATCGACCAATAGGACGGTAGTGGATGACGTTTCTATCATGTTTTGGTTGATTCTGTCTTGTAGGAGAAATGACAAATTTCTCAAAAAATTGTGCATGAAGATAGATTAGTGTCATTGTTTAGTGAGATTGAACACTGTTTTGAGACTGTCAAGACCTGGAAGTGAGAATAGAAGGGCAAAGAGGCCAACAAGTCATTGAAGGGCATCGAAGAATGGATCAATTGATTGCAAAGACAAACAAATAGAAGAATAAGATTCAAAAATTAGGAAATATGTATAGTTAGGGTTTTATGATTTTGTATGCTTGAACTTGGTTTTAGAGTTTTTGAAAATGCACAATCTATCCAATGATCTTGAGATGAGGACAACAATCTATGAGGAGTGGTAAATGAATAACATTTTTTGAACAAAATGTGCCACATGTGTGCATATCAAAATCAGAAAGTGTATCATGTTTCTTTGCTAAGATTGTATTTACTATCTTTGCTTGAGAGATATTTTCTTTTGTGTGGTCTTGTTTTAAATATGTTCCCTCTTTTGAAATGTAAATGACCTTGTCTTCATGATCAAATGCAATGCAACCTTTGTTTCTATCGATTGGTGCCTTGATTGATTTTAACCATGATCCACCAAGCACAACATCATATGTATTTGGAGGAGAAACAATGCTAAAAATAAGATGGCACTTTTTTGAAGCAAACAACACTCTTAAGTCAATTGATCTTAGGCATGATGTTGATGCGGTAGTTTTGTCTATGTGTTGAACCCTATATCCAAGAGATGCAAGAAATGATGTAGAACAAAAATTCCTTTCTTGATAGTCCATGACCTCGACATCAATAAATTTCTTGCCATCTATGTGAGCAATGATAAAGGTACTTGATATGAAGAAGTGCTTGTGATTGCCTCTTTTGGAACCATATTTGTAACATTAAGTGTTGTAGACTCTTCTTGTTCCAATTTGTATTTTTGCACTTGCTTTTTCTCAATTTTTTCTTTTAATAATTTGTCTCTTTCCAATTGTTCCTTTTGCAACCTTTGCATTTTAACATGTTCTGTTTGTAACCTTGCTTTTTCATATTGTTCTTTTATGTGTGAATCCTTAGCAACCATATTTGGATCAATGGAATTTGTAGGCACATTTTGATTTGGAATGTCTTGCATGAGATTTTTTTCCAAATGTGCCTTCTTGCTTACATTGAGTTTGATCATGCAATTTCTCTTTTGATAATTGGTCTTTAATAGCTTCTCTTGATGTAACTTTTGTAAGCTTGCTTGTTCGGAATTTGCCTTTTGAATCCATGCTTGTGGTTTTTATTCCCTTTTTCACTAGATCCGATTTTGTCACTTGTTCTACTTGAACTTGTTCATTAGGAGATGCAATCATAATGGCTTAGCTGCCAGTAAAACGCTTAGCTTATCTAGAGGGCGTAATTGGCGCTCTCCCAATGGGCCCTGACCCCCTCTACTCTATAACCCCCTCTACTGTATATATATGGGGGATGGGGGAGAGGCACTTGAACTATAGAGTGGAGATAGCCGCCCTCGTACTGACGGAACTCTATTTCCATCTTGCCCCTCGGCCCATATATGGAGCATAGCATAGACTCCCGCCCTCTTTCCTAGGTGCTATTCTCGGCTCAGTTGCTCTTCGGAAGTCAAGTGTATTGCCATTATATGATAGGCCTTGAGGGCCTTGTTGACCATTTTTGAACCCAAGTCAAAAGGTCAACCCCTATAGGTTGAAACTTGAGTTGTCATGTCTTAATAGCTTTGTTCTTAGCTTTGTCATGTCTTATGTGGTCTTCAAAAGGTCTTTATAAAACCTTATTAGCATAAGTTAAGGTTTATTTGATAATATTAAGGTAATGTCTTATATTGGTCTTGTGATGGTCTAGTCATGTCATGGTGGAATGATGCTTGGTCAAAAGGTGTCTCAGGTCCTTAGTTTGCTCTTCAAGTCACATTCTTCACTTAATCACCTTGCATAAGCATGCCAAACTTCTTTGGAGAGGTTAAGGTTCTTTTGCAAACTTTAAGGTAAATATTATATAATAAAAATGTGTTTTTGGTTAATTCCACGTATGACAAAGCTCTCAAGATGAATGATCTATACAAATAGCTTTGTCGAAGATTGTGAAGGAGTTTTATAACTGCCATGTATGTTCGAGATGTTAAATCACTTCAGTTTTGTAGGAAATCACTCCAAAGAGGCAGTTTTAAGTCATTTGTACGGACATGGGAGCTCATCTTTAGGTGATAACAGTTTCAAGAGTGACTTTTCAACTCTCTTAGGTCAAATCCATGCTTGATTTGTAGGTACAAGTCTCAAGAGCCCAAAAATTGCTTCCTTCCCTCCATAGCTCTCTTCACGAGCTCACAAAGACAGTTTTCATGTGGATGGTACGGCTAGGAGAGAGAGAGAGTCATGCCCTGAGCTTTTTGCTAGAGGAGGGGGTCCTAAGCACTTTCAAGTTTGTGGCATTGGTTTTCAGATCCATCCCCTCTCCTTTATGAACACTCGTTAAGACTCTAGGGTACTCCAAAACTGCCTACAAACCCCACAAGCTCATTTTTCTCCTTGGAATGATAGTTTCAAGTAAGTTGAATGCACGAGAGCAATTGAATACTATATAAGCATCTTGCATGTTTCTCCAAATCCCATTTGGCACGTGTGGGTTCAATTTGGCAAGAAAACTCTTCTTTTGCATAGATTACAAGGTGATTGTCATGGTTTCTTTGTGTTTCAGGGTCCGCAACAGTCAAATAACGTGGATGGAGTTCTCTCATCATATCTCACTCCCTCCAATGCTCTAAAACTCCACCAATAATTCTCGATGCTCATTCCAATACCATTATCTCCAAGCAACAAACAATGTTTTCAAGCCTTTTGGACTGTGTCATGGATCTGCTTGCAAAAATGGAGCAAGGAGGTCTTGTCTTGCATTGTTCAAAAGTGTATGAAGGTCCCGACCACATGACAAAAGTAATGAAATGATGGAGAAGTAGCCTTGAGATCAAGAGGTCAAATTTTGCACCATATAAAGGCCTAAAACATGACGAATGCAGACCTACAGGATTGCAACGTGCTTGTAGGTCTGCACTCATGTTTTAGGACTTTATATGGTGCAAACTTTGACCTCTTGAGCTCAAGGATACTTCTCCATCATTTCATTACTTCTGTCATGTGGTCCGGACCTTGTTGAACTATGCATCAAGTTTTGAGTTGGAAAACCTAAACCATGAAGGCAGTGCAATGTTCTAACATTTGAAGAGTTCAAGGTCAGTAGAGAGGGTGTGATTTCATAATTCAATGCTAGAGACCTGAAGAATGAATAGAAAGTGAAAAGAATCACTATAAGTCAAGAAGACCTGAAGATTGATTAGAGAAACCATCAAGGCAGAGTCACTTCAAAACCCTACAGTCTCAGTCACCCAGTCATTTTGACTCCCACTTGGTTTGAAAGACCGGAGGTCTGAAGAAGAAAACATTGCCTATAACATAGAGGTTGATCAAATGGATACAAGAAGGTAAGTGACCTTAACAAAGCACTTACAGTCAAGACAAATTCAATTGAGACCTACATGTCTGTCCTTGAGCATGAAGAACATATGGAATATTTGCATTAACATTGGGTTCTTGATGGTCTAGACTGATGAAGAAAGCCTAAGTAGAAGCTCTCATGAAGATGAGAGCCTTGGGAGAGGAAAAGGACAAAACAGGATGTCTAGTGTCAAATTGCCTTTTTTTTTTTTGCTCTTAAGCCCTCATGACAGGTAGCCCAGGTTGTAGAACCTTTTTAAGGCCATTGGTCATTGAAGATCATTGAGAGGCATGTTCTAGGTTGTCTCAGACCTATTGAAGGTCACTCCAACTAATGGTGAACATCTGAAAGGCTTTAGAGCCTAAGACCATTCTCTCGGTCTCTCACATAGTTCACCATGCCCGAGAGGTCTTTTTGTGAAGCTCAAAACTCCACCAAGGTAGTGCATGGTGGCAATTGGCTATTGGAGGTGATGATAGGGGCATTATACTTCAAAAACATAGCACTAGTTCATTCCTCCAACTCCACACCAGTATGAACTATTGCTAAAAAGACTGAACACTCAAAAAACTCTTTTTACCTTGTGAAGAGCTCGAGAAGGTCAAAGTTTTGCTTAGATCTTGGAGGATAGTTTTCATGGGACTAAGTGGTGTTTAGGGATGATGAAGAGGTCCCCCCACTTCCACCTTGTGGTATTAGGAAGGAGAGGGAGGATTTGTTCTCTATGAACAATCTTTAAGAGATGAAGACACCTAAAGCTCTTGTTAAACCTTGGTAAGAACTCGATGGAGAAGAACTTGAGAGAAATGCATCCAAATGCATTGAACTGGTCTTGGAAGCAACTGAATAACATCTTACACTCTGAGAGGGTTCTAATCATGCAACTGGTTTGTATGGACACCTGTACAGATACAACAAATACCATGTTTTTGTAGGATTTTAAGGTAAACTCAAGGTGTAGAGATAGGTGAACAGATGGAAATCATAATGGAAGGTGTATGGGGATGTTTTTCAACCTCTCAAACCTCAAACTCCTCTCAGTCATGCATGAAATTGCTCCTCCAAGTCTAATTGTTGAAGGCAGTGTGAAAGAGTCTTGTGAAAGACTAGGGCTTTTAGCCATTTCGTGGTTTACCCATCCGTACAAGGTCTTAAAACTTGAAAATTGGCATGGAGCATGGTCAGGTCATGGGTAGACTGAATCAAACACTTCTTGGAGGTTTCACACGTGTGGGAGGCCTGTGGAGCCAAATCTCAGTTTCTAGGCCTAGAGGGCTAATGGAGACCTAATTGGAGAGAGAAAATGAGCTAATAAGTGTATTTACACTTAGAGTTGTGTCATGAAATTTGACATGGAGCTGTAAGGAGATACTGTGCACTCAAAACTATATTTAGTTTTCTAGGATCATCCGTACATTCTTCTACACAAGGAGGTTTGCACGTTTTTAGGGCTCCAAGGAATTGAGGCCAAATGAGAGCTTAAGGTGCAAGATGAAGTCTTGGGGGTTGTTTGATGGACCCAAATGAGTTGTTTCAGGTATGATATGACTGAGAGATGCCATCCATTGACATAAATTGATGGAAATTGATGAGTTATGAAGGCAAAGTCAAGATTTGACACTTGCAACCAAAGATTGGCGTAGTAGGACAAATTGGACTTCAAGACACCTAAGAGGTGTAATCATTATTGAGAGATCAGTATGGAAAGATTCTAAACTGATGCAAGGTGTTAAAGAGTAGATCAAAAGACAATTCAAGAGCAGTTAGTGATCAAGTGTGCTATTTGTCCATCATAAGCCAAGACAAAGGGCAGTTTTGGAGAAGACAAGGTGTCAAGCAAGGTTTGAAACTCCTACGCCACTTGGAAGAGGAAAGCATCTTCAGGGGAGTAACACATGGCATTGAAGACCTAATGAGATAGTTTCACAACTCCTTTCTTGCTTGTAACTCTTCTTGACATTTGTCATCTCTCTCTCTTCTATGCCCTTCTCTCTTCTCTCTCACTTCTCTATAAATGCAACTTTGATAGGCTATGTATGTATCCTCCACTTGAGTATGGCGAAGCCCTTCTCATTTGCAAGCCTTTGATCAATGAGAAACTTTTGGTTTACCTCCTCCTTTGACTGGTTTCAATGTGATTAGCTTAGTTTCCTTGGTATGTTGTCCTTCTCTAGCTTTCTATTCAGTTTGAAAGCTTCTTTGCAGGTCTTGTGAAGTGTGAAGGTTGAGTGAGTTGTCTATTCACTAGTGTCATTCTATGACCTCTTGACTAGTCCTAGCCCAAACATCTTTCACAAGCTTCATGTGAAATGCTGATGTAGAGAGGCAAATTTGGAGTAGTGTTTGTTTTAGGTTACTCTCATGATTGAAGTGCACATGCAGCTGGTTGGTATTGGTCAAGTAATTTGGGTGCATCACCTCCATTAGAGTAGGTCTCTCTCTCTTTTCCTAGCAAGTTAATAGATTAGTGAATGAGCCTAAGTGATCCATCAAGGGGAGCTAGTCGTTTAACCTAGAGTCTCAATCCAACATTAGGCCACCCACAGCCTAGGATTGTCTCCATGTTATCCCAAATTTGGAAGGCTTGAACTACCTTCCAAGGGTGCAAATTTGGGCTATAATAGGCCCCAGATACAGATAGGGTATTCTCTAGACTGGATGAAACCCTATCTATATCTATGTATATAGGGGCGCTTCCACTCTATATATAGGGACTCGAGGGCCCTATCTATCTACCGACTGGTTCCTCAACCTTTGGAGCAACTGTATAAGCTTAGTTCAAAGTATGGTAGCCTATACATCTATCTGGGGCCGTTGGTCATACAGATATAGGGTCGTATCTATCTCCCCAGTCGATAGCCCAGAGAGGGCCTGCATCCACTATCTCCATTCTTTTCTCGGTATAGGTGGTGGCTATGGCTATGACTACAACTATACCCAGTTGGGGCGACGAAACTATCTATAGTCATGATGGCTTATCCAATCTGTATAGGGTCTCCTCGGAAAGGGAGTAGGTCCATATCCATAGATAGGGGACCTCGCCCTTTTGTTTATGATGGATGGGGGAGGGGGTCAACACCCATTACTCATTTTTCAGAAGGGAAGGATGCTCTAATGGACCAGACAACCATATGGTTCTCAAACCAAAGGATGCCAAACTATATAGACTAGAGACTCTCTCCCGAGCATGGATAACTCCCTCGACTATATCTATATGGGTAAGGGGTTGTCTTTCAGGGATAAATGAATGCAAAATAAAACCCTCGACCCCATATATGTAGCTTTCTCTCTATATATAGACGAGCCCCTATATATAGATATAGCTGGGGTCTATCAACTCATCATATATCTATAGGGGTGCTGGAGCTAAGCTATATTCTATATAGTAGGCCAAACCCTCCCTCTATATAGATGGGGGTGAATAATAATCTATAAATGGGGTGCCATTTAAACTATATACTTTGCCAATTAAAACATATACTGTGGATAGATATATACGGAGCTCATCTAGGGATATATCTATAGGGGTGCATGAATGAAGCTATATTAGAGATAGTAGGTCGGATCCTCCCTCTATAAAGATGGGGGCGAATAATAAATTATATATCGGGTGCCAATTAAACTATATACTTGGGGGGATCATACAAGTCTCTATCTACGATCATTCCTTCCAAGAAAGAAAAAAGTTTCTAAGTCCCAAAATGGATTAATATCAAATATTGATTTGTCAGTTCAGTTAGTAATTTTTGACCAGACATCAAAATGTTGCAAGATCGATAACCTTCAAGTAACTCTCGAACAATTGAGTCGTATTTATCTATTTAAATATTTGTTTATTTTTATTGAAAGCAATAGGTATGAATCATGTATGAGAGGATGAAATTGGGTATCGATTTCAGATATAAGTTGATACTTATTGTAGAATCGACTTGTTTTTTTCTGCTTTATCTAGATCCATGGCTGAATGGTAAAAGCATAGTTTGCATAACCGTAACTGGCGAGTACTCGTCAAGGGGAAATTTTGGGTAACCAGTGAGTATTCGATGGTGTTGGTCAAATAACCGACAAAGGTAAAAAATACTTAAATTTATCAAAAAATATTATTTTTTTGAAATTTGAGAAGCAAAATAGATCAAATGAGTCTGTAAAATGTTGGGAAAGTGTTTTCTATTAGATTTAAATACAAACAAAGTAAAAAATCGTAGAATCATGCAAATACAACTGCGACATTGTCAAGTTGTCTACAAGAAATTGATACAAACTTTAGTGATAATAATTGTCTTATAGAATAATCTACAAGACTACAAGTACAAATTACAAGAATATATAATTTTCTCATCCCTACTCTCTAGAAAATTAAGGGAGACTATAAAACTCTAGTTCTCCCATTTGGTTGCCCCGCCTTGCTCTGTCTAGAAGGCCGCACCTCTACCTTTGCCTCTGCCTCATCTTCAAAGATCTCTTCCAATCCAATCTCTCCTCCTTCTGCTGTAGCTGCATCCTCCATAGCGTGCTTCTCTAAATCAACAATCTCGTCCTCTGTGAATATGGGGTATTACACCTATGCAATCCAATCATTGTAGGGATCGATTTCATCTAGATTGATAGGCTCCTCTGATGCGTTCTCCAATTTTTTTGTACGAAGTCGAAGGTTGTATTGCACAAAAACCAAGTCATTGAAGCGTTGTTGGCTCAATTTTTTGTGCTTCTTCGTGTGAATGGCGTCAAACAAATTCCAATTGTGCTTACATTTAGAAGTGCTACAAGGTTGAGATAAAATGTGCAAGGCTCATCTTTGAAGACGGGCATTCCCACTGCAATCTTCCCACCACGACCCTGCAAACAAGATATTCAAAACTTTTAAAGTAATTATTAATTGTAAATTTGAAATTGGTAAGGTACAAGTAAAAACTTCATTTTCCTATTACCTTGTGATTACGCGGCTCTCCCTCAGATAGCTAGTGCTAAAAAAAAGAGCCTCCCCCTTGCCTACTCGTAATTCTGCAACTTTGCAATAATAAGGTCCCTCACTTCAATGTCAAGGGTCATACTCTCAATACATTGTTGAGAGCACCTCCATAACCTCTCCATTATCATCTGCGAAGCCGTCAGAGTAGAAAAACCTGGGGTTAAGGTAGTACCTTGTTGCATGGATGGGTTGGTGGAGTTGATTGTTCCACCTCCGATCAATCAACTCCCAAATGGGATCAAATCTGGCATGATCTCCCTTATAATAGTTTTGGACGACTTTTTTGGTCCTATTTATGGCCTCATAAATATAACCCATTGGGTTTTGCTTTTCCTTCACCAATCGCAAAACCCTCATCAAAGGCCCCGACACCTACAAAGTTACAAACAAATTAAAGTTAGTGTTACAAACTTATAAATAAAATAAATACTAATTTAAGTTTAAAACTAAAGGAAACGACTTGAAATTTAAATTTAAATTTCAAGTTACCTTGACGATCTCTATACCTTGACGATCTCTATAACTCTCGTTTTGAAGGCCTTACTGAAAACTGTCTTCTCAACTTTGACTCGATCAACTTTCTTGAAATATGATGACTCGATCCATGCTTGAGACACAAACATTTGCTTCAAAGGAGTCAACAAATTGCAAATACTTTGCAACGTAAGAAAGTTCATTGCAAACCTGATGACCTCTGCTTGAACAAGCTTTTTTCCTTTGGTGTGCTCTCTCATCAAGTGAAAAACCTAAGGGTGATTGTATATATATTTTGTTATTTCTCTAGCTTCTTCTACAACCAGTTGCATCCAATCAAGTTTGCCTATGCCCTTCAAAAAAAGGTCAAGGCAATGGGCTGCACAAGAGGTCCAAAAGAGTGATAGATGTCTCTCCTTGATAAGTCTCGCAGTCGTCGCATATGCTGCTGCATTGTCTATAATAACTCTGGACAACATTCTCGATGCCCACTTCTAAAACAACTCACTTTAGCATCAAGGTCAAAGTTTATGCATTTTTTATCTGTTAGATGCATCAATAGACTTAAAAAAAACTATCTCACCATTTGAAGCTGCCAAAAAATTGATGAGGGTGCGGTGCTTTACATTCATCCATCAATCAAAAAGAATGGTGTATCCGAACTTATGCCACAACTTCTTTTGATCTTTTACAATTACGTTTGCATCTTTAATTGCATTCTGGAGCAACTTCCCACTTAAGTCTCTTAGAGAGGGTGCCTTGTACATTTTTCTTGCAACTATCAATGTTGTCACCAAATATTCTCAGTATGAGCTCCTCGCCATGTTGAAGTACCCAAAATTTGCATATGTTTTATCTACTTTTGCATGTGCTTTCTTGTTCTATTTTGTACCTTGTAGCAAAAGTTGTACCTCATGGGTGTTTCTAGGCATAAAAAAAGTTGTACACAAGAAATAAAAGTAGAAGAGCAAAGAAGGAAGAGTCTCTAGCGAATTGCCCAAGGGATCCATCACCAAAAGAGGGCACAAATTCAAAAGTGAAAGAGGTTAGTGGGCAGTCAAGTACTGTTTTTTCTGAGTACCAAAAATCAAATATTGTGGGGCAGCAAGGTGAGGTTTTACATCAAGTTTGTAGTAGGCAGCAAAGGGAGCTGCAAATGATAGGTAATAAAAGGGGAAAACCAAGGGAAGAGACTTGGGAGAGTATGAAGGGAGCAAATGTACTTCAAGATGAAATTTTTAAAGCTGTTGAAGAAACTAGAGTCGAGAAAGAACACTTGAAGGAAATTGTCACTGTTGCGGATTTGCATACAATCAAGGTTACAATAGAAACAACAAAATCAAAATATCTTCATGTAGTCAAAGACAAGGAGGTGGCCATCAAATGTGCAAATGAGGCCTTAAACACTCATAAGACAATGAAGCTTAAGGTGGATAAGCTTACCCTTGAGCTTGAATCTACAAAGGACTAAAAAATAGTCAAATGGCACTTTTTGAGGCAGAAAACCAGATTGATGTTGCAAGGAAGTTTGGGGAGCAAGAGAATGAAGCAAGTGCAAAGGACGTCGAGCAAGTAATTGATGAGCTCATTAGATTCCAAGAAGACCTTGATTTAAGATCTTTTTCAGAAAATTCAGAAGTTGCAAATGTAGAATTTGAGCAAAGGGATAGAAATAACTTCAAATATGTTGACAATCCATTCTTTGAGATGGATCAAAGTGCAGATTTTATTTGGGATCCAAGAGAGACTTTCAGACCATGGGAAAACACTGCAATTTCTGAGTTTGGGCAGCCACCACCACTAAGAGGGATTCATCCATCTTCAAATTTGGTAAGTGTTTTAAATTCTGAAAATTGTTGTTCCTTCAATGGGGTCCAAGGGGGAGCAATTTCTAAACATAGGCAGCCCCAAAGGTTTGTTAAAATTCACTCCATTCCATGCTTGAAAGACTTTGGTAATTCTTAAAATGGCAATTTAACGCAAGCCATGGAGTGGGCAAAAACTCAGATTTGTTGGGGTATGAGGGAAACTAAAATTTTTGATGGAAGGAGGCCACTAACCCACTTAGAAAATTCTAAGTTTTACAAACCCAACTAGCTGGTTGTTTGCTCAGAAAATTTGATAAAAAGGGTGTCAACTCAGATGGAAAATGGCACCATAAGCTCTGAAAATGAGGGGACAATCTATGCTGGAAATTATGAAGGGACAGATGTCCAAATAAATATGCAAACTCAGCTGTACACATCTAGAGAAATCTGAAAATTTTGGCATGTTACAGCCCCTTGTAAATTTTGAAAATGTAAGGGAGTTTGGGTCCTTTCCTTGTGACAAAAAGTTGGTATGTGCAAAGGATGAACAACTCTCCCAAGGTATGAAGTTTCAACACTTTTCAGGCCTAATATGTATTCCAAAGGTTGTTGACTATGTGTTGGGGCAGCAAGGTGGTGAGTTGGACATTCAACTGAAATGGTTTGAGCTTGCAACAATGGGGCAGCTTCAGAAATGTGAATCGATGAACAATAGGAGGGTTGCTCAAAGTCTCCAACTCATAGGGGGTGGAAGACAAAGATGGGGCAGCACTATTGAGGGAAAAAGCCGTTTCATTGCAATCATGTTGAAGGAAAAGAGCATGTTGGTAAAAGGCAGCAAATGAAGAAACAAGAAACATTCATGAAGGTACCAAGGCAAGGTTGCTCACATGTTCACGCTATCTACATACAAGGCATGAATGGTTTTACTTTAGTGGATATTTGCAAGGCAGTAAGTGGCAAATACAGCCCTCATAACAGTAAGTGCAAGTCTCTTTTCGAGATGATTCTCTCCAAGGTGAGGGGACAATTGAGTATGGGGTCCAAGGATGAGATCATAGCTTCAATGTGGGAGCTTCCAGCCTTTGGGAGGCATGAAATTGTGAGCTTGAGAGTTAAAATTGATGGTACCAATAGCTGTTGTAAGTTTCATAAGGCAGAATACACTTGGGGCAGCACTATGGAAGGAGAAATCCTTCAAAATTTATGCACTTGTGGTGTGTATTGGAGGCCTAATTGGAAGGGGCAGCATGAGGTTAAGCATTGGACTTTCATGTGGGCATCATGGCAAGATTATTCACTTCACCACATTGTCTACACAAAAGGTATGTGTCCAATGTTGTTCCAAGTTCTTTTAATTCGAATTAGTGAGCCATACTTTTGATTTGATGAAGAAGCATCAAGGCACATTTAGGACCCTAAAGGGCATTGGGTTGCATTCCAAGGGAACCCACGATCCAAGGTACACGTGCAAGGGAGGAAGACCATAAGGGGCAGCCTCAGTATATTTTTTGTCATGTTTTTTATGACAGTTCCAACTCCTCTAAGGTGGTTCATAGCTTTACTTTGACCCCTCTTGGAATTGTAAATATGATGGGTTCATCAAGAAGCAAGTTGGTAGTGAAAGGTTTGATTTTTTGGGGCACTTGCAAAGAGGTAATGTACAAACACAGCCCCCAAAACATAAGGTACAAGTTTCCTTTTGAAGTGATTCCCTCTAAGGTAAGGGAACATGTGAGCTTGAGGGCCAAGGTTTTAACTAAAACCCTATTAAGGAAGTTTCCAGCCCATGGGAGGCATGAAGTGGTGAGTTTGAAAATTTTCAAAAGTTTGGGGAAGATTGATTGCATGATGTTACCTTCTAAAGGTGAGTTGTGGAGGAATGAATTCATATTTTGGAGTCATAAGAGGTCTGAAGTTTGCACACATAGCCAACTAATCAAGAGGGAAATGGCTGGTTCTACTTTTCTTTTGGAGTATATAGACATTTTGGTGGTATTTTGGCGAAGGGTGGATTTTAAGCACGGCGAGGAAACTTCTAGCTCCTCAAGTTGGAGAATTTCTGAGTTTTGAGGTCACTTTGGAGATTGGGGGCAACATAGACATCTTTTATATGCTCTCAAGGGCATCCCCACACTTGCTTCCAGCCACTTCACACATGGAAGGGAAAACTCTTATTTTGACTAATGTGTTTATGTCTTGTGCAGGAGCTGATATAGATGCAATCAAGGTCCAAATTGTTGAAGACTACCTTACTGGAATACACATTTCCAGCCACTATAATACTACAAATTCAGAGAAATTTTCATCTCTCTTCATTCTCCCCAAGGAGATGGGAGGAAAAGACTAGAGGCTGCTGTTTTTTCATTTCCAGTTTCCACAAATGGTAGAGGATCTTCATGTACAACAGTGAGGGTCTTCGTCATGAGGATTTTCCCCCATGGGAAGGACCAAGTATCAAGTTTTGCATAAGGTCTATGGTGGGGACAGCTCTTTGGTTGCTTTAATTGCTTGAAGACAAGCAATTTTGGGCAGAGAGGATTGTCATGTCCCACTTCTGATCGAGACATCTTTGAAGACCCTTAGCCTTAATCTGTTTCCCAGGGGCTAAGAGAAAAGAGAGAAAAGAAAGGGAACAATTGGTTTATTAAAGAACACATGTAAAAAGTACTTTATGTTATAAAAATTCACATAAGTTGGGGCACACCCTTTAGGGGTGGTGTATAAAAGCAAATGAGGGGATCATTTGAAGGGATGCTATTTGGATAATTGAATTTGCAAGCTTAGGCACAAAAATGCTTTACTTAGCCATTGAGGACGAAACCCTTCAATGGAAGTTGGAGTAAGGATGGAAACCCGTACATTCAACTAGGGCCTCCTCATTTAGGGATTGCATTGAGCTTCATTGCTTTGATTTTACTAACAACTCATTATTTTGGGTAATTTGCAACACATATCATTTGCTAGGAGTGTGGCGTTTTCATCTTTGAGGGAGACGTCTTAGTTTGTGAGGCCATTTTGGATAGCAAATCAATTATTACAGCTGGGAGACTAGGGTTTGCAGGTGAAAATAATGGGCAACAACTGTGGTTCAAGGGTTTAAGGGCTTAGAAAGGCAATGAACCCCTAGGAGAGGTCAACGACCCCTCCCTAGGGCTAGGCAAAGGAGTCTCTAGGGCTGTTTTAGCCTCTTTTTATGCTCAGTAACAAGTTATTTATTGATGAATTTGTGATTTATTTTCAGCTATTTTGCATTGAAAAATTCAGTATTGGAGCCAAGCTTGTTGACTGGAATTATTGTATTTTTTCTATAATTTTTGGAAGAAATAAATATTTATTTTGTCATTTTGGGTCACTTCTAACATTTTTAATTTTATTGCAGTAGCTAGGGTTTGAGAAAATACAAAAAATTCTTATTTGTTTGGCTAGGGTTTGATTTACCTAATTTAGCATTTGCACATGTGGTGTTAGGGTTTATCCCTTTGTTGTCAGGGTTTGTTGGGAAACCCTTTTATTTTAGTTTTAGCCCAAAAAAAGATAATTCAGGTGGAGTTGATTGGCTATCATTGACTGAATCTTACCTCGATGCACTAGCAGATGCCATTGCTAACAGATAATATGCAAACATGTTCAAAATAACATTAAAAATTAAAAAATAAAAACATTTAACACATTAAAATACAATAAATTAATTATAATAATAAATTATTAAACGAAAACCTAAATATGATTAATGATCAAATTTAGAACTTTGAGAATGATTCATAACAATAAATAAATTATAATGATAAACAAAAACTATAATGGTTAAAAAACATTTTTAATAAAAAATTATGCATAAATTGTAAATACTAAACACTAAAATTTATCGGAATGTATGAAATTTGAACAGATTGCATGAAATTTGAACGGAATGCCTGAAATTTGAATACTGAAATTTAAAATATTTATCAAATGTATTTATAATCAAATTACAGTTTCTTTACATGCTTGGAAATTAAAAAACAAAACAAATGTACTATCTTAAAAATCGCTTTGTTGAATTCTCCTTCCAATTTGCTCTTGAATGCTCCAAATTTTGTGTGAATGCAATGAGAGGGGGTGTTTCAATTTATAAGACAATTTTTCACATTTTCTCAGTATTTGGCATCCATTTTCGTGGTTTATCAGCATTTGTATCCATTTCCACAGTTTATTAGCGTTTTGACTGTTTTTTGCGTTTTTGCAACATACATGTTTGTGGCGAGTACTCATCGGAACACAAAAACCAACCATTTTTTTGCAATGGTTTTGAATGGTGGTTAACGGCCCAAGACTTTGGCAGGGGAGTAATTGAGCCACTGGTGGTTACTTGTCGGTTATGTAATCCATGGGTAAAAACACCCAACTCATAATTGGGAAGTCACGGGTTTGAGTGGATTGCTTGATTAATTTATCTATTATAGGATCATCACTATCAATTATCTTTTGTATTATATTCATTAAGGCCAAATAACAATCTATATGATGCTTATGCATTCTATAATATGCACATTAGTATTTTGATCTTCTTAGAGGATGTACATGAGGTAATTTGATCACTTTGTTTCAAAACATATCTTTTAAAATCTCACTTGAACTCTTAGTAGCCTTTTGTGCACTTTTTGATTCACTAGTTGTAGATGTATTTTGTTTTGGCTTCCAATCCGGATATGAAGTTTTATTAGGTACAAAGTTGCTAGATGAAGATATGTATGCATTATTAACACTAGTGTATTCTAAATTCTTTGTATATGTGTTATTATGTTCAAGTGATGTCATCTTTGACTTCAAATATTGAGTTTGCTTTTGTAACTCTTCTATTGACCTTGCCATAGTGATGATTTGATCCTTAATGGCTTCACAAGCACAAACCCTAGGTACTTTTGATTGAACATACATACAAACACTATTAAGAGGATGAGGGGATTGAGGAAGGATGTGTTGATTACATTCATCGGATATTATAGGGTTGTTTCACTTATCTCTTGGGATAGTGACATGGACCTTGTTAGAGGGATAGTCGCTATTACCATCTTGAAAGTTAACTGAAGGCTTTATAATATCTTGAATATATCACTGTTCTTGTTCTCGTGTCTTGATTTTACAAAATTTTGCATTTATGAAGATTGTGTAAAGTTTTGAACAATTATCTTATTGTAGTCATCAAATAGATCTATATCATCAATTGTGAAAGATATGAAAATAATATTGTAACAAAGACAAAAATTAGATGCATAGAAACAAAGAGAAAATTTTGAAACCCTAGGGAATTTTTTTTGAAACCATAGCACCAATTTTTTTGAAGCCCTAAAAGTTTGAAACCCTAAGGAAGACCTAGGGTTAGACATTGCTTGAACAATAAATAGGTTCACCAAATATTTTATCTGTTTTTGAATTAATATTGTTGTTAACCCTAAACTAGATAAATTGAATTTAATAAAGTAGGGTGTTGGAAATACAATCCTAAACAACACACTAAAGATGAATAACTAAAATAGACAAAGCGAAACAAAAATGAACAAGGGTAAACCATGCAAAAGAGAGATATACTTAGCTTTTTGAGTTGTTAGGCGACTGCACATGTATATGAATGCAGGAATTGAAATAATGCAAAAAACCTAGAAGCTTTCCAGAAGATGAGCCTGAGTGCCCTCAAGGATAGGAATACCCAGTAAGGACAAGAGCGACAGTTGCTATTGTCCTTGTTGGCCGATTTTATCCTTTTGCAAAAAGCTGGAATTTTTGGAATAGTTGGGTGTGATAGTGGAAATTAGGTCATCTTGCACTGATTTAATTTTTGAAACCTATGCGGAGACCTGTATATGTTTTCTTGAAGTTGCAAACCCTAGCTTTGTGCCACAAGAAGATAAATGATTATAAAGGAGTATAAAAAGGTTAGCGGGTGGAGTTGTGCTAGACATCAACACCCCATTGTGTTGAACGCTACTTATATACCAATACTCTGAAGAGGGGTCAAATCTCCATGTAGTTCTTCCATCTAAGTGCTTTGTGTTCTTTTGACTATATGAATGCATCTAGAATATATTTGATCATGCTTGGCCAGGGCTGCATAAAACTGAATTTAGACTTGGCTCATAACTGCTTGAATTGCTTAGAAGTTGATTTGGAAAGAACAAGGAACTTTTATCTAATGTGCACTTCTATAAATAAGCTTGTGTAGTGGAATTGATAAGCTTGCCAAGATGTTTGAAATGAAACAAATGAATGTGCTTTTATAGTGGTTGAAGAGGGGAAAAGATCTGTTGGAGAGCTCAAAAATATTAGGCCAACCATAAGGATACTTTCCTTGTTGAATTTTTGACTGTTTGCATGAAGGATATGATCGACAGACAAGGATAGGAACGACAAGGGTACCTGTCCTGTTGGGTGACGTTGTCCCTTAAGGAAAGGTGCTGAGTTTTGGGTTTGAGTCAGAGCATACAAATGCGTAGAGGTGTTTTCAATAGTAATATCATTTTTGTAGGTGACAGTGAATGGCCTTGTAGTGGAATATTCTCCTCTTATGCTTATGATAGGTCAAATTAGCCAAATAAATGTTAATTAAGTGCATATGTCAATAAATGGTAATAAGGGATAAAAATAGGCATGATTAAGTATTCGTGACCAAATTTAGGTTTCAATAGAGGGAGTTTGTCTCATCTTTGGAGCATTGGTGCAACTTCAAGATCCTTTTGTTGTTTGGCTCCAACGTATCTTGGTTTCCATCTTTTGAGCACTCTTCTTTGGAGTTAGGGTTCAACAAGTCAAAGAGACTGGTTCCTTGCTTATTGCACAACTTTTGAGATCTATGACATATTTTCGGCTTTCTTTTCAATAGAGTATATTTTTCTTTCAATTGCGATTGGCTTTGGTTAATATCAACCACACATGACCCAATAGTGCAACATAGGCCTTCTTGTGTAAGGAGATGACTACAAAATTCAGCAAAATGACTTGGGTACGCAATAAATAACTTTTGTGCCATCATTATGCCCAACACCTTTATGACATACTGGTTGGCTCCCATTGATTGGAAAGGTTAGAGACCAACAAGATGGCTTCCCTAGATTTCTCCAAGTAGAAATTGGAAGGACATTCACACCATAACCACTATTCACAATTATGTGTTTGTTAGATTTCTGCCAAATAGCTCCATGTGCACCACTACAGGTCTTTGGGCTAGATTCATTGTCAGGAGCACAGGGTCGATCACAAGGTTGCTTGACAATGGGGGCTCGACTATAGGTTCAATATTTTGGGTTTTGTTCTCCCTATTATTTGATGCTATGTGTGTTGTGTGCTCCATGTTGGGGCCATGATTGGGTGAAGGTATGATAATGATTATGGCATTTGTGAGTTATGGAATGCTTTGCAATAAATGTGCTACCTTCACAGGCACCATAGTTTTCAAGACTTATCTTGCAATTGTCTTGTCCAACTGAAGTTGATTGGTCACCGTACTTGTCTGCGCATGGGACTGCATTCGTTCTTCGACCAAGGTCGTCTCAAATTCCTCTCTTACTTCAACAAATCTTTCCTTATTTGTTCTTTGGTCAAGGTATACATATTTATTTGCTTACTCTCATGACTGCCATTACTTCTTCATCCTCGGCTATGTCTATCACATTGATGTTCTCTTCGGTCGCTGGCTTTAGACAGTTAGCATCATTATGGTTTCTAGGCCCACACCATCTATATAAAGAAAGAAACAAATAAATAAAGAAATTATATTAACGTCCACGAATGACCAAAAGTAGGTCATTGGGACTTGAGAGTACAACCAATTTCAATAGAAAGTGCTAGGGTAAAAGGCCCCTAGGAACAATGATCAACAAAAAGAAAAAAGAACTAAAGCATTGAAAATAAACAAAGGGACTTTCTATGGTAAAAGGCCCCTAAGAACAATGATCAACAAAAAGAAAAAAGAACAAAAGCATTGAAAATAAACAAAGGGTAAACCCAACATAGTAAAGCCCCCAACCCATGTGGTTAGGGTACCAATACAAATAGCCATGTCGAGGGAGCAAGAACCTCTAAAGAACATGCATTGATGAAGTTGGAAAGATTGGATGGTAGTTCCATCAAACATCTCTAACCTTTCCTAGGATAGAGGAATAATTTGTGTTATCATCTATCATTGTGAAAGGGCCATTGCAAGATTTAATAATGCTCTTCAAGGAGTGTCTAGGGTTGAGGGGGGCTAGGTTGGGTAATTCTAGGAGGAAGCAAAGCACTCACCCTTGAATTCCTCCTAACATACAAGGTCAAAGAAACTCCCATGGCAGCGAAGAAACTAGTAATGTACTAATGTGTGTCTTTCTTCTTGACTTGGGAAGTGGTTGCAAAGGAGTAGATCCATGACTTTGAGGAGTAGATCCATGACACCGAGTAGGGCCGGTTCCTCATCGTCGAGAGCTAGTGTGCTATGGTAATGTAACGTCTCCAAATGGGGCGATTTCATACAAAAGGGGTTTTCCCCAAAATCCACAAATCTGAAAATGCAATCAACAAACCCTTAATAAGCCCTATAAACCCTAGGTGCCAAAATAATAGGGTTTTATGGGTAAATTCCAGCCAATAATTTGTTCCAAAACAATTGAAAAATTGTAGGAAAAATTCAGAATTTAATTTGCATGAAACAAGTACATTTTTACCTAATTTTTGAAGCTTCAACGCCACTTTTTGATGGCAGAAAATTTTGATTGATTATCAAAATTTACTGCTGTTGTTCTGAGTGATTGTCCTCTTGAAACCCCTGCAAAAAATAGCCACGAACCTCCAAAAAATACCAGGAAATTACGACCTGTTTTGGGCATAGAAATTGCCAAACTAGCCTCTCTAAACCAATCTCTCCACTTCCCAAGTGCAGGGAAAAATAACAAAAAATTATAGAATGAATTCTTGCCTTCTGCAAGTGGAAAAACCTTCAAAAACTTGTCAAATAATTAAATAATAATTCTGAAAATTATTATTTAATTTTCTCCTTCAAACTCTTCACAAATTTGTCCAAAACTTCACACCAATAATAAAAGAAATTAGCAAATAAAATCAAATTATTTCGACATATATAAAGACATTTTTAAAGTCAAGATAGTGGTTTAATGGATTCTCTTTCAAAATTTGTTCCCATTGAGAACTGACAATAACGTTTTTGCCAAAATTCATAAATCTAATAATCATGGAAAAGTGATGGAAAATTAGGTTGTTAAACTTGTTGTTCACAGCCTTAAACTTATTAGTGAAATAATGAGAGCATATGGACTTCTACAAGAAGATCAGATCAAGCTCTCGGAAGAAATGAAAGTTGTTTCAAAAGAAACTAGATTATTGAAGAACCTAGTTAGAGATTTGGATGATATGGCCCATTCTAATGGAAACATCCTCATATTTGAAAAAATATTTAGTAAAGTAGAAGATAATATTTATTTTGTGTGGTTTCAAAGCATCGAATGTAAAATCAATGTTCTTGAGGAAGCCTCGAAGGATTTGCAAAAATATAACAAGCTTTGTGAGGAACTCATGACTAGGATCCATGTTCATATCTGGTATATTCATTATGAACAGCGGAAAAATAGAGATATTGAACCATTTATATCCATTGAAATGTAATAACTATTCCAAAAGATGATTAAGTAATAATTATTCGGTGCGAATAATTTTAATTTAGAGATTATGAACAATTTAAGTGATATCCATAGTGCCCTCACTAAATGAAATAGGAATCTTCTTATTTTTTTCAATAAAAATGAAGAAATGATTAAGATAATGATCACTTGGTTAACAATGCTATCAAATGTGATCGTTCCAAAACAAAAAGGAATTGGTGTGACGGTTCAAAAATTCAGGGCATTTAGGTTAAATTCAACATAAATTGAGGAGCAAGGATAGAGGGTTACTTTCGGTCAGCCAATAGCTTAATCAGATAAACATTTTGATTCTTTTCTATTCTCTTCTTGATTTCCCCTCTTCTTTTTCTACTTCACTATTGTACTTTTTCATAAAATTGTAACTTTAAAATTATTTATTTTTAATTTATGAAATAATTTGAAAAAATGAATGAATAAATAGAAACATTTTAAAAAAAAAGTAGTTAAAAATAGTTATGAGATGGTTATTGAGCCCCTAAGCTATATATACAAAGATTTTGAATTTAATTAGGACTTTTATTTACAAGAAAGACAATTTTGTAGTGAAAAGAGAAAAAATAAATCTTTATGTTCTTTTGCAAAGATTAATGCAATAAGCTTCAACATGACTTTGTGATTTTTTCATTCTTGGTGAATGACTATTTTTATTATATTTAACTTTCATTTGATCTTTGTATCTCCTTCACATTAAACTGTTCAATGTTAAATTGTTCATATTGTTTGCTATTGTTTGCTACTTATAGTATATAGAAGTGATTAAAAATTGAATTTATTTAATCATGTATGATTTTATTTATATGTTGTTATTTTCTTTGCCTTATTTGTGTTCTTCCCATTCGTTATTATCTTGATTACATATTATTTTTCTTCTTTAAAACAGCCCCAGAAAATAATTTTGAATGTACATAACTGTAAATATTCACTTTTATAGTTTTCAATAAAGGGATACTCCCCTAAAATAGAGGCGGGAATTCTTGTCCCATCCAATGTTGACATAAAATCCTTATTTTGTATTCCATACAAAATATTTCTTCAATAATTTTTCGCACCAACCGCGAGGAACGATTTTGTGATTTTTGTGCAACCCACAAAATAAATTTCATATTTTTACACATGACCATTCTTGAAGTTCAAGCTCCTATTCCAAAGCTTTCACTTTTATAGGTTATATATTTATATGAGATTTCTACCATTTTGAGCCATGTATATTTTTTACACATGCTTTGTTAGTACTAATTTATTACATAATGACACATGATATGCCATGTTATTTCGCAATGACATTGGCATGTATGGATGGTGTTGACTAGTCCTTGGTTATATGCTCCAATGATGGTGTTACTCTTTTACATGATAGATAAATTTTGTTTTTGACTATTGTGTGTGGTCATTGGCCTTTCTTGATGCGAGATCCTTAATGCCCCTTATTTGTGACATTTAATATGCCCTCTATGCATGGCCTTTGGTCTTGTTTGTTATGACATCTTATGTCTCTTGTTTGTGTCCTTTTAACTTATGTGTGATAACTAATGTTTTTGTTTGTTGAGCTTGCCAACATTGAGGGGTGTCATGATCCATATCATACACTATTAATATATAGTCTAGATATGACACATGTCATGCATTCCATATGTGACATACATGCCATTGATATATACGTTACTATGATGACATACTCTCTACATGATCAAATGATATTACATGATGCTATCTATACACATGACACGATACATTTTTTTTTTAGATGAGTGATTTATAAGATACATCCCTTATATCAAAAGGCAGTCATTATAGTAGGCTTGTCTTAAATACATAGGATTCAATGAACAAAAAATCAGACTACACTACAAGTTTCACATATTTTAGAGATTCAAATGGTTTATATATCAAATTGTTTTAGATACATGACATATATTGACACATTAATACAAAGTATATGTACATATGTCATGCATATGTATTCACTTTATGGATACTTGAGTACAGATTCATACAAACTTGGATGTATATACATAGGGATATGTGCAACAGTTTACAAAAATAAAATTTCATATTCACACATTTGCATACATTTGAGATATACGTTTTTAAATTCAACATATAGAGGCATAACATTTTATATCAGTTAGTGCAAATTCAAAGGGCATGATATTAGATCATTCACATATACACAAAAACATAGTTATAGGTGAATGGAAAACGGTTTTCATTCCACTTCACACTTATCAAATCTGTGTATACGATGGGGGCAAGAAAATTATTCATTCCTCTGTGATCAAGCTTTGTTATTTTCAAATGGATTGAAATTGATTCAACTAAAGCAAAACATTAGATTTGAATCTATAAGCCTATTGGAGTAAATCAGAGTTAAACACAAAAAAATCTTAACTCATATTGAATTCATGAATACACATAGATATTAAATAATATTATTTTCACTTTGATATTATTTCTCCTCATGCATTATAATCCATACGGAAATATTATAAATATACAGAAAATGAGTTTACTATATTTGGGATGGTAGATCCCTACAAATCTCAACTAAACAATTCTCTGAATCTCCAATAAACTAACAAACACTAACAACCTATTATTATATGAATATATTGTTATTAACAATATATTCGACTAACTAATAAATCTAGCCACAAGATATTAACGTATTATTGTTTACCAAACAATAATTACGTTATATTAATAATGTGAACACCTATACCTTAACATTCACCTCCTTGTGAACATTATTAATTCTATTCTACACCCCCTTAATGTGAATATGGAGAAAACAATTCTCTCATATTTTCACCTATATTCACGATTCGGTGATTTTTAGAGGAAAATCACAAACCTTACATGATGGTTTTACAAATGGTTGACCAACAACCAAAATAGTGGTTTTACAAGTGGCTAACCAAAAATCGCAAACAATATCTGATAGTTTTACAAATGGTTAATCGACAACCAAAATCATGATTCTACCAGTGACTAATCAAAAATCACAAAACAATGGTTTTATAAGTGGTTTACCATAAACTGTCACAATGTGTAGTATATATTTTAGCTTTCATAATTCTCACATTTCATAAAAGTTATATAGGAATATACAGTTTACTTATGAAAAATGTGAACAGATATACAAAATATGTTCTTATTCACACCACACTATGCTAAAATCAAGCACAACACAACTAAAAAAAATGCCACTAAATCAAAAAGTGGCCCCGTCGCTAGTGGCTAATAAGAGGCTATGAAACCTCCAGCCTCCGTTGTTTTCGTCTTCCAATAGAAGTTGCTTACTCAGTTGATATATCGATGAAACTCATATTGATAATGAAAAGACTCCCTATAATTCAGACGTCACGTACAAGCGGAAATGCATCCATGAGGCAAAAGTTTTTTACTTTTACAATTTTGACAAATAATATCCACATATATTGACTATGGACCCAAAACAAAATATTGACACTACAATTTTTTATGACTTGACTCTTCACAAAAAATGACTCTAAATACTTTATTGACATAATTGACATAACCATATAATTGTTATGACAATACCTATTTCACCTAAATGACTTTGATAAACACACTTTTGACTCAAAACTCAAAATAACTAATTAAATTTGACTTTATAAAGCTAATAAAACCAACAACTTTGAGTTTTTGACAAATATTAAAATTTTAACATAAATAGAAACTCTATTGCAAACTAATGACTCTTAAAACAATATCAATTCCTATAAAATAACACTGACACACAGTGTAAAATAATACTGAGACGTAATTTAATACCTATAATTGCTTTGTAAACCATAGGCGGTGGTGAATAACTCACATAAATTAAGGTAACAACTTTGACCAACTGAACAATCTTATCATCAAAAAAAAAATATATATGTGTGTGTGTGTGTGTGTCTCTGTGGAGAATACCTGCAAAAAACTTGATGAAATAGCAAAACTTAATTGAACAATGGATAGACCCTGAAAGTGATGATGGCATAATGGACAGTCGTGGCGATGCATGTGGAGTGGTGCAGGTGCGCTGAATAAAACAAAATGATCCGCGTGTCAAATAATTTTTTAATACACAGGTCTATCAGCAAAAAGATTGATCCACTTATTCTTTCCCTTTTGCTTTCTCTAGTATACGTCATTGATATGTCACAACCAGATCTTATTACTTTGCTTTTGATAGTCATGCGGCTATGTATGAACTTACAATAGATTTTGAGGGTGCACGACATACATGAATGAATGAACAATCCAATCAATACAAATGACGTCTGATTGAGATTGACACGTTTAGCGGTGGTGATGCAGAAACTGATGATTCAAAGTTTCTCCACCAATGCAAAATAACAGTGCTTCACTTTCGTGTTGATGTAGGAAAATAACCAGCTGGGTGCATGTTATCTGATGACTATGTCTATGGTGCAGCAAAGGGATCAATTGTCTCGATCTGTTATGAAATGTTGAGACTAGATTCGAGCCTATTATTCAATTCACACCCATGCTCCAATAGATGTATAGAACATGTAGGGTTTAGGCAGAATATACAGCTGTATATAGCGATTTAACATAAAACTTTAATCTATGCTTTTATTTAGCTTACTGCTAATTATTTCTCATTCACTGGTACGAACAAAGCAATGACAACCTCCTCACAAATTTTCACAAACCCATCCTTGACAAAACATGGCTTTGATACCACATATTGGAGTAAATGAGTGTCAAACACAAAAATCTTAACTCATTGAATTCATGAATACACAAAGATATTAAATAATATTATTTTCACTCTAATATTATTTACCCTGTTGCATTACAAACCATACAGGGATATTAGAAATATATAGGAAATGAATTACCTATATTCGAGATGGTAAATCCCTATAAACTCTTAACTAAACAATCACCCGATCTCCTGTAAACTAACAAACACTAACAACCTACTATTGTATGGATATTTTGTTATTAACAAAATATTCGACTAACTAATAAATCTAACCATAAGATATTAACATATTATTGTTTACCAAACAACAATTACATTATATTAATAATGTGAACACACTATACATTAACAAATGCCTCTACAATGGTTGATTCATTTTTTAAGCAAACCTCGCTTGATCGATTCTCTCATTTGCCTGCATAATGATGTCTTTTGTAGTTGAACCTAGTCGCATGGTTCTTTTCTTTTATTGTATAGTCATTTGGGTTAGTATATTATGTACTTTTTCACACATTTATGAGGTTTGGGGCATGTTTCCTTCCCAACTCAAGATCATGCATAGTTACACAAGTTTGGGGAATAATAACTCCAAATCTCCAATAATTCAGTAAGGAAACATCATCTCCAACAAGTTTCAAGGGAAACATGGTTTTGACCAACACACAGGGTTACTCTAACCCTTGCTTTTTCAATTTCAAAATTCATATTTTAGAATTCACATATGGACAATAGCTAATTCATTTTTCATTTTAGGTTTTCATGGAGAAAATATGTACATTTGAGCCATCTACAAAAAGGGAAAATGTGTTGTACACACTCGGTGCATTTTATCTTTTTACTATAGCAATGAAAATGTGTTGTACACACTCAGGTGCATTTTATCCTTTTACTATAGCAATTTCATTATTAGAATAAAAGAGAGGCATTTATAGATACTAAAATTTGGTCTTCAATACTTGACAATAACAAGCTTGACACACATTTACCATGCATGACTTAAGAACTTAAACAAGGTCCTAATCTCCTATCCTCTCACACTTACATATTATCTTATGAATCGATCATTCCATTTTGTTGTTATACACCTACAAGAATCTGATAGTCTGTTTCAAACTTGTTAAATATTCTGCACATACATCTCCAGACTCTCAATTTCGTCTTGCTATACACATGTCAGTTTTGTTAGGCTAGTCAGTACTACCAATCAATAGTGACTACCCTGGTCGGAACCGACTAGCCCCTAACAATGGCTATTTTCTAGAATCAAACCCAGAAAATGGAGAATATACTTATCTTTAATTATATATGGTTTGATATTTGTGATGGGGATATACAACCAATTGATGCAACAAAAATTGCAAAATATATTCAGACATGGAACCAAAAAAAATATAAAGTATTGACATTGATGAGGGCCTCGGTCAATGGAGGTGCGTCTCATCATATTCAAAAATGCATTACTCTATGGGAAGAACTTCATAAAATGAATATGTACTATATGATTCCCACTCAGAGTTGGAATTCATTCAATTGTAATTGAATTTATTCAACCTTAGTTGAAAGATGGTGATGTGATGAGATTGGATTCACAAATATGTGCAATCAAGAAGTGTCAAAATTGACATGTATATGACCGAATTCATATAATTTGCAAATTTTAGATCAAATGAAATCTTCAAACCCTAGATCCAAGCTCCCCAAGTGATTCGCTCCACTTGCAAAAATAATATAATTAATTAGCAAGCTTAATATGCAAGAAAAAACCACGAAACCCTCACAAAAATCTACACAAACCCTTTAAAGCAATTCGCCCCTCCTTAGGGCAAGAACAAGATCTCCTTAGCAAAAGGTGGTGTCAAAAGACACCTTTTTAGATTGATCAATCACCAACGGTATCGAGCTTCTATTGGGTATGCATCCCAATAGTTTTCTTCAAGCATGAGAACAATTTTATCAAAATTGAACATATCCTCTATTGTAGCCTTTGCCATGTATTTATAACTTCTAAAGAGAGTAAACCACTTTGGGAAGATAAAACACCTTTCTTTGCCCTTGCTTTAGCTCCCATGCCGACATCTCCTTTTTGAATAATATATTAATTTGTTGCCTTAATTTTAAAATAGTAATTAAAATTTCTTTAAGGCAAATAAAATAATAATTAATTCATTTAAGCACTTTAGTGGTAAAAATCACTTTTTAAATATTCGATTAATTATATAATAATTGCCTTATGATAAAAATCACTATTTCGACAATAAATAACTAATAAAATATAATCCTCTAAAAGGGCTCCTTTAGTCTATGGGAAAATAGACTAAAGGTCTTCAATACCTGTTTAATCATGATGTGGAAATGAAGACATTACAGTCTTCTCCACCCAAAATTGTTTGTTCTCAAGCAATTGCAAAATCCAAGTGGGTGTCCCAACACTCCTTATCAAACAATGTCCACATTTACTTGTTTCTCAATGAAGGAAATCCTCACGTCTTCTTCATACTGCTGTTCTTGTCCTTTGGGGGCTGCCTCCAAGTGCTAGATGTGTCCTCATGGTGTTCCAAAGGTTCCACATGTTCCTAGCCAAACACCCCTTTCAATACCAAGTGGTGGATGAGGAAGCTCCTTTCCCTTATACCCTCCAGGGAAGTGATAGGTGGCAAAAAGTTAGAATTAAAAACATAATAGAATTTGATTACCTTGCTGCCCCAAGGGTAATGACTCCCTAAATGCATGTTATAACTGTCTAATCATGCAAAAAGAAATCATCTAGGTACCCAAAAATCATTCTTTCCTCCATGATACTGCTGTAAGTACATGTCTAATTCTGATTTTTCATGATGAAAATTCAGAATTAATACTTGCATTCTCTCCTCTTCCCATGATCTATGGGATGCCATTAAAACTTCTTACCTTGCCATTCATGTACCTAATATGCTGCTCAAAAGCACTCAATGTGTCATTCAACTCAAAATAGTAGCTATCATATCTCTTATCATGCTTTGAACTTATCCCCGAGGTCCCTTTATGAGTTGGAAGCTCCCCCCATAGATTGTGCATGCAAATATGTTGGTTGTCATAGTAAAATACAGCCATGCCTCTTCTTAGAAATCTCAATTCGCTCATTACCAAGCTGTTCCTTAATGGGCTATCTAACTCCATGTTTTCCCAACAAACCATCAAGGACTTATGCCCTATATGAAGAAGATTAAGACTGCAAAACTCAACCAAATTAATATGCTTAGCAAGGCTGCTCATAATTAAATTCATCTCATGGAAAAGTACTAGAGGATGTGTGCTCCCATAGTGTGCATTCTAAGGTGTGCTAGGACTTTCTTTATATCATATCAATCCTTCTTCATTTTGGAAATATAGTCCTTCCATTTGTAGAAAGGAAACAAGCTAAACCAAATTGGAAAACATACCATGCAAGTGCATATCATAACCATTTAAACCCATTGGTAGGGATCCCCTTATGTAAGATATATGTCCTTCCCTTGGCTGCCCTTTGTTAGCTTCCTCACACATGTATGCATTATCACACAAACCCCACCAATATTGGATTTTATCCCTTTTTATATATAGCTGTACCTGCCATTTTAATTCATAATTTTGGGAGCAATTGATTTCAAATTTTGTCCATGCATGAACTCTCCTCCTTGTGAACCAAAACATATTCCAAGAGGGCAATATTATGCTTGTATGTAGGGGCTGGAATTGACTAGATGTCTTAGAATTTTCTGAGTCATAAAATTCGGACTTTAATCCAACATATGCATGATAAAAATTAGAATTAGATAAACTTACCAATTGTGTTGTAGCGTTCCCTTGTTTGCAAGTACATGGCTGTCCATGATGTCTCATAACAGCCCTATTATTGTTCCTTTCATCCTCCTTCCTCATGCTCATAAAATATCCTCCTATCATGTTGATTGATGAAGATGAAGGAACCTTCTTGTCATTCAAACTATGCAAAATATTTTCATTATCTCCCACTTTAAACTCTAGTTCCAATGTTAATTTGTGCATGTCTATATTCCTCTATGCCTCAAACGATTTTTATTATTTCATTATTCCCATTGAATTAGTTATAAAGAATTTAAAATCATAATTGAGAACCTTTGTAAAACTCAAAAAATTACTAGGATCCCATATCTCTTGATGTCAAAAATTGTGAACTTGAATCAATGAATCCTCATGCCTCAATTTGCAAACCATTTCCTCATTTTATCATTTTTAGTGACTTGAAGGTCATGTATACAACCATTAGAAGATAAATAGACATCTCTTATCAATAAAATATCCTTACCTTGCACTTCTTTTATTTCATGCTCTTTGGTTCCTTGTCTCTTTTATCATCCACTTGTACCTCTATGGTTTGCCCCAAAGTGTCATTTTTTTGTAGCTCACCTTCCTTCAAACATGTTTTTTTTCTATTTCATTGGCCTCTTTATGAAGGGCCGTTTCTTCATTCTTTTCTTCCAACTCTTCATGTAGTTCAATACTCTTTTCTTCTATGTGCTCCACTATCAAATAAGGCCTTAATTTTTTCTCACAAATATTTTCAACTTTTTCAAATGGCATTTGGGCAATTGAAAATTTATTCTTTTCTAACCTTAAACCTGCCAATAAGATAGACAACAATGGCTTGAAAAGATCATCACTTTCATTGAGTGTTAAGGTCATCACCTTTTGTATGGAAGTTATCATATCGTCTGTAGGATTTTTACTTGCAGTTGTAAGAAAATGTTGAAACATTTCAAGAATAAGTGTATCACACTCTAAATCCAACATTAACACACAAGATCTGACCTTTGCCATATTTTCCAGAGTAATGATCCTCTTAGTAAAAGAACTTATGATGTGATCAAGACCTTCAAAACTTTCCACCATCAACTGAAATATTTCCTTCATGATGTCATTGCAGCGTTGTTCCAGAGCTGTTATCTTTGTAATTTCATTAATATAAGTGATAACTATAAGTCTCACATCCAAATCTGAATGCTTCAAAATCTTGGGTCTAGCCAAATAAATCACCAAATGATTCATTGCCCAAAACATAGACTTAAAATCTGATTGTCCTATCATGGACAAACAGTTTGCTGCTTCCTCCAAAATATTGAGCAATTTTTTTTTAAATGATGTGGATGCTCAAGCTTTTTTTCCAATCTGTGAAGCTTTATTCTGAATTTATCTTCACTTATTAACTCAATGATTCATATATTATGCATCCAAATCTGCAATAACAAACCCTCACAGGTTAGACAAGATCGGTGCTCTGATACCATTGTAATGCCCCCAAATTGGGTGATTTCATGCAAAAGGGTTTTTCGTCAAAATCCACAAATTTGAAAATGCAATTAACAAACCCTAGATTGCAAAATAAGCTCACAAAACGCTTGATAAGCCCTAAAAATCCTATTTGCCAAAATAGTAGGGTTTTATGGGTAAATTTCAGCTAATAACTTGTTCTAAAATAACTGAAAAATTGTAGGAAAAATTCAGAATTTAATTTGCAAGAAACAAGTATCTTTTTACCTAATTTCTGAAAGCTCAAATGCCACTTTTTGATGGCAGAAAATTTTGATTAATTATCAAAATTACAGTTGTGGTTCTGAGTGACTTTCCTCTTTAAGCTCCTGCCAAAAATAGCCATGAACCTCCGAAAATTATGACGTATTTCGGGCATAGAAATTGCCAAACTAGCCTCTCTAAGCCAATCGCTCCATTTTCCAAGTGCAGAGAAAAATAGCAAAAAATTATAGAATGAATTTTTGCCTTCCGCAAGTGGAAAAACCTTCAAAAACCTGTCAAATAATTAAATAATAATTCTGAAAATTATTATTTAATTTTCTCCTTCAAACCCTTCACAAATTCGTCAAAAACTTCACACCAATAATTAAAAAATTAACAAATAAAATCAGATTATTTAATTTGCAAATTTTAGATCAAATGAAGCCTCCAAACCCTAGATCCAAGCTCTCCAAGTGGTTCGCTCCACTTGCAAAAATAATATAAATAATTAGCAAGTTTAACATGCAAGAAAAAGACCACGAAACCCTCACAAAAATCCACACAAACCTTCCAAAGCAATTCACCCCACTACTGAGGGCAAGAACAAGATCTACTTAGCAAAAGGTGGTGTCAAAAGACACCTTTTTAGATAGATCAATCACAAACAGTAGCGAACCTCTATTAGGCATGCATCCCAATAGTTCTTTTCAAGCGTGAAAAACACTTTTATCAAAATTCAACATATCCTCCATTGTAGCCTTCGTCATGTATTTATAACTTCCAAAGAGGGTGAACCACTTTGAGAAGATAAAACACCTTTCTTTTCCCTTGCTTTAGCATTCATGCCGACATCTCCTTTTTGAATAATATATTAATTAGTTGCTTTAATTTTAAAATAGTAATTAAAATTATTTTAAGGCAAATAAATTAATAATTAATTCATTTAAGCACTTTAGTGGTAAAAACCACTTTTTAAATATTCTATTAATTAAATAATAATTGCCTTATGATAAAAATTACTATTTCGACAATTAATAAATAACTAATAAAATATAGTCCCCCAAAAAAGCGTTTTTAGTCTATGAGAAAATATACTAAAGGTCTTCAATCCCTGTTTAATCATGATGTGGAAATTGGGACATTACAGGGAACTTAGTAGTAGTGTTGTGCAGAGATGAAAAATTCGGTTTTGTTTTGGTTTTTTTACAATCTCTTGCAGAATGTCCCCACTTGTTACACTTCTAGCATTGCATGATCGATTGACCTTGGGAGTCAGTCATATTAAATCCAACTACCACCTCCACCATTTTTATTCTATCGTATGTTATTTCTTTGATTTTGATAATTGCCAAGAAACACCCCTTATTATTTTGGTTGTTCTAGGACTTCGTCGATATAGTGGGTGGTGATTGTTCCCCTTGTGTGATGACCACTTGGGCACTCTTGTTCCTTGGTTCATACAGGGAATCCTTGACCGAATGGCTCGTAACTTTGCCAATTTTGTAAAACATCTTCAGTAATTCAAACAATGTGTGACCTCCTATCTTACAGGCTGTTCACCAAAGATCCTTGCCTTATTTCTTTGTGTTTTATTTTAGCTCTTTCATCATTTAGAGTATCGCTTTTAAGAGCTTGTTCTAATCTTGGTTCACTATTATCGTTGGACTTTGAGTCATCATCTTCGCTCCTCTTTCTTGAGTGTGGATGTTTTATTTTTGCTCTCGATATACATCGTTTTGTTGTATGCATATTCATAAGGAGTTGGAACCACCTTCGTCTTCCTTTGCAACACAGGTACAAGTCCTTCAAAGAACCATTGCTTTTTAGGTTGTTGATTGGTTTTGTCTCAAGTTTTCCTAATAGTTCTTTAAGTATTCTATTATAGGTTCGAACAGTTCTATATTTTCCTTGCAGGGCGTTGAAAATCTTTGCAACAATTTGTCTCTAAGGAGCTTGAACTCTTTACAAATGCTTTCACTGATGCATACATAAAACATTCAATAGCCACCTCTTTGAGCATGGTTGGGAATGAACAAAACCAGTGGTGCCTATTTGTCTACCCATTTGTAGTCCATATGGTAATACTTGCCTTGCGATGTTGCATTGAGTATTTAGATCCATCACTGGTAAACTAAGACAACTTTTGTCTCTTTGAATTTGTACTTGGTAGAGTGCCCATGGTTATTGGACTCGTGACTTTGTTTTTGGGCGTGATGCGACTCTTTTGGTACAATCCTCCTCATTAGGAAGGTTTGTCTTGGACGTCCCTGTTCTCTCTCAACATTGTCGGACATGTCTAGATCCTCAAACCTTCCTTCGGCCTAGGTAGGGCGATCCTTGCACTGTTGTGCTCACCATCAGGGCCCTTTCTTTTGTTATTCACTCTGATTTGTCCAGTGGGATGCCTTGGTGTTCTTGGTTTGACTTTGTCAATTAGTAGTTCTTCAATGCGCTGAATGTTTCGCTCTTAGGTGGCTCTCTCCTCCTTATGAAGAAGTCGTAAGACTATCTTAGGACAATGTCTTCACTCTGAACGAGGGGGATGGATCGACGCTTTGGTTGATTCTTCTGCAACACCCTCCAACCCAACTTGGTCTACAAGGTCCGTACTTCGTTCCTCTGGAAGGGCCAGTTGTCTTGCAACCTCTGCACACTGCTTGTTATGTGAGTGGTCTAAGGTTTTCCGATTTCTGCTAAACCCTTCCTTGGTTTAGGCTTCAGCCTTGGCTCTGGCTTCTGTTGATGCTTTGGCCTTGGCTGCATCTTTCACTACTACTCAGAACTTTGCCTCAATGGATTTTTAGAATTGGCTGCCACTCACAGCCTGTCTTCTTTCTTGTTGTTCTACCAATATAGTAGACCATCTGATTTTTTGGTCTACTCCATGACCATGCCATCTTCTTCTACTGCCTTTGTTTGGGCATAATGGCATTAATTCCTTCGTATTTGGCATTGGTCATCAGATCTTTCCTCTTCTTCCTGATGACACCTATCCTTGTACCACCGTACAATCTTTTGTTGTTGTGCTTCATGGTCATGTTCAGAACAAAGATCCTGTAAGATATTTCCGTGCCTTGCAAGGAGTCCAGGCAAATTATCCTACAGTTGATTGACTTCTTTAGTTACCACGAAGTTTCCCTGGATAGAATTTGCTGGAACTTGGTTTCTCTTAGATTCTTCTTTGATGTGTTCCCCTACTGTGAGATCCCACAAATACCTGAAGTCTCAAGTTAGTTTATCTACTCTTTGTTGCTTGGTCTCGACTAGCTCTTGAACTGGTTGATCCATTCACTCCTCATTATGCTTCCATATTTGTAATGTATCTTCATCAATGATTATTGGTGACTTTCGCTTCCACCTGATTTCTGCCGACTGGACCTCGCAAAGGCAACGGTGCCAGAAATGTTTACACCAAAATGCTCTACTACCAATTAACACTACTTGCAGAAATAGAATCACATGACATGAATGTAACACATGAGAATATAGAGAAGTATAGCTTTATTGCACAAGATAGTGTACAGACAATGCTTGGTACAGAGAGAACCTGTCACATCCATGCCCTTACCCTTATATTTGACTTACAATTGTTGGTTAAGACACCATCGACCCAACCATTCATAGCTTAAAAGTGATTAATTCACTACCAAAGCTGACAATATAATAATTAACAACACAATGTCGGCTACAAAGACATTTATTTTATTCATACACTATGCTGCTTAAAATACTTAAGGATAACATTACTGATAACACTGGTATCCTGCTCAGATTTCTGAAGAAACCTAACATGGTTTTTTCTTGTGATCCTTGTAACTCTTTTTCATGTCCCAAGCTGCCCAAAGTAAAAACAAAATATACTCAAAAGTAAAAAAAGTGGCTAGAAACGGTTGAGACAGAATGACAACAGTATTTGTATCACTCACTTGTGATTCATAATGTTAAATCTATCATGTTTGTGCAGCTACATGGGAAGTTGTTTGCCTGCCTGCTGATACCAAGCTACTTCGTATGGCCTCATGATTCATGAATCTTGGTTGGCTGTGCTTGACATCTTCTCTCTGCCTGTTTGTGAATGAACTACTACCACTATCTAGGTAGATAATGAAGCATCAAACAATTTGTTTATAACCCATTTTAATAATCACCTGAACTGGATGATTTGTTTGTTAAAAGCATTTGATTTTCTGAAACACAGATGCATTCTTAACAGTATGTATTAGGGTGTAAACATTGTGATCAGCAGCTTCATTTCTTCTTCATGCAGCTCGACTAGGAACACGAATCAATTGTTCCTATGAACTGCATTATTAATTTGAGAATTCAGTCACTAAACTGAAGCAAGTGGACCAAACGCTGATGAAGCCAGTGGATTCATTTTCCATTTAAATCATTCTCATATGCTGCCATACAAGCATCCTGAATGTTCTGGTGTAGCTAACTCATTTTATTTGCACCATTGTGTGTGGTTCTTCAGTAGCAAAACTACGGATGGCCATTTCTTCTGTCTGGCTATATAGATTTGCTTTAGGTACTCAGAACATAATCAGCATTTGGGATAATTTGCAACTAACAAATAAATGATTTGTCTGTTGTTGAATAGCAGGTTCCAGGGGCAGAGGATCTTGTTGTGAGAGTAGTGTCATCTATTGACAAGAAAGTAGAACTAAAGCAAAATTTTTTGGAGGTTGTTCGTGATGAAGACTACCCCAGTGAACTTCCATACAGATCAAAGGTATGTTCATTTTTTTTGGTTGAACAATTATTTGTGTTCAATGTAGATGGTGACAATCAATTTGAAGAAAATGTTGCCGTGGGCATTCTGTGAAAGTCCTTAATAGGAAAAATACCAGAAAAGAGTCCATGCCTAATTATGTATACGAATCATCCCTTTGATGTAGAAAATGAATGTCAACGTGTTGGAAATTTAAAGATAAAGGGTGATGTGTGATTAAAATCGTATGTTTGTGTTCGCAAGCAGGATTTTAGATCCATTCTTCTTGGACAGTTGAGCTTCCTGCATACAAAAGGCTTAAATTGTGGTCTTGATTCTCATGGGTCTTAGGTTTTCTTGGGCTAGTTACAGCTGCCTCTTCAAATCTCTTTTGCTACATTGAATTGAAGAGAGCATCAAGTACTCCTATGTATTTTAGCTATGTTGTTTTGGTATTGGTACGGGTATGGGTATGGGAGTGATTCTGAAATGCGGAAACGCTATTTTTCAAAAACCTCAATTTGGAAATGTCCATACATTTTATTTATTTATTTATTTTTTGATAAAAAAAAGAAAAAGCTATTTTATTAATTAGAAGTTAAAACTAAAAATACAAAATTCTGTTATGCCAGGGAGAAAAGCTATTAGTTCAAACCCAAGCATTGGTAAGCATATTGAGAATATTAACACCAAACATCATCAAAAGTTAATTTAAATCTAAGGAGAGAATATGGCTCAGGGCTTCTTGAATTTTTGCCATTGTTCCACGGGGACGTGCCCCCCCAAAAAAAAAACTAGTTGTTTACGGGACGGGGACGTCCCCTAGCTGCTCTGCCACGCTCCGTCACCTTCCCCGGGACGTTTCCCTTTGAGAGGGGATGTCTCCGGGATGTCCCTTCAAAAGCGGGATGTCCTAAGGACTTCGGGACTCCCCGAGACTTTTGGACTTTTTTTTCATTTTTTAAAAGATTTTTCGATTTTCGTGTTTTATAACCTAACCCTAATTGCTAGTGGGATGCACCCCCACCCCCCCAAGGCCTCCCAAAAGCTTATAAAAAGCCCTCTACCTCTCATTCCAAAACCATTGAGTGAAGTAGAGCGCTGAAAGTAGAGGCAGCAAGCTAAGAGGGAGAAGTTTGCAAGAGTGAGAGAGCAAAGAAGAGAATAGGGAAGCCATTGCCAAGAAGATTCAAGCCTCTACAATTTCATCATTTCACCCACAAGGTAGGCCCTATGATTCTTTCAATTTCTGATTTTTAATTGTTAAATTTTTGTTTCATTGAATCATTATTCATTTGTAAATTGTTTTGTTTTACTTCTTTCATTCATGTTATTGAATCATTTGAATTTCAGATTTCTAAATGAAAAATTATTATATTAAAATATTTATTTGTGATTCTCATTCATTCAAATGCTTAAAGATAAGTTTTTAATTTTTAAATTTTCAATGTTCATTCAAATGATAAATCAAATGCTTAATTTTTACTGTTTTAAATTAAATCTTAAGAACAAGGATTTCCATTTGTGTATCCTCTGCTTCCGCGCTTCGAGCGAACTGAAGTAAGAAAAACAAAAGGAAAATCCTTGTCTTAAATTTTAATTTTTAAAAATCTTCATTCAAATCAAATGCTTAAATTTTAATTTTTAAATTTTAAGAACAAGGATTCCTTTTTGTGTATCCTTTGCTTCCGCACTTTGAGCGAACTGAAGTAAGAAAAACAAAAACAAAATCCTTGTGTCTTAATTTTAAATTCTTCAATTTTAATCCCTTACATTATGCATGGTTTGAATTTTAATTTTTTAAATTATAATTTATAAACTTACAAAATGAAAAAAAATTATCATTTCTTGCAGTGTTATTATGAGTTCTCATAGCATGAGTGAGGATGAGGTTCAACCTCAAGTGGTTGGGGTTGAAGTTGAAAGTGACAATGATTCAGATTATGCACATGATGATCCTAGTTTAGGAGGAGGGAGGAGCGATCGTGAAAAGCAAACTAGTTTTGTTGGGAGTCCCAATTATAGTCGCCCTTCACAAGTCCTCAACAATATGCTAAGGGTCCCTTTGATCCAAAGAAACCTTTACAACAATTTGCAAGCAAGGTACCTTTAAAGCCTGGGACATCTGGGGGCACTAGGAAATAGAAGTGCAACCTATGTGACATTGAATGGTTTCGCAACATGACTAGAACCAATGCTCACCTTTTTCTTCTCCGAGGCAAAGGCGTAGATGTACTACTTTGCCACCAAGGGGTAGGGGTCATCAGAGACAAAGTTCTGTTTCTAGTACTTTGGAGAGGCCAGCAATGAATCCATTTAGTTCAGGGGCAACAGGGCCTAAGGGGAAACAGAAGATGAATAGTGATGCTTCAAATCCATTGGCGGATTTATTCAATGTGCAAGCAAAGGATGAGGCAGATGATGCCATTGGCAAATTCTTCTTTGCCAACGGCATTCCATTCCATGTGGCTTGCTCTCCTTATTATAAGGAGTCCGTGGCAAAAATAGCAAAAGCAGGACCATCATATGTGCCACTAAGAGAGACTAAATTGAGGACAACAATCTTGGATAAGAACTATTCCAAGATTAATGTTTTAATGGAGAAAATGAAACATACCTGGGTCTCTAGTGGATGCAACATTGTCATGGATGGATGGACGGACATTTAGGCATTGTCCACTCATCAATATCATGGTTACAAGTACAACTGACCCTTATTTCTTTAAGGTTATTGATTGTTTAGGGCATCACAAGGATTCTGATTTTCAGTTACAGATTCTCAAAAATGCTATAGAGGAGGTTGGGCCACAGAATGTGGTGCAACTAGTGATAGATGCAACCCATGTGTGCAAAGCAACAAGGAAGTTAATTGAGACAGCCTATAAACAAATTTGGTGGACTCCTTGTGTGCATGCCATGAATAATGCACTGAAGGATATGGGAAAAATCAGCTGGATCAAAGTAGTGATTAATGATGCTAGAGATGTGTAGATGTTTATTTGCAACTACCACACTTCACATGCACTCTCCAGGACCTTCTCCAAGAAGGATGTAGAGACTAGGTATGCATCATACTTTATTCTCTTGGAGAGGATGCTTGAGTTGCAAGAGGCATTGCAACTAATGGTTATGACAGCAGCATGGAATCGGTGCCTTGAGTCGAAGACAGAGCAGGGGAAGAGGGTGAAGGAGGTGGTGAAGAGTGATGTTTTTTGGGCTGATGCCAAATATATTGTCTCCATCATTACTCTAGTCTTCACAGTGATTAGATATGGGGATGCTAATGCACCTACACTTAGGAGGTGTATGAGTGCATTGATACTATGCTTGATCAAATGAAGGTTGTTTTACGAGAGGACCCCACATTGACATTCTACACAGCTTATTTAGCCAATCATTCACAACAGATGGGAGAAGCTCAACACTCCCTTGCACATGGCTGCCTATGCATTGAACCCGAAGTGGTATGTGGAAAGCCTTGGGAGACTTACACCCATACAGGTTGTTGAGGTGAAGGCAGGTTTCATGAAGGCCATTCAGAAAATGTATGATTCTACAGAGGTCAGCATCATTCGTACTGAGTGGACAAAATTTGCCACTCTTAGGGGATATTCAAAAGAGATTGAAATAGATAGGGAGACAATGGCACAGGAGGAACCAATTTTGAGGTGGACTTTGCATGGGCTTGCTTCTTTGACTACCGATCTAGCCATTCGTTTGTTGTCCCAAGTTTCTAGTTCTTCTGCTGCTGAGAGGAACTGGTCTACTTATCGCTGGATCCACTCATGAAGAGGAACAAGCTTACCTCTAAGAGGGTAGAGAAGCTTGTGGCTGTACATAGTGCCTTGCGTCTCATTGACCACAACACACTTGCGTACAAGGAGAGTCTAATAGCCAGATGGGATGTAGATCTAGAGGAGCCAGCACAGATTGATGATGATGCTACACAGATAGAGCTGGTTGGTATTAGCTTGGAGGAGCTTGAGCGTGTGGAGTCTAGCAGTTCTAGTGATGAGGAGTTTGACATTGGGGATGATTAGCCATTAACTCATTGAGTCATTTGTATTTAGTATTTCACTATTTTAGTTTTTTGTTTTTGAACATTGTTGATATTTGATTGTAATCATGATTCATCATTATGAAATTTTGAAAATTCAATGTTCAATCATCAGTGTTTAATGTTTAATGTTCATTGGTTCAATGGATCAAACTTGAAACTTAAATGATTAAATCACAATATTAAATTGTTGATGTTCAATGCAATATGCTTAATTTTTATACACCTTTTTATAACTAATTTTTCAAGTACTATATGTAGTTCAGCACCACTCCCCCGCCACCGTCCCCAAACTTAGGCCCCTAGTCCCCCCGTCCCCCCGTCTCAGAACCCTGTCCCCGCATCAAGAAACGCCGTGGAATTATGAATTTTGTTAACCACCACCTCGGAGGGGAACCTTAACAAAGAAGATTAGTGTTGTCCAAGGCCCAATTTGCTAAAGCATCTGCCTTTGCTCTCTTGGAATGTGTCGAAATTGGATCTCCTGAAATTTTGATTTCGTCATGTGAAATTTTTCTATCTTCCTTGAGATTTTCCAATCTATTCCTTGCAATCTAGGTAAAGTGGATAGATGCTTGATAACAAGTAAAGAATATGATTCCACCTGAACTCTTTCCCATCCTACTTTCACGTCTTCTTGAAGACCTTTGAGTATTGCCTTGATTTGAGCCAAATTATTTGTTGCAAAACCCAATTTTTGTGAAAAAAGAAAAGCAACCAAGCCATCAAAATATCTACCTATCTCTCCCATATTCGCATCTCCAGGATTCCTTCGAGAGGCACCATCTATATTCAGTTTTCCAAATCCAGGTGGTGGATTTTTCCGCTTACCTTTCACATGACTCATTCTTTTGGCTGAAGGAGCATTGGAGACATCATTGAGCGGGTTAAGTTTCAATTTCTTTAGTAAATTCAGCCATTTTGGAGGACAAATTTGAGGTGGTTGTAATTTATAATTAATAGATTCTGCAATATTACCCATTGTCTTTTCCCAAGTGAAGGAAATATCCCTACTTTCCTCCTGAAAGATCTTTCTATTTCTTTCTTTCCAAATATTCCATAACATAAGGGTTATTCCACTTCATATAGTTTGAGAATAATATTTCTCATGTTTAACATATATTCCGCATTCTCGAAATGGTTACTCCAGGCATTGAATACCCATCCAAGGGATATCAAATAAGTCCGCTAGTTGCTTCCATAATCCATATACCCATGGGCACTCAATAAAAAGATGATTAATAGTTTCTTTATTTTGTAGACATAACACACATCTGAAAGGACCATGAAATCCTCTTCTCCTTAATTTATCTCCTGTAAGAACTCTTCTTCATAGCAACAACCAAGCAAAGAAAGTAACCTTTGGCCAAAGGATTTCCTGCCGAAGATGAGTGAAAATATCTTTCAAAGGACGAGGATTGACTAAACAAAGAGAATCATATCCCTCTGAAACGGAATATATACCTTTAGATTTGTTCCTCCAAGCATGTAAATCTGGTGTATTAGAGTATGAAGGAGATCGAGATTGCAGAATATGAGTAGCCACTACTTTTTGATCTTCCAGTAATTGCATCGGCCATTCATGAATTGGAATCCATTGTTTGCCAACCTCCCAATGATATATACCAGATTTACAATAATTAGCAACCTTGATCCATCCTACCTTATGAAGCTCTTCCATCACTTTCTGCCAATAGTTGGAGGGTGTCCATCCCAAGAATCTGTCCAAAACTTTGCAATTTGTCCATTTTTAATAATCCAAAAGAAATGTTTCTTAACAAGCTCCTCACCTACTCTTAGAACGGAAAGAATAGGGGATCCACGAGAAGGCAAAGACAATAGTATTATCTGATCTGCTTTCTTATGCTCAGCATATTTAGCTCTAATTGTAGGTTCCCACAAGTCATCTAGTGTATCCAGCATCCTCCAATATAATTCGGTCGCTAAAGCCCTATTATGAAGGATAATTGAATCGAGTCCCAGCCCACCCTCTTTCTTTGGCCGACATCGAGTTTCCCATTTAACCAAGGACCATTTATTTTTATCCTGGGTTCCACTCCAAAGAAAACTCTTACACCAAGCCTCCATCACTCTTAAATATTTTTTAAGAATATTTAATATAGAGGATACATAAATAGGCAAGGCTTGGAGAACAACTTTGCCAAAGTCAATCTACCTGCTGATAATAGCCATCTTTTTGCCCATTTATGTAATTTTGCCTTAACTTTCTCTATTAGCCAATTCCAATTATTTGTTCTGCTTTCTGCCAAGGGGACCCCCAAATAAGTAATCGGTAGAGAACCCTTTATAATCTTGAATTTATCTAGAATCATCATTTGTTGTCTCTGATAGTAGTGGAAAAAGATGATTTTGGATTTTTCTTCATTAATGAGTTGTCTTGTGGCTCTATAAAATAAGTGAAGAATTTTGTACAAAGTAGAAACTTCATTTTGGGTAGCCTTTCCTAAAAGTGTAGAGTCATCAACAAATTGTAAATGAGTGAGTGGGTTGACCCCATGAGCTAGTTTACTACCTCCTAACTTGTGGTGATTGTGTTTTTTAGTAATCAATATATGTATTTTTTTCATATTACTCATTTTTTTAGTAAAACACTTGAAAATATATAGTATGAAAATATGTCTATATATATATGTTTTTCCCATATTACTCTTTTTTTTAGTAAAACACTTGAAAATACATAGTATGAAAATACTTGTCTATAAAAGATAAAACCCTTAAAAATATATAGTATTCATTCATTCATTACTTCAAAGACAAAATGTACATTCAAATCTAGAATAAATCATCTAGATTGCTCTCAAAATCATGAATGCCACTCCCACTATTTTTCAACTTTATCATTTACTAACGCTTTCTCTCGTAGGGGCTTGCCGGTGCATTGAATCTCCCAAAGTGTATGCCATAAGGGGTGCACAGGGAATGGGGCAGGATTGGCTTGTGGCATATTGCGAGAGATTTTCTCATACTATCCTATCATACCTGCATCCTTTCATGCAGCTTTCATACCTCCTATGATGTCTCCTTGAAATCTTGAAACCCTGAAATATGGCTAAGTCTGAAACTCTGAAACCTGACTAAGACTGAAATATGATAGGATCTTCCAAAACCTTGAATTTGCATTATAGCTCCTAGAGGTCCGAAACTATTCTCAAGCATCCTGAAAGTATATAAATAAAATATAACTTAAAGTGCATACTTAAACATTTATTTTATTTATATACTGTCTGGTTTGGGCTGGTTTTACATTTATTTAGTTTTTTGTTGACTTGACTATTTTTTCCTTCCGGAATCCCGTGGAAATGCCTGGGAAACGTCCCAGATGTTTCCAGGCGTTTCCAGGGTGTTTCCAGTACATTTCTGGGGCGTTTCCATACTGGAAACGTTTCCGGACAGGAAATGTGGAGGGGAGGGGGAACGTTTCGTGCAACACAGTATGTTAGCAAGATTTAACAAGCTAGACATCTTATTTTGGGAGAATTTATTTTATTTTCAGATTGGGCAATGGGATGTCCACATATAATCTATTGCCCTTTTGATGTTTTCTAATATCTTTACAGGGTCAAGAAATTTGCTCGCTTAATATTAAGTGGTGTGTTAGTTTTGTTCTTTTCAAACGGGCCTAACATTTTTAGAGACCCCCGCATCTTTAATATCTCTGTTGATGCATCTTGCTTTAATATCACAATTAAATATTTGGAGCATCATAAAGACATTTGGTGTTATTTTATGGATTATTTGTTTGCTAACTATATCCATCATACTGTTGATGCTATCAGGTTCTTCTTCTATTTCAGAAAATAGGTGGTGTAGATGTTTGCCTCTTCTGCGTGTATTTTCAGGAATTCGGTTCTGAATGTTCTCATCCAAACCAGCGCCGCATTTCCCTCTCTTACTTGGATTCTGTAAAATATTTTAGACCAGATGTGAAAGCAGTGACTGGAGAATCCCTTCGCACTTTTGTATACCATGAAATATTGGTAATGTCTTGTTCTACCCAAATGTCTTATTCTAATGTGTCATGCACTTATCCTTCCTAACTACTCCTGAAAGCATTCAAAGATGGCACTGGAGTGGCCTAGTGTCTGTTACTGCACGATTAAGCATTTAATGCTATGGATTGGTCAACATGTTATTTCTAACTCCTGTCCTTTTCTATTTTGTGGTTAGATATAGGTCTTGTAAATGAGGAAGCAAGCCTATAAATAATTTTCAATGTCTTTCAGATCATACTTCTGCAATTTTTGCAGTAGAGCAGTTCGTAATTGGTTTTGTCTTGTTTAACAGATTGGATATTTGGACTATTGCAAAAAAAGAGGTTTCACAAGTTGCTACATATGGGCATGCCCTCCTATAAAAGGAGAAGATTATATTCTGTATTGCCATCCTCAGACACAAAAGACACCCAAGTGTGATAAGCTCCGCGAATGGTATGGAACTCTATTAGCTGTTACCTGTATATGTGAAAGGTTTTTCTCTTTCTATGCATACATGCACATATTTATTGCTTTCTCAAAACCATTTAAGCTTTGTAACTATGTTGATCATATTTTCTTGTGTCATATATGTCAGTAAGATCATAACTTTGCTGTACTGCAATCAGCTACAACTTGCACCCTACAGGACAGTCAATCAAGTGCACTTTGATGCATTAGGAGATACAAACACAATAATTACATATTTATGCTTGATAGCATTCAGGTTCGTGGCATGTGTTGAATGCCTCTGTTTGAGATAAAGGGAATTCCCAGCTGCTTATGTGTGGTGATGGAAGTGTAAACTTTGAACTATACATATTATTTATAATAACTGATCTTTCAAAGTGGGTTCCTTATATTTTTCTTGAACGTGTTTCAGGCAGCATTGACTAAATTTGTACTTGTGCCTGGAGGATTCAAAGATCCCTTTAGCACAAGAAGCTTTCCCATCATTACCATATCAGAAGCTAGATCTCTTCTTTTAGTTGAACTCTTGTATTCTTATCAAAGTTTCTCAGGACTTATTCCAAATGATCAAGTTAGCAAAACTTGAGGTCGCCTTCCAATACTAAACTCATTATGTATTAGCTCCAATATAACAACGGAAACATTGGAATGGTTGTATGTAGAACACTCCCAAGGGTATATGAAGCATGCTAGGAGCAGCATCGTATAATTGAAATGAATAAATATCACAGATATTATTGGCCAGCTTTATAATCATGCTTGAAAATTTGAAATCATTGTACTTCTAAGATTTGGTCAAACAATACATGAATTCACTTGAATACTTGACACATAATTGAACACAACAATTACTCAATACTCGACTCATCTATTATTCAATAATCCAGGGTTATATATACAGTTGGCATATCCTATATTATAGGATATGAGCTTATCATATGCTGCTCATCCCTCAACCACTGGCTATATTCTATTGGTGTTATTAAATCCTTTCAACAACCTGATAACATAATTAAATATAATAAGTTCATTATTTAAACCTATATAATTAACGATGTGATAATTACTCTAAATTCCCAACATTTCCCCCTTTATTACATATAATTTAAATACTGGGAGAGAATCAACATTGTATGTGAACTGAAACACACTCTTTATTCACCATACGTTCAAACCATAGCAGGAATGGCCAATTTATACCCACTAACAACTGATGAACATGGGCAAACCCAGTGTTTCATTGAAAACACTAAACCAATATGAACTAGGACACACAAAATAGTTCATACATATTTGTGTGAACAAGGGCACACAAAAATCTCTTACAACAAACATCTCTGCAGTAGTGGGAGTGGTCCTCACTACGGTCGTCTTTAGATGGGACTAGGTCTCATCTCAACTGCTCTCGTCGTTAGACTGGGCCTCACCTCAACCGCTCTCGTGGTTGGATTTGGCCTCACCGAACAGTTACAAAACACTAATAGTGGGACTGGGTTCTCACTACGTTTTCTTAGTGGGTGCTGACCTCACTGATTGTCTCGTATGTAGTTGGAGTGCAGTTTGTCATCACTGCAATTGATGATCACCGTCTTCAGCTTTATAGTCATTTTGGCTTTGGATTGCTACTAAAGCAATGTACTAGTCTCCGAGCTAGTAGCAAGCTCAAGACTGGTAATAACTCTCGGTCCTTCTATGGTCTCCAATCTCCTTTGAAATGCTGCTCACTTAGCTAGATCAATTCCGATGGTCATGTGGGCGACAAACCGTTGCATGATGTGCTCTGATAGTTTGAGCGTTGTTTTCCTCGCTGCTTATCTTTTACATGAGAATTAGATCCCCTCCCCCTCCCCTCAATAGTTTTTTTTTATGGGTGTCGGATACTACTGACAAAGCACCCATATACATAAATAAATATTTTTAGTTCATACAGACAGGTTTTGTGTACCGTTTTTAGTTCGTAGTGATGGCTTTTTCTACATCTTGACAAATTTCTGTGGAGAAATGACCCAAAACTTGAGATATTGAATTAACTTGATTGGGCCAGATCTTGGGAGAATATTTTAATTCTTTCTAAAGTCTAAACCGTATATATATATATATATATATATATATATATATATATTTAAAATACTTGAAAATAATAATAAGAAAAGTAGAAGATGCCCTAAATATGTATGAAAAGTGAAACCTTATGCTAAAGCTTTATATGAAAGCTTTGCCTCGTGTTTGTACGACCTGAGCTTTCCACACCACCTTTCCTTTTTTTAATGCCTTTCCAAGTGTATGGCTACACACATATCCGATTGTGTATTTTGTCTGTGCTAAAACACTTTTCTCCAGCTTCAAAAACTCCTCAGCCTTCTGCCATACAAAAACAGCTCTCATGTCCTCTCCAGTGCAAGGCAAACATCAATCAACATGCCCTTCTCTTGCTGCTCCTTGCTCAGGGTTTACACCCAAATTTCCCACAGGCGTGTGCTTAGATCTGAATTTTCTTTCTTAAGCACCCAAGCTGCAAAAAGTAGATGCTTCTACTTTCTTTCCTCAGGCTAACACAACTGCAAATGTAGTAAATCAGATGCCCTTCCTTATGGTTTGCTGGAACTTTTCTAATTTCTCCAGCATGCACACGCTTTACAATATCTCTTCCATAGGATAGTCATTTTTTTTAATATATATTTTTTTTCAATAAATGCTTTTCTACAGGTCCTCTTGTATTTGAGGCTTCTTTCTAGATAACCAGATCAGCATTCAATCTCTCTACGAAATTTACAGAAAACATTGTCTAAACTCCAAATAACATACAAATAAATAATCTAATGGTTGTTGCTATAAAATGAAACAATTTTAATAAGCTTGACAATCATCAATCGGGCCAACAAAAGAATGGGATTGCCCCTTGATTTTTTCATTCTTCCATCACAGGTATAGATCAGAGACTGCTCTGGTACCAAATCTAAGATTTGGTCAAACAATACATGAATACACTTGAATACTAGGCAAACAATTGAACACAAAAATGACTCAATATTCAACTCATCTGTTATTCAATAATCTAGGGATATATATACAATTGACATATCCTATTATATAGGATATGAGCTTATCATATTCCGCTTATCCATTAACCACTAGCTATATTCTATGGGTGTTGTTGCATCCTTTCGACAACCCAATAACATAACTAAATATAATAGGTTCATTATTTAAAATTTTAAACATATATAACTAACTATATGTGGCAATTACACTAAATTCCCAACAGTACTTGACTTGGTCCTCAATGGACATAACCTCTTTCAAATGTCATTTTATTTGTTGAATACTGATCTGTCTCCAAGGGTACAAGATCGATGATTTTATTTTTTTTATTGTATTTTATGTTTTGAAGGGACACAGGTGGATTGTGGCAGGATGTCGTTTGTTTTTTTGCACTAGAACTTATAAATAAAATTAATTAGCGTTTACACATGTGAAAGGCATGGGTCCCTCCACATCCATAAATAACATTCCAAATCATAGCAAAATCAAATCCTAAAACTGCCAAAACATTCTGTAAGCTGGAAGGGACCCAATCCTGCAGATTAGAGAAAGAGATACACTGTTTGATGACATTCAACACAAGGATGTAATTTACCGGCGACAGAAATCTGAACAGATATGGATTTAGGTGATTGAAACAACAAATTATTCTTGCAAATTGGTAATACATAATTTAAACATCAAATTCCACTAAAACAGTCGAATGGACTGTAAAAGCTACAAATGTGAAATTAAATCAGCAGGAGTGCCTGTTGCAACTCCAATAAAGGACTAACAAAAAATGACGATGATGACCTTTAACGTCCTTTAGACCAAATTGGTCTGCAGGACCCAATACATGGTAGCAAAGAGGAGTCTCAAAGATACAAGGAAATGAAGAAAACTAGGGAAGGGTAAGATAAGCAGGAAGCTAGAAAAGGATCGAGAAGGATGCATGAAAACGCAGACGACGAAGAAGATATTCACGAGCCTTGCTATATTTGTTAGAATATATGTAATGGTTATAACCTTTATAGGTCAGTTGGTAGTTAGGATTAGTTTATAGTTATAAATTAGTTGATAGTTAGGAGGTGGTTGCAATTTCAAACTCAGTTGGTGAAGAACTCTATAAATGTAATTCAGATATGAACATCAATGCATGAAGCACTGATCCCTCTTCTCTCTCTCTCTCTATATATATATTTTGGCTAGAGATAACTAGGGATATGCCCTAGACCGCAAAAAAATAAAATTTAGAAGAATTACCAAGTATAGGAAAGACAGTTCAAACTACACAGATAACACGAGGTTAACTGTGCTGTAGATTGCCATCTTCAAAGAGGGATATAATATCGTCCATGCATAGGCAGCAACATCTCAAACAGGATGCATTATCTTTCCCATTTGAAGAGCAAAGTAATGTAAGCCACAGGATTTGCCAACCTCCAGTCTTTGCAAACTTCTACCTATCATCTTCAGCTCAAAACACATCAAACTGTAATTCTCCATGACTGAAAACTGCTGCATGCCACTGAGTAGTTCCTTTGGAGAGATTCTCAATTGTGAGTGCAGAGTGATCCATATGCTCATAGTGAAAAGGGCCATAGCAAGCCCGAAGAGACCCCATCAGATATCCACAGACCTTACTTCTGAGGTGTGTGCAGAGTGTTAAAGGAAGATTTTTATCTATGCACAGGCCCAAGGTATATACGTTGAGATACAAAAAATTAGAATCCAACTCATTCATCTTATTCTATACTCTCCAAGGCATCCCAGACAAATTGTATCAATTCTGGACAACAGTATTCGTTGTTCTTACCATAAAGTAGTGGCAATTGTGTGTGCATAGTGACCCAAACCATACAGATTGATATTATTTTCAAAGGCCCAGACCAGCATCCAAAATTGTAATTATAATCTGGGAATGTGCAAGAACCTTGGAAGGATGATTTATTCATGCACATGCCTACAACAAAAGGCCAAAACCAATAATGTTGAAGTGATGTGCTTAACCCATTTTGCCAAGACATCCTAAAAGCACAGACGATCATCCTTAACCCCTGCAAATGCAATCCTTTGAGAGGGAAAGAAGCAAATCACCTACGGTTGTCCAGAGGACCCTAGACAAACCACCCTTGGTGTGTGCAAATGACTTATCCTATAGGGAGAATTTAGAGCCAACAAATTATTGATATCTTAGCCAAAAAAGAGCTTCAGGCTGTGTCTCACTGCAGAGTGGATACATTTTTGATATCCACAAGCATCACCCCAGAATAACAGGAGAAAACGAACTATATATATCAAAATTATATATATGAAAGCATAATGCTTCTCAAGAATAGTACCTTTCGAGTTCTCTGCTAGTTACTAGAAGCTTGAATGTTAATAGGGCGGGCAAATTATATATGCCAAACATTGATTTTCGCAGACCCTAATCTATGACAATCACATTTTTTTGCTCTGCTTCCTCACCAACAGCCATAGGGATCCCATATTCATTTCCTGCTGCATCTGTATTCCCATGCAACTCACCATCGTCGTCATCTGAGGAGCACTGTGGAGGATTGAATACAAAATCTTCAGGCAGAGCCTGTCCAATCTTTCTACCCAAAATTCTTGGTCCTTGCTGACCTTTCTTAGATTGTGAGGGATTAAAGGATAGGGGTCTTGACCTTCCAGCCCAATTGAATGAAGCAATGTCTCCAAATCCCAGTGTTCATCATGCAGGGTGTAGGTCCCGGCTGCATTGGAGAGCATATTTACACAGTTCAGTGACTGTGCCACCTCAAAAAAATTCCTATGGCCTAAAGACTGCTTTGGATCTAACATGAGGACTTTCATAGACTTTGCAATGTCATTGCTCTCCATTGCATCAATTTTTGTTGCCGCCACCCACATTCTTCTGAGCCATATCCACACAAAAGGATTTCTAATCTCTTAGTCAATATACTCTGCAAAATTTTCAGCCACAAACTCACTCGTTTGGCACTCAGCCATTTGCTTTCCCTTTGTAGTGCGGGTTTTGGAGGAAGAGGCTGCCTCAATCTTGGCTGTCTTCATACTTTCAACACTAGAATTGAAGCTCAAACACATGCACATGAGGTAGAGACAGCCACAGCCACACCACCTTTCATCAAACCTGCACCGTCTGCCAAGATGGAAAAAAGGCACAAGTGGGACAATAGTGTTGCTCATGCGAAGCATGGAGGAATTAAACTGTGGGGGTTGTTGCATCGGTTGGGGGGGGGAGGAACGGGGGGAGGTGATTATCTTCCATTATATTACCAATTTCGAAGATATGGCCATCCTTTACAATGATTTTACTTGGTCACGGTCAATTATCACCAAATTTAAGCCCAAGGGATAGTGTTTTCAGCCCCCTTCACCACCCCTTGCGAGGGGATTAGGTTCAGAGAGTCACTTGGGAAGCATTCCATACAAGAATGGTCTGCATTTCTTTGGGAAGAGATGATTCCCAAGAGGTACTCATTTTGCCAATGGATCCAATCAGTCCAATGCCCCAGTTTGCTACCTGGTCCACAACTTTATCTTCTTCTCTCCTAGTGTGATGAAAATTGATCCTATCAAACTTTGATCGCATCCAAGCTATCTAGTCTATTATAATCTTGATTCTCCATGCTTTGACATTGCCCGTCATAGTTACCATGTTTGACCTAACATGGCTCATGTTCGGTTCGAACCGAACAAATGGCGTTGATCGGATTTGTGTGGTCAAATTCGACCGAATAATTTTTTATTAATTTTGATTAAAAAATAAATTTAAAAAACTCGAGTCATCAGTTAACGACTCCAACGGCGAATGCAATACATTGGAAACCCTAATCCGCAAAGCCAAAAACGCAAACACCAAAGGAAAAAAGCCAAAAAGGCAAACGCTTATCACCAACGAATGGCAAAAGCTGAGAAGACAGTCACGAACGATGGAACGATTAACACTAACAGTCAGTGTTTGGCAGTTTGCTCGTTAGGATTCACACTTCATAGTCACACGACAGCATCACCATCGCCATTCGCAGTCAGTGTGTGGCAGTTTGCTACTTTGCTCGTTGGGATTCACAGTCGCCGAGATTCATGGTCGCCATTCGCTGTTCACCATTCCGATTCGCCAGGTAGGGTTTGGATTTCCCATTATTTGTTGAGTCTTCGACTCATTGAGTCTTTACTATTTAGTATGGTTTCAAAACTTTAGTTTAATTTTTAAGTTTTTATTATTTAATCCTGTTTTAAATTTTTAATATTTTATTATTTAGTAATTTACTATTAGTATTTAGTAATTATTTACTAGATTTATTATTTAGTAATTTTGTTAATAATAAATATTAAATATACATGTGTGTAAGTTCAATTAGTTTATTATTATTATTATTTTTAATTCATTATTAGTTTATTATTAATATTATTCTTTTAAACTTTAAAGTCTAAAATAATAAAATATTATTAAGTATAAATTATATTATATAGAATGTTACATTTACAGGTTCATATGTTTTTTTAAATTTTAGGGCAAAAATCAAAGGTTCATAACAATGTATGCAAGGGGGATTCATTGGGTAGTGCGGGACCAAGGTACATTGAGAAAATTCAGAATAGTGAATGCAAGGTTGAGCAGTGGGCATTGGGCAGTGAGGAATCAAGATTCAGGGTACAGGGGGCAGCATGTCTAGCCGTCCATTAGAAATGAAATATATCCTCCAAAGAGATGATAAAAAAATAAATATGAGATGCACCTTATGCAATGGTAATATCACAGGCAGTGTCACTAGAGTTCGATACCATTACCTTAGAGGATCTGCAAATGTGAAACGTTGTACCATAGCAAATGAAAATTCAAAGGAAGTGGAGTATGCAGATTTCATAAAACGGGTGAAAGCTAAATATGATGTGAGTCGTGCTGGATCATTTGCTTCAGAAGCAAAGAAGGATAAAATCCAACACTCTATCTAACAAATTGGCTCATTAAATAGTTCAAGTGGTGCTCCATCACCATTTACCAGTGGAAGTGCAAGTGAAGCTGAAAAGTCACAGGTTTCATTAAAGTCATGTGGAGGCCACAACAAAAGCATGACGTAGATAAGTTGGCAGCGAGATTGTTTTATGCTAAGGCCATTCCTTTCAATGTCATTCGTTCTCCACATTTCAAAACCTTTGTAGATGCAGTGATTGAATTTGGGAAGAGTTACACATTGCCTTGTATGAAAGAGTAAGAACTAGTCTTCTTGAAGAGGAAGTGGCGGCCATATTCACTGAACTAGCTAAAATAAAAAAAATTTGGAAAAGAACAGGGTGCACAATAGTAAGTGATGGCTGGTCCGATTCAAGAAGGCCGGTCCTAAATATTTTGGCAATATCTCTTGATGGTGCTATGTTTATAAAATCAATCGATACAAGTAATGAACAAAAAACTTTTCTTTTCATTTCCCAATGCATCGAATCAGCTATTTGAGATAGGAGAAGAGAATGTTGTTCAAATCATTACAGGTAATGCAGCGAATTGTAAAGGAGCAGGGGATATACTCATGGATAGATTTCCTCATCTCTTTTGGACACCATGTGTTGCATATGTGTTGGATCTTTTGTTTAAATACTTATCAAAATTTGAGTGGGTAATTAATATTGTGATTGAAGGCAAACAAATATCTAAGTTTATCCTCAATCACCGCTTGACATTGAACTTGTATTGTTCATTTTCAAACACTGAGCTTTTATCCCCTGTCGAAACAAGATTTGCCACCAATTTCATTACTTTTCAAAGGGAGGTAGAGGAAATGACAGCATTGAGAAAAGTAATGGTTACTAATGAATGGACAGAGTCAAAGCTTTCTAAGGAAGCCCATTCAAAAGATATTGAAAGAATAATTTTAAGGGACACATTTTGGGAGGGGGCCAAGAAAATCATAATGGTGTTTGAGCCTCTTGTTGAAATTTTGAGAATGATTGATGGCAATCAACCTTGCATGGGCTTTGTGTATGAGGGAATGGACAGAGCAAAGGAAGAAATTCAAAAGTTACTTGCAGGTAATGTTGAAGAAATCAAGAGCATTTGGGAAATTGTGGACAAGCGATGGTTCATGCTACATCGTCCTCTACATGTGATAGCTTGCTATCTAGATCCTAAATTAGTAGAGGTAAATCATGATACAGATGAAGAGATAATGAGAGGTATTTGCAACAATAGTTAGGTTGCTTATTGATGAAGAAGAGAAGGAAGCAAGAAGGCAACAACTTACTATTTTCAAGAACCAACTGAAAATGTTTGGCATCAAGGAAGCAAATGCAAGCAGGGCGAAGTGGGAGCCATCTAAATGGTGGCAGACTTATGGGGCTTCTACTCCACAATTGCAGAGGCTTGCCGTGCAAATTTTAAGCCAGTGTTCTAGTGCTTCTGCATATGAAAGAAACTGGAGTACACATGACTTAATCCACACCAACAAGAGGAATCGACTAGGGGCTCAAAAACTCTCTGATCTTGTGTTTGTTCATAACAATTTACGATTGCTTACACACTCTCTTGCAAATGAAGATGACAACTCTCGCTGCGGCGAACCATGCTTTGAAGATGAAGAAAATGTTGATGTTGATGAGCCTACTAGTGTAGGATTAGATGATGATGCCACTGCTAGTAGTGATTTTGGTGTAGATGTAGGGTTTGATGTTGCAGATGTTTAAATTTCATTCTTATTTTTAGTTAATGCTGAACACTTTTATGTTAAACTTTAAGTATTTGTATGATGTTGAACAATGAACATTGAAGCTTAAGTTTAACACTTTATTGGATTTTGCTCTCTGTTATATAGATGTCAGATACTTATCAACTTATTTATGTTTATGTTTTTCTGTTTACAAATATGTTACATGTATGATATATTTATTTTTTATAATTTATAAAAAAATCTTAACCGAACTACTGAATATACCAAACCGAACTTTTTTAAAAATTCCGAACTTCCGAACTTTTTCCCCCTTCCGAACAAACTGAATTTTTCGAACATGGTAACTATGCTGCCCGTAGAGGCCGCATTGATGATCAACAATGAATCCACCTTGACTATGATGGTTTTCCAACCTCTCAACATAGCAATTTGAATACCTTTCAAGAGGACTTTTGATTCAACAATATTATTGGTATCTGATCCGATATCCAAGGAGAAAAAAAGGAGAGGTGGTCCCTCATGATCTCAAAAAATACCACCACTACCGGCTGGACCTGGATTACCTTGGTATAGAGGAACCCCTTATGTAATTCATCTAGAGGATTGTAATGTCCCATTTTCTAAAAAATAAAAATAAAATAATATTATTATTTAAAATAAAAGGCATTTTAAATACTTTAAATAAAAGTAATAATATGCTTTAGTTGCCAAAAGTGAATGTCGGCAACTCCTTTCTATTTTTGACTCAAGAAGGGGACTTTTTGGTCATGAGCTTTTTAGAGAGAATTGATTTAAAAAGGGAAAGGAGGTTCTTTTTGAAGCATCATGTCATTTTTATCAATCAAAATTATGAGTTTGAGCATGCTTGCTTGACTTTCAGCCTTAGAAGATGAAACCCTTCTATGGTAATCTGAAGTTGAAGACGAAAACCTTCAACCTTCAGCTGGTGGCTTCAATTCAGAGGTCATATTGGGCAGAATCAAGCAATTGGTGGTGTCTATTCACCATTCCAGGTAGGGCGCAGCAGTTGGGAAACATCTTGAAGGATGGCACAGCAGTTTGGAGCAGACAACCCTTGTTTTGAGCCCTCTCCTAGGGCAGCAAACCCCCGTGGAGGATTTCAAGGTGCTTTTTGAGGCTGTTTTGAGGCTTATTTTGATATTTGTTCATACCTTCGCCAAGCTGGTATTTTATAATATTTTTCTAGATATTTATTGATTGAAAAATTCAGATTCGAAGCTCCTATTTCCAACTGTAAGATTTATTATTTTTGGCAAGTATTGTGGTGAATAAAATATTGTATTTGTGCCCTAAATTGGGTATATTCAGAATTCTAAATTTTTATTTGCCTAGGGTTTGAATCAGAATATCAGAATTGCATGTGTTTATGCTAGGGTTTGTTGGGAAACCCCATTTGTTCTAATTCTGCCCTAAAAGGGACATTACAAGGATGAAAATAAACCAGTCAGAACTTTGTTGACCAAGATAGAGGAGTGAGGGGGGTGGAGATATAATTCCATACCCATTTTCACCAATCTTCACAAAACCCAAATTTATCCATTATTTGGTCCAAAAATTGCTAATTTTCCCTATTATAGGTTTTGACTTTTGACCACGTCTAGTTTGATGAACATGCCAGACCTCTTAGAATGATTTAAGGAGGGCATTGCCTCGTGGGCTACCACTATCCCATCCAAATTTCGTCTACCCAATACGAAACCCCCTTGTTCCTCAAAAATGAAATCTTCCAAGCATCGCTTCAGATGATTTTCCATGACCTTTGTGACGAATTTGAAAATTGAATTACACAAGGAGATAGGTCGAAAGGCATTAAAGTAGGGACAATCTTCTTTCTTGGGGATAAGAGCTATGAAAGTGTTATTCCACTTTCTAAAGACATTCTTTTTTCGCCTACACTCCTCAACTGGCTCAATCACATCTGATCCCACATTGTCCCAGAAGTGCTGGTAAAATCGAGCTTGAAAGCCATCTGGACCAGGATTGTTTTTGCTCCTAAGCTGAAAACTGCTTGTTTAACCTCCTTCACTGAGATAGGGGCAATCAGCATTGGATTCATCTCTTTAGTAACTATTGATAGGATATACTGGTGGAACCGTATCTGGTCTATTGATCTGTCCCACCCATCCTCAGATAGTAGGGTTTTGTAAAGAGAGACTGCTTTGTCTTTGATGTCCTTTAGCTCTTCCAATTCTACTCCATATGGAGTGGTTATTTTGTCAATTCTGTTCCCGTTCTTGCGAATCACTGTAAATAGATGATTTTTTTTGGTATTTGTCACCTTCTTTAAGCCAATTCATTCTAGATTTCTGCTTCCAAAAGGTCCCCTACCTCAAGATCTTCTATTGCTCGAGTAGTAAACTTCTTTCCATATCAGCCAAGTTTTCATTTCATATCCCATGATATAGAGCCATTTGAAGTTCTCTCACTTCAGCTTCCACCAAACCCATTTTGTCAGAGGTTCCATTTTTTTTATTCCAGACCTTGGCTGCCTGTTTGACTGCCTTTAAATTTTGAGAAAGAATGAAGCATTTGCATCCCTTCACTTGAGTTTGCCAACACTTCTTGACAGGCTCATCAAAGGAGGGATCCCTCAGCCACATAAATTCGAACTTCAAAGGAATGTCTTTGGGTTTCTTACCAATATCCACTTTGAATGATATTGGCCAGTGATCGGAGCCAGCAAAATGAATAACATCTGTTGTGAACTTGAATTTTTTAAATAACATCTCTGAATTAACTAAGAACCTGTCAAGCTTCTCCAAAATGAGCTATAGGCCTCAAAATCTAATAACCCAACCTCTAAACAAAATTTATTGAAATCACAAATAGTCTGAGAGATTCTAACTAAGCCTCAGTCTCTTTTATGAGACTTTCAAGATAACATTGAAGTCACCCCTAAGAATCCATTCCACAAGAACAAGAGAAAGAAGACTAGAACAAGGACAACATGAAGAATGACTTGAGCAGCTAGGCTAGAGTCGATATAATTTTTCTGTTGTTTGATGGGTCCTACAAATCAATTTGGTTGAAAGGAAGTTAAAAGTCATCATCATCATCATCATAATAGAAAACTCTGCAGAATCAATATGATTCTTGCTATTTTGTGTAGCGTTCATGTTCTTTTAGTTGAAGGTTTTCTGTCACGTATAAAGCTTTTTGGATAATCCCTATTGCATCTAATCTGACTTGGGAGTCTCAGACTCAGAAACATCTGATCCAGAAGTTTTTGTTTTGGTAATATTTTATTTGGAATGCTTTGATAGAAGGATTGGAAGTTTAGACTTTGTTAGTGTTAGCTGAAGTTTTACCATCGGATATAATTGGAGTCTAATCACTTCAATTTTGACTAGGGAATCTCCAGTAAGGGTGTGCGCTGAAAAATCTACTACAGGTCAAAATGAGAATACTTGTGGCTGTTGCGATATATGTCCAAGGTATATTGTGTGATAACTAAAGAGATAGAATCATGCCTCCTGGCTTAATGGAAATATTAGATTGCATAGGGCATATCCTTTAACCTGCTATTTGGCCTCTCGAACATTCCACAACATAGAAATGTACGAAATTTGTTACTGAGACTAAGCTTGCCAAACTAAGGTGCAGGGTGGTATTGTAACAGTTGAAAAATTCTCCGAAAAGTTAAACTAACCAAAGTTGTGTTTGGTACAAAACTATCATAGTGTGGGAGTCGAGAATCGAACCCAAACCTCTATATTCACTAGAGCTCTACTAGATTTACTATAATCACTTTTGCACCCAAGAAATTGGAGCAAAATGATACATACATATAATTGATAAATAATTGACCAAGAAGTGACTTGCAATAGCGGTTGCAAGAAGGGTGTCTCCCTCCCCTTAGAGGCCATGCAGTTTCCCTTCTATAGATCTTCTTCCTTTTCCTTTCCTTACCTTGGTTCTTTGGTTTTTCTTCTCTAGGGATCGTGTTGGCTCTCCTTGGCTCCTTGTTGCATTAGTGGGTGGCTCCTTTCCTACTGGAGGGGTTTTCAGAGTATATCTCCAAGACTGACCCATTCTGTGGCCTGTGCTTTCAAAATTGGAGATAACATATTCTTCTGAGAGTGACCAATTTTGATTCTAGGGGATGGTGATTATGGGCTCATGATTTCTTTTTCTTTCCTTTCCTTTTGCTCTCTCTTCTTGCTCTTCTTTTGAGACAAATACTGGAGGTTCATCTCCCTGCTCATGTTCTTTTGTTGCCTCTTCTGCTGCATCTTCTTCCTTATTGTCCATTTCCCCAAATTTTTCTCATAAGCTACATATGCTGCACTATCTCTTCTCTTCCTCTTCATCTGCTCCCTCTTCTTGATGGTTTGTTCCTCTTGTTCATGCTAGTGCACCTATTGTTGGTTTCTGGTTCTTGTGCAGTGTGTGCAGCTTGCTATTGTAGTTATTGTAGAAAATGTATTTCCATATGTAACTCTTGTTGGTTGTAACTGCTTTGCTCCAATACAGTCCGTTTCATCTTGTTTAATAACCTTTTATCCTGCTGTGATGGATTTTTCTGTAATAGTTGTTATGTTATGGATTAATCTTGCTTTTGGTCCCCATAGGTCAACAAAAAATTGATATCACCTCTAACATGCTTGCCAAAGAGGCACAACTAGACCAAATATTACAATGGCAAAGATTCAGGCAAAATAACAAAAGGTTAGGTAGTACCCGTACACAGAGTTAGATATTACCTGCATCTTCAGAATAAACTGAATAATGTTCTTCAAAGTTAGTTGTTTTGACACTGTGAAAACATATTGATACACGAGTAATGGGTAACCCATGTTTCTAACAAGAGTGCAAATGCCATCCAAACCTCACGTCACCATATGTTATATTACAGCCATGGTAAAGTGGTCCATAATACGACGCAATTAGATTATGTTCTCACAAATATATCAATTAGGTATTACAACATTAAGTTATGTCCCAACGGTCCCAATCTACCTAGAAGCTTAGCTTAATATTTAAAAAAACTGAGCTTATGAACAAAAAACCTCCTTGCATTACATAGAAAGATATATTTTATCTAGGTTGCGAGAAAACAAATTATAGGGGATTTGGAGTTCTCTTTCTTTTTCTTAAGGTAAATGTGATTTTTTATGTCCCAAACTAATCAGCATGTCATTGTCAGTGTATGAGATCTCCTTTTTGGGAACAACGGGATTTTTTTCATTTAACCTTATATATTGTTTCAAATTTGTACCTCCTTTGGTGTTGACCTCGTGACAAAGCTTGGAGGAAACTGAACCTTGCCAATCTGCCTTACCCCTTGGAGGTAGGCTTATTTTACATTCTAGTGCGTGTTGTCATATTCCTCTTTTACACAGTTTAGACTTGTATTCATTTCACTGTCCAACTTTATTAAGTGGTGATCACAAAGACCGAAGTGCAGTTGAATTAATAGATTTTGTAGCAGGTTTATAGAGCTTATGCAGGAAAATGTTCTCTCTGTTTGTTTTGTTTGACAACACCTGCATCTATGCCTATAATTTGGATTCCCTATGTTTATAAGTCATGCAAAACCTTTTCAACTTCCACTGCTCAGACTTCCTTCTTTTCCATAAAACGTATTCTTTTTGAGAGTATATTGTAATTTCTTTTTCTAGGTACAGAACTATTTTTTGTTTTGGTTTCTATTTAGCAACTATTTTATATTTCTGTCAATTATATGAATTCCAATGTAAACACCGTCAAAAATTTAGTTCTTCCAGTGCTTGTATATTCTTATTTTGCGCAAACTTTGGGAACTTGGGATTTAAGTCTTTCTTTCACATTTTTCACAGAACATGAATTAATAAATATCTATTTTTATTAATCAACTCTCTTGTTAGTTGCTAACTGAATTCCTTTTATATACACTCTTTAAAAGCTTTCAAATTATTCTGGTCACACATTTTTCATTGGCAAAATTTATCTAATACATCAACTAAATTTTTAATATAAAATAATACCCAATTGACTATATTCCCTAAAGTTTAGAGGAATCCGTTGTCTGTATACTGTATTTATATATAGTTTTATCCATAAAATATGTATTTCTTATATCTCAAATCATACTTTTTCAACCTTAGTATATTTTAAGAGGCTTCTTATGTTGCAGAAATTTCCATTGTCTGTGGGGATACTGCATTCTTTATGTTAGTCATGTTATTTTTCTTGAAGGCCAATTGCTTTGTTGCCAACAATGTATGTATGCATTAGCACCGACATATTAGGTCTGAATCATGAGTGCAACGGAAGAAATTCAATCTTTTATGAAGTTTGTCTGAGGAATGCAGTAATATTTGTTTGCTTTCTGCGTTTGAAACTTGTTTGTGGACTGACTGAATACATTCTTGTGGTAGGTATCATCAAATGCTATCTAAGGCCACTGAAGAGAACATTGTATTGGATGTCACGAACTTCTATGATTACTTTTTCACATCCACCAATGAGTGCAAAGCCAGGGTTACAGTCACTCGCCTGCCTTACTTTGATGGAGACTACTGGCCAGGTGCTATTGAGGATATGATTTTGCAGCTTCAGTTTGTTGATGAAAATTTCAGGAAGCAACAAAAGAAATCAAAAACCAAAAGAAACACGATAGATTGGATCTCTCATGCTGCTCTACAAGTTGGATCAGCAGGCAGTTTCCCAAAGGATGCTCTACTAATGCAGAAAGTAACTTTCTTCCCATTTTCTTGTTTTGCATTCTGGAATTTTTGTCTTGCCTTGAAACACACTAAATTTGTGACTACTTGAGGATATTAATGACTGAATTCACTTTGCTACTCACTGCTAGGATGGTGTTTGTGGCAGTTACAGGAATCTGCCTTTGCAATGAAAGATGATTTCGTTATGGTTCATATGCATCATTCATGCACTCGTTGTCGCCTGTTCATCTTGACTGGAAAACGATGGGTTTGCAACCAGTGTGTTAATTTCCAGATCTGTGACAAGTAAGCACAATATTTCCTGCTCTAGTTGAAGTAAAATTATTAATTTTATGATGATGACTATATGAAAATGGTTTTAACACCGTGTTTGATCACATAACATGACCCATTTAGTGCCCCTTGCATTAAACCCAATTAATCTTATAATGTTGGACTCTAACAGAGTATGTAACAGAAAACGTAGAATGACCTCTTCTTGGGTCAGTACATGTTTAGGACGTTTTTTTCTTCTTACTCAAAATTTAGAAGAATGCAAGAGTGAAACATTCTTTGGAAAGATGGATAACATTATTTACCATTATATCTGCAAAATATGCGGGTATTACTTTTTTCTAAACTGCTTGGTTTTCGAACCAACTGTTGCTTGCTCTCCATTTTTGGAAACGCTAAGAAAACATTTTGAAATAAGAACCAAGGGAAACTATATTGTGCAAGCATTCACAGCAAAAATAATTTTTTGTGTAACAGTGGAGATTATACATTGTCGAATATTCTGTCATGGGAGTTTTCTGTTAAAATAACGTAGGTAGTGTTAATTACATGGATTACAGGAAAAATAATCACAATACTCATCTTAAATGTGAGGTGATTATTGTTATGTTGTTATTTTCTCAGATATACTCCTACTTTTAGAGGGCACGTATTTTTGTGCTGTAATTTTTACATTTGAGATGAATTTATTCTTAAGCCGGATTGGTTTCTAGAAACATCTAATTTTATAGCGCAAGCAGAAGGATACTATTTTTATGCTGATTCATTGCTGTAGTTGAGCTTTAACAATGGAACTTTGGTGTTCTCTAGATGCTACGAGACTGAGGAAAAGCTTGATGAAAAGGATAGGCATCCTATCAATAGTAAGGAAAAGCATGTCCTTTGTCCTGTACGTATTTATGGTCAGAAGACCCTCTTTTACATTGTTTGTAGCTTCTGTTTACTAAGTTAATCTGTAGGCCAATTACCTTTCCTGTAAATGTATGGGTACTGCTAGATTCCTCTTGATGTTCTTTGTTTGTGTTGATTCTTTCTATTGTAATATCTATAAATATAGCAGTATCACTAACTTGCCATATGAAACGTTTCTGAAGAATGTGACAGATATTCCGACAGACACCGAGGATAAAGATGAGATTATGGAAAGTGAATTCTTTGACACTCGCCAGGCTTTCCTAAGCCTCTGTCAAGGAAATCATTACCAGTATGACACACTCCGTCGGGCTAAACATTCTTCTATGATGATTCTTTATCACCTTCACAATCCAGCAGCACCTGCTTTCGCAAGTACATGTAATGTATGTGAGAGGGACATTGAAACAGGACAGGGATGGCGTTGTGAGACTTGCTTTGATTTTGACATATGTCATGATTGTTATCATAAAGATAAGTTCATGGGTCATTCTCATAAGCTGATAGCCCATCCATCCATAGTCGAATATGGTGCACAAAATCAAGAAGCTCGGCAACAAAGGGTTCTGCAGGTATGAGACAATGATTCTGATTTGTTTACAGTTGTAAGGGTCTTTGTAAAACATATCATAATTTCTAAAATTTTCACCCACCATTTAAAATGTTCACTTTGCTAATGAGGGCATCCTAGAGAACACCAAAGCATCTTTTCAAGATTCTAACAGTCCCCTAGAGGTCACCTATTCAGTTTTTGAGATCCTCAAGCAATCGTAGTATTCATGAAGTTCTTGCAATTGATAGTTTTCTGATAGAAATAAATATAATATCAAATAAAATCTTTTCAAAATTTTATAACATTTGCTGATTTTCTGCCAACTTTCTCATATTCTTTAAACTTGTGTCACTATCTAGTTGAGAGCAAACATTGCATTTCGGTGATGTAGCTAATTATAAACCTACTATTCTGCTGAAGTAAAATTAATCAACAACTATAGAACATACTTACAGATTTCAAAGAAAAAAGGGAGATGCATGAAGGTTCTAGACAAATAACACAACTTGAAAATATAAGTGATAAAGACCCTGAACCGATACATTCATAGGCCTGAGCAAAGGTCTGGAAGGGGAACCAGGCTCTGCTCCCTGTATGGCTAACCTACATGCATCTTCTTTCTACATGGGCTAGTATTGGTTTTAGGTTTTCAGCTGTTGGAATCCTTTTATCAATCTTGGTTTGCTATTGTAACTTGCTGTAGTTTGTTCCCTTAACAACTTTGGTCATTCGTGGACATTGCGCTTTCTCTCTCTCTCTCTCTGTGGCTAAACCTGCATGCATCTTCTTTCTACACGGGCTAGTATTGGTTTTAGGTTTTAGGCTGTTGGAATCAGTTTATCAATCTTGGTTTGCTTTTGTAACTTGCTGTAGTTTGTTCCCTTAACAACTTTGGTCATTCGTGGACATTGCTCTCTCTCTCTCTCTCTCTCTCTCTCTCCTGTTTTCCAAACCCCCCAAGTTCCAACATATGATGCTCTTTCCGCTTGCCCATCAAGTGTTTAATGTACAAAATAACTTTTCTACTTGACTCCTCAATGCCAACTTGAGCTTCTTTGAGTCTTTGAAGCCCTTCACAGGCTGCTAGGCTGTTATGCCCAGCAATAGCATCAAGGAGAGATTCAAATCCCTTGAAAATTGTACATGCTCTTAATATACATGTAGAGAATATTTTCTTGTTACGTCTTTTCTTTTATGACATGATTTTTGATGGGAACGGGATTTATAGCATTCATTCCTGAGGCCCTGGTTGATCTAGTGTGCTGGGTGTAGACGTCATGCCTATTTCCCTTAATGGTTTTTGCAAAGACACTGTCATAATCTTCACACATTTGGTTTCTCTAGCAAGCATTTTAAAGAAAAACAACAGATCTATGTAAAGTAGCTCTTACTTCAAAACAAATGCAAGAGCGTTTGGATGGAACCTATATGCAAACATGCTTGTTAATGTTAAAACGGGGGTGCTGTATAGGATTGTTGGATGTGGAGATTAACGGTCCAATACCCTCTACAATCATTAGAGATGACGAGGATTACTGGCTGTACCTTGTTTGATATAAGTTTCAATTGCCATGTTGTAAGGGTTCAAGTCTCCATATAAATGAATCAAATGTTCTGATAGGAGATGTCAATGCCCCTTGCCCCTTTAAGATATCATCCTTTCTTTTACCAATGTACATATTCTGCCACTTTCTCCCAACTTGCTAGTGTTTAGTCATTGAATTCTAGGTTAGGAGTTTTGTTTCTTGAGTTGCTTTTTCTATTGCTCTTCATCAATTTGATTGCTAGAAAATTGTCCACTTTTTTTATTCCTATAGTATTTTGATGCTAAGATTTAGGACGTGTTAAGGCTCCAAGTTCAGCTTCAGTTTTGGCAGCATATCTGAGATCTACACCTTGTAGTGAGAACAATACCTTTTATGTCCCTTCTAATCGCTGCTGCTCCTCCAGCTTGGCCCCAGTTTCTCTTAGAAACCTCATTGAAATTTAGTTGGTAAACTCCTTGAGGGAGATCTTTGAAAAGTACTACCTTTCAAGTCATGGAAAATTTCCATATCATTATACAATCCTGTAAGTGCCTGCTGCATTACATTAGATAGAGTGCAGTGAAACTTAGAAACAATGATCAAGATAGCATCAAAATTGTATGTCTTAATTTACGCAAGAGTAACAACCTTTCTTCCCTTTTTGAATGCTAGACTATTCTGACATGAACCTTATTTAATTATTACAGCTAAGGAAGATGTTAGACCTTATGGTACATGCATCTCAGTGTTTTTCTCCTCGGTGCCAATATCCAAATTGCCGGAAAGTAAAAGGGCTCTTCCGTCATGGTGCACAGTGTAAAATTCGTGCTTCTGGAGGTTGTCCCCATTGTAAGAAAATGTGGTATCTGATACAGTTACATGGACGAGCATGCAAGGAATCCAAATGCCGCGTTCCTCATTGCAAGTATGTTATTGCATTTCTTTCTTTTTTCAGGGTACATATTATTTGTAACGAGTAATTTATTATCTGGTACCATATTGATTTAGATGCTTTAGTTGTAATCTCTCCTTATCAATATTATTTGCAGTTATATTTTGATAAAAAAATGACAAATACTATAGATATGGATGTACTGCATTATCTTAGGAACCAATTTCAGGCTATATATTACGTTTAAGTAGTAATTTAGTATCTGGTACCATATTGATTCAGATGCTTTCATTGTAATCTTTCCTTTTTGATATTATTTGCATTTTTATTTTGATAAAATTTTGACAATTACCATAGATATGGATGTATTGCATTATTAGGAACTAAAATTTGGATACATTGAATAGATTTGATACAATAACCTCTTTCACCATTCCCAGTTGATGATTACCTTGATCTCTAAGTTGCATTCATTTTTGTTCTGCAGAGATTTAAAGGAACATTTTCGAAGGTTGCAACAACAAATGGAATCTCGGCGAAGAGCTGCAGTTATGGAAATGATGAGGCAGCGTGCTGAAGATGCTTCCAGCAAATGTAGTTGATTGATGTGTAGATGCTTTTTTCCATGGTTAAAAGTAAAAATCTACTCAGTTAACAGTGCCAGTTTGAATAATTTCAGTATACGTGCATCTGAGAAATACACAAATCCCGTGCGTGGCATATTAACAAACAACATAATGGAAATTGTGTGTCAGAGGACTGATGATCAGCAGTCTTTAACAATTTTGAGAAGATGTCACACATATTGCTATGGAAAATTTCTTTAATTGCCTCATGTCTCTTCTGTATTTTAACCAGATGGAGAGTTGTTTCTTGGCAGTAGTCAATCATGGTTATTTTCTGTGCTTTTCTATATTGTTAACAAAACTACTGACATTTTTCACCAAAAAATGCTCCTATCTGAAATGGTAGAATGCTTTTATGTATTGGCTTATTTCCTTTCTCTACTAAATGCCCTGTGTAGTGCTTGGCCTTTTTACATTAAACATCTTGTGGAATTTAGGGTTGATTGATTTCGGTTTTAAGTTCGACAGAATCCATATCTGTAAGGCGGAAAATGTTCGATGGACTGTGTCCAGAAGCACTTTTCTATAGTATAACATTGAGGCCATTCTAAAAATGCTGCACCTGCTTTGGCTGCTAAACCCAAACAAATGAGTTAGTGGATCCTGGATTAGCTTTTTATTTGCAGTAGAGAAGGGGACAGATTAGAAAGGATAAGGAGCAATGAAGTATTTGCTTGCTTCATTTCTTAGAATAAACCTCGGCTTTTGGACTAATATTTTGCAGATTATTCATAATACAACAGTGTTCTAATTCAAACCCGTCAACCATTCTATTACTGGTTGGACAATTGCTGCAGCGTAGCCCGATAAAATTACCTAGACAGAAAAGGTATCAGTTGTCTTTGGTTATTTGTTCATCATTCTAGTTTGCATAATTCTGTTCTAAGCATATTGCATATATTTTGTAAGTGGGAAAACAGAAGTGTTGTTGAAACGCCGTCCATAATTTTTCTAACTACTGTCTCGGTGTTTGATTTCAGAGACTACCATTGGATACATTCTCGGTTACTGTAATTTTGTTAATTAACTACAATGGAGCAGTGCCTGCTCAAGCATAAGGAATAGCTGTTAAAAGTATACAACTTATTTGGATCTGAGGTCCACATTATGCAAATCATGGATGCAAGAAGGCTAGTATATCTTGCCACAAGAATGTGCCAAAAGCTATAGGTCCTAATAATGAGTATTACAACTATTATTTATACACACTTCCATGCATTCTTTATTATCAGAAGCTATCTTGTATTAAAATTGATACATGTATAAGAAATAATAAGGCAATTCCAAACATATTTTCTTCTCCACATTTATAGGCATCTTTTGCCTGTGAATATAGAAATGCATTCTAGCTATTCAATGCACAATATTTGCCAATTTATCCTTAAACTGGATTTAAAAGGAAATATGATTTCAACTTGATTCCTTTTTTTCCCTTTTTTAATTTACCTTATATTTATTTAGGAAATATAATATTTTCATCAAATATGTGTGATTCATATATTGGCCAACTTCTAAAGAAGTGCTTAGCTCATATTCTATAATTCAACATGTAAATGCAGCCTGCTAATTCCATCCATTCTTGCTAGACATATTAGACTTGACATATTAATTTTAAATGAAAGCTTTTGACTTGTATTTTGAACTCATGTTCTAAGTCTATGGATTTAGGTACAAAAGCCTAAACAAGATATCAAACAGTAGCAACTGATAAGTAACCATCTCTCTGGTTCTCTCTGTGTACCTGGTTAGGATTGCGTTTATTTATATTGTATAAATTGAGAATAATAAAGTGCAGGAGGGAGTCACCCTTGAGTCACCCTTTTTGGCATTGTGTTTGTACTTTATGTCATGCAGATAATAACCATAGTGTCATGCCCTAAAAATTGACACAAAAATAAATTAAGAAAATAGGCAATTTTTTTTTTTTTTTTTGAGAATGTACAATGCACATTCTACACACATCCAACCTTTAGGGTAGCCAATTGCGTGGCACGAATAACGAAATGCATCAACACAAACTCACATGCACAAATGAGCATTGATTACAGTGTGCAATTGGCCACATGATTGTCACATGTCCATGTCAGTGCTATTTGCTTTAAATGGCCTATAGGCCCTAAACAAACTACCCAAGTGGATCCGAAACACAACTAAAATGATCTAACTTTCAACAAGGTACAAATGGAACCTCGGGTGATTCTGACCAATCATAGGGTTTAGATTGTACTTAGTTGAAAGATTGAACTTTGTTTCTACGCTGAGATGTGTTATTGAACTTTGTTGAAAAGGGTTAAGCTAAAGCTCTAATAGGTATCATATGACTTTGAAAAATGTATAAAATATCTTAATCTAGCCCTTTGAGATTGGAGCAATCGATATCCATCGTCATATCCTTTATTTCTCCTCTGTTGGATCCAGAAAAGAGAAGGAAATCCTACGAGTCTCCATGAATGCTATAAAGAGCACTAATTTACTCACTAATATTTCAAATTTAGATTTAGAGGGAAAAAAGCTTGGAGGATGACTTGTCCATAGTCATCTCTCTTCCACCCTGCAAGCCCCTAGACGACCATCATTAATGATGTCTCCAATATTTTTTAATTTTAGAAAATTAATTTATTTTAATTTTCTAATTCGATAGAATGTGTCATGCCCAAATTTTTTGTCACCAATCCGTGTATTGTGTGTGTGTGTGTGTGTGTGTTTTGTTTACTTAAGTGAATGATGTTAAATAGTTTAATTGTGGTTGCTTAATAGTTCAACTATTGTTATTATGTCAATGTGCAACTGAAGTATGACACAATTATTCAATGATATAACAAGTCTACCTAAAGAGGGGTAATACAAACATATTAGGGTCGGTTAATTTCATAGGTGTTTTTGAAATTATTTACTTAACATCCTTACTAAAGAAGAGGGACAATGCACATTAATTTGATGTTTTAAGTAGAAAGTCCAACTTAATTATAATTTCTTTGATTTAATAGATTATAAAGACAATTAAACATACATCTCGAGATGACACACACAAGGGAAAACAACAACGAATTAAGACAACAATTACCTTATGATAGAGTTACCACTCTAAGGCTCATCAAGGGATAGTCCATACTAACACATTACACCGCTCTACTCCCAAGGGCATGCAAAACAAGGGGAGTTTGCAATACGATACTTGTCTCGAGGGGCTACTATCAAACAAAACAAACTTAATATAAAAGGATTAACAATTACTTACAAATCAAACTCAAATTCTTATATTATAATACATGAGGGTAATCCAACAACAATATAGAAGACTAACTTGAAGGATGACGACAAGACGCTCCTAACTTAATTTATGACCTAGATCCGATGCTCCCATCACAACTTGGACAACTTATATATCCATTCTTCAGAATCAAGGTCCGATGTAGTTCTCCTTGAACTTGTGATGAGTTTCCTCTATGAGACGTTATCATTGAAATGGTAGACACTATAAGCTAACAATGAACAAGTTAACATGACTTCAACAAGCTTCTATAAGTTCTAGATGATTGACTCAAAATAAAACAACACACTCAAAAGTCGCTTATTGCGAAACACTTTGACATCTCAAGGTGCATGTGCTTATCTAAGCACTTTCACATAAAAACACATACAACAATCAAAAGTGATGATAGGGAACCCACATTCCTTTGGTACAACGAGACTAAAGTCTCAACAAGCTTTGCCTTCCATTGTTTGGAGAAGCTTCATCCTCTGAGAGTGCTTCTAATGGCAACCAAGGTCGATACGAAAGAACACATGCTCACTACAAGAGATACAATGAGGGTCACTACCCAACAACAACTATACATTCAAGCATACTACACAATTAGAAAATAGAAGAATACATATACGCGAGGAAGAACAACCTAATAATTCACGCTAAGGCAAAGCTTGTAAGGGTTAGTTTTTAAAACATGTGTTCCAATGACACTTTAAAGTTAGTTATCAACCTCCCACGTTAGGATAGCATCTTAAAGATAGTTCTCTTTTTCGTGCCCACTTCCTAAATTGCCTACATATCTGCGATGGTCATCTTCATACGAAAAATGAAGACCGATTGTAGTTCACCCATTCCCAAAATGGTGTTTTTTTGAATGTAAAGGCATCCCACATTTGCCATTCAGTCGTACAACTAGGCTAACACAATCACCCTTTTTGGTAACACCATAACCACTAACTAGTCCAAGCACAGTTAGGCTCTATCGAGACATCTTGACATATGGGATAAAATGCATTTAGATTACCAAAGACCTAGCAAGAATCAAACCAAGGGCACAATCTAATGTTAACCAAACACCTTCCCTAGACATTAAAAAAAGGGTAACTAAAGCCTTACAAAAAATTTGAAAAATGTTTAAGACTGAAATTCGAATTAAGGCTATAAACAATTGTTTTAGGTTATTAAAGTGTAGGATAGTCACAAACCAATTTATATATGACAATAAACACTTTAACAACACTGCAACAAAAGACAATCCTAAATGATACAAAACACACCAATTCAAAAGTTGGATAAATTGGGTGTAAAAACACCCTTGTTTTAATTTATGAAAAGAGATTTTTTCTCTAAGTATTAGAATGTATTCTATAAACTAGAAGTAACATGTTTAAGCCAAAGTAATAATTTTGTTGTGAAGAAACCAACAAATTTGATAAGCATTCTAAAATGAATTTAGCAGTTGAAAACTGCATTACAAAAAAAGTTAATCATAAATTGGCTTGTTAAAAATATCATAAATTTATGATAAACATTTTATTATTCTGATGATAATTTGAAGCTATTAAAATTTTGTTACAACTTTTAATTTTGATAAATTCTATTTTTTAACATTTTATTTATGATGATTCCAAATCAATTTCGGAGGCAAGAAACAATAATATAATTTACTCTCACAAATTGCTTTTAGAATAGGTAAAAAATAATAATTTTTAATAAAATTAAAAATAATTTAATTATCGGTTAAGTATTTCACATCTTAAAATAATTAGGTCCAAGTCTCTGATTGAATAAATTCTAATTTTATATATTTATTTTACATCAATTCCAAAAAAATTTTAAGTAAGATTGAGAGGGTAGAAAATTATTAGTACTTGTGGATTTGATCAAAAGAGAAAACAAAAAAATTGTTTCAAATTCACAAAACAATTTGAATTGAGGATTTGGACTTGGACTAGATTTTTTGTTTGTCCAGAATATCACTTGCCCTCATTTTGTTCTCAGGTTTGTCTTAAGTTCACTTTAGAGTTTAATTGTGCTATGTCAAAGGTAGCTTTTGTGAATCTTATCATATGAAAACTAGCTATGAGCCCACCAATAATTGTTGTTCTCTTTTGAAACAATTGACCAATGTTCTTAAAGTTAAAAGTCAAATAAACTTATAGTTTTCATTATTAGCTATATGATGTTCTCTATTGAAAAAATATATGATAAAGCCACTCTAGCAATTATAGCTCAAAATTGATTTTGATGACAAAGAAGGCCTATAGTAATGGAGTCACATGCTAAGCAAACATAATTGGTTTTCATTATAGAAATACTCAAAGAAATTTATAATCATTAAATTAAGACAAAATCATTTAATCTTTAAGTTAATCGATAGATTATAAAAACTATTAGTGAAACTAACAACTTGAATTTTTGAATTGCAAACTTATACAAAAGCTAATAAATTTCATTTATCAATTAGATTTCTTCTTCCTTTCTGTTTATGAGTTTAGAATGCATGGCTCAAAACTAAAAGGGGAAATAGATACATAATATATTAATCAAAAGAAAGATCTAAAACATTTATTTTAACATTTTCAACCCCTATTAAACATTTTAAATAATGTCTTTAGTTTAATCGAATTGAATAGATTTATGCCAAATTATACTAACCTTCGACAACTTTGATTTTAGATTCTCGACTAAAATTTTAGAATACACGTTTTATTGTACAAAAAAATCCTTAATCATTCACACACACACACACACACACACACACACACACACACACACACACACACATTTACGTATACATATATAATTAAAATTTAATAGAATTTTAAAATCCCACAGTTAAATTTTGATTTAAATTTTAGATTTATTGATTTAGAATTAATAGTAATCAAAAAATTCTATGTAATTTTCATCAAATGAGGGTTTCAAAAAAAAAGAGGGAATTAAAATTCAAAATTTTAAATACCCAAAATGTTGCCACACAAAATGAACATACTTAATCGATTAGGGTAAGGAGGTTCCATATGAGGGATATTATATACTTCCCCTCTTATAAAAAAATCAACGTTGATGTGCTAATCAACATTAAACAATGAAAAATAAATGCACTTACAAAATGATACATTAAAATTGAACTCAAGCAAACCTAATTGTTATAACAACAAACATTTATTGTGTTTTTAAATTGCAGAGAATCTATTATTTTTTTTGGGAAGGTAAAAAAGTGGGTTTTGGTAGGGTCCTAGAACCTTACAAAGACATGAGATATAACATTAAAGTACTAACAATTCAAAACAAAAAACTAGCCTTCAATCGGAAGACAAAGAAAAAGCTAAACAAAGTTCAACATAGCTTCAACTAAAAAATTAAAAAAGTTCAAGAAGATTGACAAAGACTATTAAACAAGACTAACATAGAGATCTAACTATTCTGAAGAGTCCTCCAGTTCTTCATACTTTTTTAGCCTCTTCTTTTGGGTTTGGGTCTTTGCCATGGTGGTGTTCCCATCTTTAATTTTCGTCCTTTTATCCACAACAATTTTCATGCTGCCCCTTGTTCTTTTGCATGGTCCTTCACCACTAACCTCCTATTCCCTCTTCCTTGTCTTCTCTTGTTCTTCCTTACTATTGACTTGCTACTTCTTTTTCATTTCTTTAGCCATTTCTCCATCCTTCTTCTTGTTCTCAATATTCTCTTTCTCTTGTTTGATTCTCTCTTTCATGATTAAGGAGATTCATGGGATTCCTCTTCACTTTCCCTTTTTTACCTTATCTTTTAGATCCTCCATGATGCTCTTGGTTTCCAATTTGAGGTCTTTGAACAGTTCAAATTACCTTTTTATCTTAGTCTCCATCTTATCTAGCTTAACAATCAACAATCCCAACTTATTGTTGCTCACATGCCACACTAATCATCATTACACGTATCTTTATAAGGTTTTATCTTATGAAAAAGTTTAAAATTCTCGAATGTCAACATCTTTTTATTATAGAAGAATTTTATATTTGTCCCAAAGGTTTTTAAGTCAGTAGTTGATGTTAATATTCTTAGTTCCCATAGTGTCATACTAATCGCATACTAATTGAAACCCCTAGAATTTATGTTGCCAAATAATTTTGATAAGTAACATGTACTATAATAGTACAGTTCTACTATAATATCATACTGAACAAGTTGAGCACCATCCTGTGGTGAAAGTGCACTGTGAAAAAATCAAATTCCATATGAATAGAACACTATCAATACTGAAATAAAAGAACAATCAATGTGCTCTGAAAATAATCTCCTTAGACCTCCCAAGAAAATCCTCCTTAGACCTAAAAAAAAATCTCTTCCTTAGACCTCTCAAGAAAATCCTCCTTAGACCTCCAAAAATAATTCTCCTTAGACCTCTCAAGGAAACATGAAAACAAAGCCCTGTATGAAAGCACAAAACCTCCTTAGATCTTTAAATAAAAATTCTCCTTAGACCTCCCAAGAAGCAGGATAATATTTTGTAACCACCACCTTTGGTGGGTGGGATGGATGGTGTCATGAAGTCACCCATACAGATTTTCATCTTGACCTTATATCTATATTACAAGTTACTTATTCTCACCCATATTCACACAAAGACGTACAACATGCACATTAAGAACATATATGAAACCAACATATAATCAAAATAATATAATCTCAAAATAAAGTAACTCCATAACATAATTAGATCAAGAGCCAAGTGGCCACTAAAGAGAGTCATAATTAGGAAAATAAAATATTAAATAGAATCAACTTAATAATTTTAAAATAACTTCATTAGCAAAAACTTTAATAAAAATAATCAAAACTGTCGATTTCAAAGTCAATGTATATTAAAAAACCAAATAAAATAAAAATTGACATAAAATTTTTGCAAAAAGTTCACATTGTGACATACTATGGATAAGAAAGCCACCTGAGGGGAGAAGGAAAAATATAAGCCTCGATTACCTCCTCAAAGTAATAGAAAAATATCACTTTCCATATATCTCCCAAAAGTTCACAAGGCTAGATCATAGGGTAAATCACAAGGGTTGTTTTTTCAACAACTTCTAAGGGTGAGAGGAGGGACACCTCGTTCATAAATGACCATTATGCACTTAGAGAACTTGGTGAGTGAGCCACTCATGACACTTATACTTAAATATTCAAGCAGTTACATCGTGCAAAGGGGAGAAGTAGATTTTTAGCCTACGAGAAACTCCAATTCGTAACTTGTACCTAGTTTGGACTAGTATGAACAAGGTTTTACACCCCCATACTTGCATCAGTGTTCAAACACTAAAGTAATGATGCAGGGCTACACAATACACCACAACATACACTATAACAATTTCATTTAGAAATTATATTTTTTCATGAATGAATGTTACTTTGCACCAGATTTGCACACATGAGATTTATACACAAGGTACATAATAAACACATAAACATTCACAAAAGTAAAATTTGGATCAATAACACAAAAGTCATACTTTCACTCCCACATACACACTACAATCATACAACAATGTTATTCATTTAGAGAGGATAAATTATTTAAGAGGTTTAGTACATATACAAAATGATACAAGAATTTGCACAATATGTTACAATTACAAATTTACATGGACATATACGAAAGTTAAGGATGCATATATTTAGCTCAAGATACATTTATTTACATTGGTTCAAAATAATGGATACAATCACACTACAATACGATAACACAATTTCACTAATAATACATAATGATAAAATTAACCTCATTGGTCTAACTGATGTACAGATGTCATTTTCTATGATATCAATAACAAACATCTATCATTGTTGTTGTTGAATGAAGAACAATAAGAATTCATTCTACACATAGCATCCAATAACATAAGAATGTCCCATGGAAATGTACCTATTTTCCATGTTTGACCAATCATGAATCTCAACTATTATGAACTTAAGAAAATAATGTTAACATCCCTCATAAATAGTATCTCTGTATGGAAAAATTATCATTAAATCATTTTCACCCAATTGAAAGTACTCATGTCTTTCTCTACTATAGCAAGTAATTGAACCAATCATACTAATTTTCCTAGAGTTCCCAGTTGAACCCATGCACCCTGATACCAAAATGTCAAGGTCAAATGTTTTGTGCCAAAAAAATGTATAATGTGGTAATTTTTTTGGTTTAATTAAGTGAATGATGTTAAATTCTACTTAATAGTTTAACTATTGTTATTATGTCAACGCATAACTAAAGTGTGACACACACAATTATTCAATGATATAACAAGTTTTACTAAGGAAGCGAAATACACAAATATTATAGTGGGTTATATTCAAAGGTGTTTTTGAAATCATTTACTCAAAATCATTACGAAGGAAGAGGGACAAGTCACATTAATTTTATGTCCTACGTAGAAAGTCAAACTTAATTATAATTTATTTGATTTAATAGATCATGAAGACAATCAAACTTACATCTCGGGATGACACACACAAGGGAAAAGAATAACAAACTAAGAAAACAATTACCTTATGATAGATTTACCAACCTAAGGTTCACTAAGGGAGAGACCTTACTAAAACACTATGCTGCTCTGCTCCTAAGGGCACATAAAATAGGGGAAGTTTTTAATATGATACTTGTCTTGAGGGGCTAACCTTAAGCAAACAAAAAAATATAATGATATTAAAAATTACACAAAGATCAAACTCAAATCATAATATTATAATACACAAGGTTAATCCAACAACAACAAAGAATACTAACTTGAGGGATGACAATAAGATGCTCCTAACTTAGCCTATGACCAATACTTGATGCCCCCACCACAACTTGGACAATTTATATATCCACTCCTTAGAATCAGTGTCTGATGTAGTTCTCTTTGAAATTGTGATGGGTCTCCTTTGTGAGATGTCATCACTGAAATGATTAACACTCTAAGCCAAAAAAGGAACAAGCTAAAACAATTCAAATAAGCTTCTATAATCTCCAGACATTTGACACAAGACAAAACAACACACTCAAAATTTGTTTATTGTGAAACACCTTAAAATATCAAGGTGTGTGTGCTTACCCAAGCATTCTCACACAAAAACACATATAAGAGTCAAAAGTGATGACAAGGAACCCACATTCCTTTAGTTCAATGAGACTAAAGTCTCAACAAACTTTGCCTTACACTTCTCAGAGAAGTTGTGTCTCTCAAGAATGTTGATAATAGTGACCAAGATCAAGATGGAATAACACAAGCATACTACAAAGGATACAACAAGGGTCACTACCTAGCAACAACTATACATCCAAGCATACTATGCAATAAAAAACTAGAATGATACATATATGTGAGGAATAACAACCTAGTAATTCATTGTAAGGAAAACACTCCAAGGGTTAGTTGTTAAAGCACTTGTTTCATGAAAAATTTAAAGTTAGTTATCAATCTCTCACATTAGCAGAGTGTCTTAGGGATAATTAACTATGTTTGTGCCCACTCCTCAAGATGCCTACATATATGTGATAATTACCTTCATACACAAAATCATGGTTGATTTTAGTTCACTTATTCCCTAAAGGAGTGTTATTTTGATTCCTGAGACATCTCACCTTTGCCATTCAAGCTAACATAGACACCCTTTTGGGTAACACCATGACCACATCCTAGCCCAAACATAGTTAGGCTATATGGAGGAATTTAAACATACATAAAAAGTGTGTTTAGACTACCAAACACCAATAAATAATAAAACCAAGGGCATAATCTAGTGTTAATCTAACACCTTCCCTAGACCTAATCTAGGAAAACTAGAGCATTACAAAAGATCAAAAAATGTTTAAGCCTTGAAATTTGAACTAAGGCTATAAACAATAGTTTTAGGCTAGAAGAGTGTAGGATAGTCAAAAACTAATTTCTATGTGAAAATATATAATTTAACAACACTGCAACAAAATAAACTCCTAAATGATACAAAACACACCAACTCAAAGCTGGATAAACTGGGTGCAAAAACACCCTTATTTGAATTTACAAAAAGAGAGAATTTTTTCTAGGAATTAGAACCTATTACATATAATAGAAGTAATACACTTAAGCTAAATTAATATTTTTATTTTGGAGAAACCAACAAATTTGATAAACATTTCAAAATGAATTTAATAGTTGAAAATTGCTTTACAAAAAAAACTCTTCATAAATTGGATTTGAAATTGGCTTGCTAAAAATATCAAAAACTTACAATGAACTTATTTTATTAATAATTTGAATCAGTTATAATTTGGTTACAACTTTTAGTTTTGAAAATTTCTATTTCTTGAGATTTCATTTATGTCAATTCTAAATCGATCTCTGAGGCAAGAAACAATAGTGTAAATTTACTCTGGCAAATTGCCTCTAGAATTTGTCAAAAATGACAGTTTGTGATGGAGTCAAAAATAATATAATTATCTTTTAGATATTTCACATCCTAAAAAAATTAAGTTCAATTCTCTGACTAGGTAAATTATAATTTTATATATTTATTTTACATTAGTTCCAAAAGGGTTTTAAGCAAGACCGAGGTGGTGGAAAAGTACAAACACTTGTTGATTCCATCAAAAGGGAAAAATAAAGAGTTGTTTCAAATGCTTAGGGTTTTTTTGAATTTAAAAATACTAGTTTGAGTTGAGGGTTTGGCCTTTGGCTATATTTTTCATTTGTCCAAAATATCACTTTCCCTCATTTTGGTTTGTATATACTGAAATTTAACCAATAAATGCTTGACAATACTGGTCCTTGACATTTTTACCATATTTGGTCAACTTGCCATTTTTAACATATTTCGTCAACTTGCCATTCTGATAACCATTTATATATACAAAATCTTTCATATTCTTTAAATTATTAAGAACATATATTAATCTTCCTTAATTTATTCCTATTCTTCCCTAATCAATAGATAATTCATTGCTATTTAAGTTTTATAAGCCCTTGTCCATTTTAGACAAGGTTTCACTAGGAAGATGATGAGCCCATAAAATGACTCATTATATCTAAGTAATTACCTTGTTTCCACCTAAAAGTCTTAATTTTAAGTGGATATAGATGTGCATGATAGAACTCATTACTTATTCAAAATAGAAAATGAGTATTTTACCTTACTTATTATGTGCAAGTTTTTGTTACCTATTTAAATCAATTTGTTGTAACATTTACGTGGGAAAGACACCAATTTTATATGTACAAGTCATACGAATATACTATAGACAAATATAATGTTTATTGGCAGCAAAACACTCTTAAAGACCAACCCAGGCCAACTCTAAAGATCACTAGTCTAGCTCTGAAGATTACCATACCGGTTCCAAGGAATTAAAAATAGCTTCGTAAAGAACACCTTAAGATTGTACATCGATGCAAGGACATACCTTCTTGATAAGAAAAAATCTATTATATTTTTGGGAACAATATTAAAAGCTATAAATAAACTTTCTAAAAATAGTAGTATCTATTTTTAGCCATGGTATTTATAGAAGTTTTATTATGAGAGAATTTAAATATTATGCTTTGATTTGCTACCAAAATTAAGGTCAAATGCTATAAAATGCATAAAAATTTACAACTGACATCATACATGGAATCACGTGTGAAACAAAATCCAGCACTTTCCACCGATTTTCCTTAAAATGTGGAAATAATGTTGTATGATATCATTTTGGAATAAGTAATATCCTAGTTAGATTTGATCTTGTTAGGTTGTTATCTATTTTAAATTAGTTGTTGTAAAATGTTTTGATATTTAAACAACGTCCTTTTGAGTATAAAAAATGTAAGGATATAGATAGAGTATTAAGGATTGAATAGTTTAAGTACCACTATTTTTTAGTATTGTAAGCATTCTCCAGAAGTAATAGGAAATTTATTTTATGAAGTTTCTAAAAATCTGATAGTGTTCTAATCCTATTCTAAGGAAGAGCAAGAGCCCACTCAACCAAAGAAGTAAGATCTATTTTTTGGGGTATATATATGTTTATTTTATACTGTTGTGTGTCTTAAAGTTTGTCATCTATTCTCTTATGTAAAGTATTATGTTATGTGTTTCACTGCAAGACTGTGTGTTAATGTGTATGTTTCAAGCAAGACTAATTTTAACATTTCTCTTCCAAAGCATTTTCCTTTCAAAACATTTCCATTTCTAGCAAATAGATTAGTTGTGCATTTCTATTTCATGCAATTTAAATTTCTACAAATAGACTAAATATGTGTTTATTAATGCAATTTTAATTCTAGCATGTGGGTTTCCCTTCCATGTAATTTCAATTTAGTGTGTTTGTTTCCACAAGTTATATATTAGATTTCAATTTAATCAAGTAGATTATAAATTTATAAGTAAATAATCCACAAATCACCCCAAACAAATAATTGATAATAACCATTTAGTATACCCTATTACTGACTATCATTGGACACTGTCATATTAGATTAAAATATTAATATAAATAAAGAGGACACAATGACCCTCATCAATAGTCAGAGATGCACTACACACTTGTCCACTAGTGTGGAATTGTCTACAGTGCTCTAACAACTAATTTTTCAAAATTACATGCTTCTTAACAACTCTCTTGCATGCAACAATACATCAATTATTATAAATAATTAAAATATTCTCATATAATATCACATTAAGTTTATAAATTAAAACCTACGATTACTATCTAAAAATATTTTGTAAAAACATTTATTTGTTCAACAAAGAGCCCTACTATAATTTTACTGTAGTAATACAATCATTGGCCAAGTTAACATTATTTTCTTACAGGTTGAGGCCATCATTTATCAAGTATTTTAATCAAATTTGTTAGTTGAATTTATATGATCTTCTTCAAAGGGATAACTATATCAACCTGAGGTCTATTCGGAACATATAGGCAACACTTTGTCAACAAGGGGTTTTCTGAGAATATCTCAGCGATATCCCACTTTCCAACTTTTTTCAACCAAGGATTTGATATTTTTGTGTCCTTGTGCAACCTAATGTTTTGATTTTGTAAGTGGTCCACACATTCAAACAAATTCCACATAGAAAAAAACAATATTTAGATAGAGGTGAACTAATCTATATTTTTAGATTCAACGCACACAACATATATAGAGTTACACTAGTGGAAAACAACACACTGTGACCCTATTTGACTACTGTGCACTTGTCACAGAATATATCGAATCACTATTTTAAATTAACAATATATTTATAAGTTTTCATAATTAGTTTCACACAATCACAATGAAAGAATGAATATCATAGTCTGAATAAATGAGTTTACAAGGACATCTCTCTAACCCTAACCTTTGTTATTTTTAGTAATTTACAACTTCTATAAATTATGTATATCACTATATTATTATAGTAGGCTATCTTATTTATTTTCCTAGATCATATTTCAAGTTTACATTACTTTAAAGTTAATTTCCATTGCTCAGTTAATTCTAAGGGTAAAAATTTGGATTCCATGTCAAGTAATTAAAGAATCTCCTTCTCATACTTTTGTTCTTTCTCCTAAACCAACTGATTATTTTACCTCATATTGTCTTCTTGTTACACCTATTATTTTAGTCAAATATTCAATAACTTAGGAACAAGAGAAGGCTTATGTTATGCATTTATCATCTCAAGATGTCTTAACACCCACCCCTCATCCTCTCCATGTGCACATCATGGCCCTTATCTCTAACCTTGATGTCAAAACCAACCATGATGAAATTCAATTTTATGTTAGAGCACATCTAAAAATTATTGATTCATTTCTCTATGTTGCTTGAGATGAACTTAAGAAATCAGATTCTACTATCCCTTCACATATTGTTACTTCTACCATTGAATCTATTCTTAATTTTTCACCTCATACTACCTACTCCCCTCACATCCCTACAACCAATGACTCTCTTGAGCAAGCCCTTATTATCTTGAAAGTCAAGCTAGCCACTATAGAAAAAACAATTTCTCATGTTAGTCCTTCCTTAGATTTTGGTACTTTGTTGCATAACCCTTTGGCTCCTCAAATTTCATCCTACCTATTAGAGATCTAGATTGCACTCTAGCTGAGTAAAGGATTGTTCAGGTCCCTTTCCCAAATCTAGTGCAACATGGGAACAACCCCAAGCTATGGGTGACCTATAGTGGGGTTGAACCTTTAGGATTTTTAAAGAGGCTAGCTCTGCATCATTTAGCTCACTTATACTAAGAGCTACTAATTGTTGGTAAAAGGGAGAGAAAGATAACTGAAAGGGAAATCTAAGCTAATATTGGTGATGCACCTAAAATGATTGTTCATCCACTCTTACTTGATCCCTTTAAAACACTAATAAGGTAGTACAAATGAATGGATTTACAACTCCAAAGTCTCTTATACATCAATATTTGATGTAGAGGTTCACCAACTGATCAAAACTTGAAGAAAGTGATGGAGATGCCTAATTCAAGGCACTAACCAGTCAATGAATGCACATGCTAGCTTCAATCAAATGACATTTAAATACTAAAAATGACATGAATAACAAAATAACTAGTAGCTAGGTGGGATCAAGACTTGACAAGGGAAAGATTTCTACCACATATGCAAATCAAACTGACATTGACACACTATACCAAAATAATGAAATCTAAAATTAGTATTCTATTCATCTTAAGAGGTTACAAAGTTCAATCTTGGTAGAGTCTAGTCATGACCAAGAAAGGGATCTTATTTTAGAGCTTAGAAGCCTATATATATAGAAAAAGGAAGGAGATAGAGGGAGTTATGCAAGCATAAAACATTGAATGAGGTTCAACCACTCTCGATGGATTAACACCAACTCGAGGATGCCTAGTCATGATCTTATATAGAAAGAACAAACTTTAAAGGCTCTATAAAAGAATTGAATGCCCCACTATATTTTATCCAACCACCAGATCTCCATCTCAAGACTCTACACCACCTTTTACTTGATCTGTTGATGAGGATAAATCTTGATATCTTGGAACTGATAGACCCATGCTTAGTTTGCTTTAGGTGGTTGTATGTTCCTACTGAATTTTGGATGATTTGACTATTATATTTATACCTTGGCATGTTCTTTATTGTAAATCTTGAACATGGATCTACTATTGACTGAAAACCAATCTCCTTTATTGGTTTTCATATAGTTAATAAATCCACCACAACAAGTCTATATTGATTGAATAACTAGTAGCCCACCTTGATCTATATTAGGTTCAAAAGGACCTATTGTGCCTTTGTGCATCATGAAAGCCAATAAGTCTTTGCATATGCAAATATCCTTTGAATAATGGTGGATGTAATCATGAAAGGATATTTCAACCTTAGAAGACCAGGTCTATAGGTACAAATCCCTCAAACTGAGTGCTTAATTGATCTTTAATGATGCCTTTGGGCTAGAAATGTTTATTTTGGCTCCACCTGGATCATGTCTAGATCTTAGTTCTATGTATTTACATACTCGAGTGATGAAATCCTTTGATTCTATGTGTCTACCAATCTAGCATCCTCTCAAACTCCTTGACCTTTTGAATTTATTCACATCATAGATCTCTCTTGGTACAAATGAATGCAAGCCATTGAATATGCCCTTGACTTGTCAACCTTTACTTAGCCCATGCACTTATGCCACATGGTGGTATTTCATCTAATTTGATCCCCTTAAATTTTCAAACCATGATCTTCACCATTAGATTTCACCTATATGATTTCATGTGCATCGTTGGATCTACCTATACCACTGACCCTATCAATCACTCATCATTGGATCTTCAGTATGATTGAACACTGACCATTGATTTATCTTCATTTGAAAACAAATGGCCACCTCATGGGGATTAATTTTGACGTCTATACACCCATCATTGACATCCATATGACCTTTATTAATGTCTACATTCCCATCACATTTTGAACCCCAAATGGTTATTTGACATGGCTTTATTTTTATGCTTGCATGAATGTATTACTCTATTGGATTAGTTTTTAAGGTTTGTATCTGAAATAGAAAACTCATTAAGACATAAAATTTGTAGAGGGTCTTGGCATGAAATGCATCATGTCTATGTAATTAATTGGCTCTAAGAGGTCTCCCAAGTGCATCTATTAAATGTGAAACCATATCACTCTGTTGATTTTTGAATGACATCCTGGTGATGATCTGGTCTTTCAAAACTTGTAAAAGTCATTTGATCATTCACTCAATCAATAAATTTGCTCATTTGTTCAATCTAGGAAAAATCTTGGTATGTGGGCCAAAACTGGCCAACATCTTTAGTGACTCAATTGGGAAGCATGCCTACTATGCTTGAGAACACAACCCATTTGTTTTGAATAGTCCATTGGGCATGAAGTCTCCTCTTTGGTTCAAAAATTTGATCTAAATCTAATATTGACTGCCCCTTTGGATAACCTCTCTTAAAACAAATAGGGACCAAAAGGGAGCAAAACAACACAAAGTGCCCAAGGCACTTATTGAAGGGAAACACAAAATATAAGGGGAAAAAACTAAACAAGCAATGACTACTTACCTAATATACTAGAAAAACACTTGGAGAAAAATAAATAACTAATTATGTACAAGGAATATAACTAACCAGGACAAAGCATAATCCACCTGGATCAAAAGGAAAATTCATAGACTCACCTGGAGAATGATATATCACATGTTCCCTTACAAGGCTAGTGGTTGATAAAGTAAATATTTTCTTTGCCATCTCCTTTGGCATACTCATATGTGGAATGGTAGGGCCAAAATAACATCTAATGTAAACATACTCACTTAGTGGCTCTTCTTCTTTACCAATTTCCAACTAAAATTTGTGTCTCAAAAGACACCTTATTGTAATGGAAATCTTACTAACAACCCCTAACTTTTATTCAAGTTCTATTCCTTCACAATTTGGTTGGTTAAGCTGAGCACCAAACAGACTTGCATTACCTTTTGGAAGCATACCCATATCTTTAGGCTTACCAAGGAACTAGTAGCCCATTCTGAAGATTTGAAATAAGTCCATGTCTACAATGAAATCTTGAGGTGGTAGTATTGGAGGATTTCCCACTCCATGCTCTTTGATTTGCTTGACATGGTTGATCTCTTTGGCTGTAATCAAATCACAATCCTCTTGGAGAAGAGTATATCCTTTTCCTAAAACATTGAAAAAGTATTCCAATGGGCCTTTTGGTTGATTGATGACCTCTACTTGCCCCACAAATTCATCAATTTGATCATATATCATATCCATTTCTTTATCCTCTACATAAGATGGTAGTTCATCCAAGGAGTTGATAGCCTTGACTTCTTCAATCTCAATATAAGATGGTAGATCTACTTCCTCTTCCTTGAAGGTAGAGATGCAAGACATCTCCACTTTTGATGTAACTTAAATTATTTGGGTAGTCCCTTCATAAAAGAAGCTCTTGAAATTTGGAACCTTGAACTACTTGACCTCTTCAAGCTCCTTTGCTTGATCAGATGGACTAGGCATAATAGGATCCTCATGACAAAGGATAGGCGTCATGTAATTTTAGTGCATAGCCCATGAAGGTTTCCAAGTTTGATATGGATGGGTTATATAAGGAATGGTAGGTGGAGTGGGTGAAGGGAATACTATATCTTGGGGAGGTAAGAATCTTAGGAATTTGAATGAAATAGGTGTAGGATCTGGTAGTATGGATGGATCTTGAGGCATAAAAGGAATTGGTGTGAAAATTGGTACCTCCATGGATTGTCCTTCAAGGGAAGAAGCCATGAAATTAGGAAGTTTCATTGGAGTAGATTATTCTTGATGTACTTATTCTTATACTTGCATCTTAGCCTCTATCTTAGATTCCTCTTTGAATTCATCTATTCTTGCATCGTGAAAGACTATAACATGCTCTCCCTTGCCCATTAGTGTCCCAATTATGGGTTCTTCTTCTCGATCACTCAAGTCAACTTCATTTTCTATTTCCTTAGCTACATCTTCTTGATTTGCCTCACAAAGGACAAGCTCCTTCTCAAAGAGTGGCATAGTATAACCTTGACAATATTTAGTAAGATGAGAAAAGTCCAAAGAAGTTACCATAGGTGCTTGATTTTTCTTATTGAGCTACTCTTCTTGATTCACCTCTACCTCCTCTCTCTATTGATTTTCTTCTTAAATGGATTTATATGACAAAAATGCTTTGGGATTTTGAAGGGAAAAGAGTGGAGGCTAAATAATCTCCTACTTGATCTTGACTTCAACATCTTGGCTTATGCTTGATTGTTCTTCCTTCTTTCTTGATCATTGAATTTGATTCCAAGTCATAAACTTAGGTTTAAAAACCTCTACTTCTACAGTTATTTTTATTATGGGTGAGAAATAAGGAGTTCACTGTTGTGTTGCCTTTGCAATTGCTATTGAATGTTGGAGATGTTGATTGGCAAACTCAATTTGCTTGGCTAAATTAGCCTCAAAATCATGGACTAGATTACTGGAGATCTCTTCTTGTAAATTGAAGATATAGGCTCTTGTATGGTCTATTGACAAACATGGAGATTAGTCTCCTCAAAGCATGCTTGTCTAACATTTTGAGGCCTTTCTTAGATATACTTCTAGGTAGGAAAGTTAGGCAAAGCCTTAATGAAATATTGAGGGCTATGGTAAACATTGGTTTGTTGACTATAAATGATGACCCTAGGGTTTCTCATAAACTACCAACCTCTCTTCAATGGCTACTATTAGACCTCTAATGTCTAAAACATCATAACTAACCTTTGAGTGGCCTTGCCTTATGAAAGATGAACATACCTCTTTAGCTTGCTAAAAATTAGCTCTCATGCTTTGAATTTCATTCTTGGAAATATCCTCTCTATAACACTTCCTAGTGTTTATGCTTATCATCTCTTTCTCATAGCCAATCAGACCTTTCTTGAAACTTGAGATGGGTTGATTTGGGGCTTGATAGGTCTTGTCAAGTAGACAAATAGATTCATGAGGGCTATTATAGGATTGGTAAGGGTCACCATATGGTTGGTAAGGCTCTATACATGGTTGGTGATGCTAATCATAAGGTTGATAAAAATCATGGTAGGGTTGATATGGGTCATGAGGAAGGTAAGAGCCATGCCTTTGATAATAAGGATCATAAAAAACTTGATAAGGCTCATCATAATTTTGATAGAACTCTTAGTAGGGCTGATTAGGCTCATATGGATATTAAAGATCTTGTTGAAATTTCTGATAAGGAGGTGAATGATAGGGGTGCTCACCATAAATGTTCATATCAATCTCATATGTCAAATGAGATGGAAGAACTGATTAAAATCTTTAAAAAGACATACCTAGGTTTTTTACAACTAGAAACTTTGATTTAGAGTTGCCATTGGTGCTAACTTGCTTGATTCCAAAATCTGATTAGAGGAATGACACACCAACAATCTTTCCACTCTTTTGGATCTTTGTCCCATTGGGCGTGCCAAAAATGTTAGAGATTTATATTGTACCCTAGCAAAGCAAAAGATTATTTAGGTCCCCTACCCAAATCTAGTCCCACATGGGAAACCCTAGGTTGTGGGTCACCTATAGTGGGGTTGAACCTCTAGGATTAATAATGAGGCTAAATCCTCTGATGCATCATTTAACTCACTTATACTAAGACCTATTGATTACTAGGAAAAGGGGGAGAAAGATAATTGAAAGGGAAATCTAAGCTAACACTGGTGATGCACCTAAAATGATTATTCATCCACTCTTACTTGAGCCATTTAAAATGCTATTGAGATAGAAAAAATGACTGGATCTACAACTCCAAAGTCTCTTATGTATCAGTATTTCATGCAGAGGTTTACCAAGTGATCAAAACCTAAGGGAAGTGATGGAAAGGCTTGATTCAAGGCACTAACTAGTCAACAATAAAATGACATTCAAACACTAAACATGACCTACATAATAAGATAAATAGTAACTAGGTGAGATCAAGACTTGATAAGGGAGATATTTCTACCACATATGCAAATCAAACTGATATTGAAACACTATACCAAAATAATGAAATCTAAAATCAATGTTTTATTCATCTCAAGAGGTTACAAAGCTCAATATTGGTAGAGTCTAGTCATGCCTAAGAGAGGGATCTTATTTTAGGCCTTAGAAGCCTGTATATATAGAAAAAGGAAGGAGAGAGAGGGAGATGTGCAAGTAAAAATCATTGAATGAGTTCTAACCAATCTTGATGGATTAACACCAACTCAAGGATGCCCAATCATGATCTTATCAAGAAAGAACAAACTTTAATGGATCTGTAAAATAATTGAATGCTCCATTATCTTTTATCCAACCACCAAATCTCCATCTCAGGACTCTACACCACTTTATACTTGACCTGTTGATGAGGACAAATTATTCATATCTTGAAACTGATAGAGCCATGCTTAGTCTGCCTTAGGTGGCTATATATTCCTACTAAATTATGGATGATTTGACTATAATATTTATACCTTGGCATGCTCTTTACTATAAATCCTAAACATGGATATACTATAGACTAAAAACCAATCTCCTTTATTGATTTTCAGATAGTCAATACTCCACCTTGATACATCTATATCGATTGAACAACTAGTATCCCACCTTGATCTATATTAGGTTCAAAAGGACCTATTATGCCTCTATGCATCATAAAAGCCAATAAATTTGTGCATACATGGATATCCTTTGAAGAATGGTGAACATGATCATGAAAGGATACTGTAACCTTAGGAGACCAGGTTTTTTAGGTCCAAAACCCTCAAACTAAGACCTTGATTAATCGTTAATGATGCCCTTGGGCTCAAAGTGTTTATTTTGGCTCCACCTAGATCATGCATGGATCTTGGTTCTATGTATTTGAATGCTCAGGTGATGAAATCATTTGATTCTATGTGTCTACCCATGTGGTATACTCTCAAGCTCCTTGACCCTTTGACTTTTTTTGCATCATAGATCTCCCTTGGTACAAATGAACACAGGTGATTGGATCTACCCTTGACTTTTCAACCTTTACCTAGCCCATGTGCTTATGCCATGTAGTGGCCTCACATTTAATTTTATCCCCTTGAATTTTCTAACCATTATCCATACCATTATATCTTACTTGTATGATTTAATGTGCATTATTGGATCTGCCTAGACCCCCTGACCCTGTCAGTCATCACTCACCATTGGATCTTCAGTTGATTGAATGCTGACCATTGATTTGCCTTCATTTGAAAACAAATTGTTACTTCATGGGGCTTAATTTTGATGTCCGCATGCCCATCATTGACATATATATGACCATCATTGATGCCTACATGCCCATCACATTTTAAACACCAAAAAATTATTTAATGTGGATTTATTTTGATGCTTGCATGGATGTCTTACTTTTCTAGATCAATTTTGAAGCCTTGTATCTCAAGATAGAAAATTCATCGAGACATGAAATTTTTAGAGGGTCTTCTTGGCATGAAATGCATCATGTTTATGCAATTCTTTGACTTTGAGAGGTCTCAAAAGTGCATCTATAAAATGTGAAACTAGCTCACTCTATTCATTTCTGTATGACATCCTAGTGACGTTTGGGTTTTCAAAGCTTGTATGAGTCATTTGATCATTCACTCAATTAGGAACTTTTTTCATCTATTCAATTTAGGAAAATTATTGGTATGTGGGCCAAAATTGGGCAACACTACCCTTTCCCAATTGGCCTTGTGGCTCCAAAATTTCTCTTTATGAAGGAATTATGATCTTGAACAACATTTGCATGCGTTCCATGCAAATTTATAGATTATGTGGATAATGATAGATTGTTAACCAAGATATTTCAAAAAATCCTAAAGGTTTATGCTCTTAGGTGGTTTTATAATCTTTATTTGCAATAAATTATAACTCTCAATCCTTTTTCAAATTAGTTTTTAGCACAATTTTATATTAATATTGGTGAGACGTTATCCTATGCTCAAGTTGCAAAAATAAAAGAAGGTCCAAATGAGATACTCAGTATGTTTTAAGATACAAAACTATGCTTGTAATAAATTTGTCAAATTAAATGGTTGATAATGAGTTTAGATATATTTTTACTCAAAGTTTGTTCACTCCTCTCTAAGAGTCTATCATGTTTGACAAGTGTGTAGAAATTACATTGAAAATTAAAGCAGTGAAACACCCCCCTTAGGCCATTAAGCATAATATTTTACCTAAAATTAAATTAATGCTACACTAAACCTTAATTATATAGAACTAATAGAATCAAATTTAAGATATGAATTAATATAAAAAATCATACAATACAATCTTGACAAGTATATTTACAATAAGGAAGTTCAATAAGTGCAATGAAAAATACAAAGGGATAAACAAAAACTTATATTATTTGTTGCACTCCTTAACCTTTGTAAGTTGACTAATTGACTAAAAAATAGGTATGATGAATGTGATTTATTCATTTTATAATCTAAAAGTTATTTTTAGCTTTGGACATGATTGATAGGCTCTATATAGGTACAACAATTGATTATATCCTTGTTGGTAAATTTTGTCCTTTGATAATGAGAACTTGAAAATTTCTTGAGAGGTGTAGATGATTTAGTAATCTATTTTATTAATTTAAAAATCTCTTTTTAACATGTGGGTACACTTGAAATATCAAACCTTAGTTATCTTCACAAACACTTGGAATATCAATTTCTGGGGGATAGAGGACGGGGAATCATGTGAAATAAATTGAGTTTTACTAACCTTGGTCAATCCTCATTGAAAAACCAAGTGTTGCACTACATTTACAATGATCCAAAGAGGGATCAAACTCATATGTATTTCTTTTACCTACATATGTGTGTGAAATAGTGATATAAAAATCTAGATGATTCTTCTCCTAACATAACCTTGGTACAAGCATGCAAATATAATAATACTTCATAATAAAGCTCTAGTAATTCAGTACAAGAACATGCATAAATTTGAGTATATATTGAAATGTGAGAATGATTATCCTAAATTCCTTCTAGTATATATATTTTTATATATAAATTTATTAGAATTTGAATTGAAAACTTAATGGTGCACACAAGGGACCCAAAGGAACTTAAATGGGACTCAAAAGACTTAAGAGGGACTCAAAATAATTAAAAGGGGATTTAAAAGACTTAATAGGAGACTCAAAATAATTAAAAGGGGTTTATCAAGTCATAAAAAAACATAAAGCAAAAAGGGGGTTATAAAGTCATAAAGAATCATAAGGTAAAATGAGGTTACAAAGTTATATAAAATCATAAAGTAAAAGGGGAAATATAAGAAAAATGCACTATTAAATGTTTAATTATTAGCTAAGACCTAAATAAGAAAAGCGATTAAAAATATGTTATAAAATAAGTATTGTGTCAAATTTGGATGTTTATAGTTTCCTCACCTTTAATCTAGCATTTTAGTGAAACTATAAATACTAGATAAAAGGGAAAAAGAGAATGCAAACCTCATCTAAATAAATGTGTAGATTTATCATGTGTCATTATGATTTAAAGTGTTCATACAAAATGAGATGTATGTAGATATATGAAATAATTTTTAGAATAAAGAAAAGATATAACTGTAAAATAATTACTATAAATATCATTTAAGGAATAACTACACTTTTATGCATGTCATGGAGTAACAAGTATGCTAAGGGTCAAGAGTTGGACCAATCACCAAGGAGAAGAAAAAGGGACTTGTAGTGTTTATTCATTTCTTGGCTAGGGAAATGGATAAGATTATAAGGGGTCAATGTGACAAATAGAACCATTGAGGGAAGTAAAAACCTCAATGTACTAATTGTAGTATTTGTGTCTTCTTGTTTTAACCTTTCAAGACTTTGTGAATGTAAATCCTATGTTGTTAAAGAACTAATTATAGTAAATTAGGGTAAAAATATTCAATAAATACAACCACTAATTTGTTATAGAATTGACTAAGCTTGACCTTTCTAAAAATAGTAATAAATAATGCAAATAATAAATTAGTTGGAACATGACTGAGACATGATCTAGATCTAGGCTAAAAATTGAGGTAAAGGCTAGTCTGAGTGTCAAAAACAATATACAAGTTTCAAAACCCCTCTTGGATAGTAGCACCATGTGGCACTAGTGTCCCTATTTTAGAGGTAATGTTCTCTATGTAGGATTGTTTTGAGCTTCTTAGTGTACCTATTTTTCTATTTGTAAGGCCTATTCTTGTGTGTACAAAAATTGAAACCCTGTAGATGGCCCATTTTGATTGATTTTATGAGAAAACCCTAATCCTCAATGTTTCTAGAACATCTAGTTGATACAATTAGAAAAGTGTGTTTGTTAGTGGGGTACGCTAGACATCCTCAACACCCCACTGTGATGAGAGTTGCCTACATACCAATAATCTAAAGAGGGATCAAGCTTAATGTAGTTTTTCCCACCTATGTGCTGGTGTAAGTGTAATTGAAGCTAGTATGATAGTTGACTTGAGTGATTTGAATGTGCTTGAGACTAGAAATCTAAGTAATCTGAGCTTAAGAATGCTATAGATAATAGTATGCAAAAGTAGGGTAGAATAGGGATTGATAACCTTAATTATGCACAACTTATTATGAGTTAGCATATGTAATTTGCATTTGGTTTCTATATAATTGTTAGAGGGATAAAAGTCATGTATATATACTATTATGGTGCTTGTACAGGTGCTAAAAGAGGTCTAGGTCGACCCTAAGAGGTATAAGATTTGAAAAGATATCTATTTTTGGAAAAAATATGGAAAGAACAATATCACCAATATTGGGACACTGACACCATATGGCGCTATTTCACCCATTATGAAACTAGTGTCTAGGTGGTAGAACCCTAGGCATAAAGGACCAAGATATAAGAATTAGGGTCTAGGACTACTTTAGGGATGATTAGGGATGCCTATGACCTGCACGAAGGTTAGATAAGTGTGAAAATAGGTTGTAATATAGGTCTAGTGCTAAGATATGGAAAAGTGGTCTCAAGTATCACTCTTAGCACTCAAGTGTCACTTTTAGGTGATTACATTTGCCTCATTTTATTCTAGAAATGCAACAAATAAAAATGACTAGGATAAAGGAAAAAGATGCATACCTAGACTTACCTAGGAGGTGAAGCCTATGAGTCTAGATAGAAGTATGTGAAACATGCTCCATTACATGTCTTATAAGTGAAACATGCATAGATTAGTCCTTACTTAAGAGATATCAAAAACAAAGATAAAACTAGGTAAATAAGTAAACTGAGTAGAATTGAGTAAAACTAAATAAAGGGATAAGGAGAAGAAAGGAATAAATACACCACACTAGGTAAAAAAACCAATGCATAAACCTAGTGATAACCTATGTACACGCATGTATATAATGATCAATTAGTGAATAAATTAGATTGAATTGAAGGATTTTTCTATCCTCATGTGTGGATGGCTCAAGAACTTAATTTAGTTTTGACTCCATCATTGCCCACCCCTTCTTGGTGGATCATTACCTATGAAGATCTTGGATTGCAATGATGGTATGTTCAACCCTCTCATGTAGCTCAAAATCTCAAGTAGACTATGAATCTATCATTTCCTACCCATGTTTAGTAGATGCATCTAAAACTAAAACTATGAGATGTAACTAGAAATGTCTAATTAGAGATATCTAGCTAAAGATGTTGGCTCTTCACCACTTGGGTATATTAGGTGGTTTTGGGCCACTCAGGAATGCCAACCTATGTAGATGGAGTAAGGCATGAAATTAATGTGAAACCATGAATATGAAGTTTGATTTGTACAATTTAGAGAATGACATGGATTTTGTTATTCCATCTGATCAACCGGTGTGTAAGTGAGCAAATGAAAACAATGTGCTATGTACATGCCCTTAATTATGATATATGAGTATATGGATTATGGACCGAGTTATACTAATATATATATATATATATATATATATATATATATATATATATAAGTATCTAAAATATAAATGGGAATGGTCATTTTGTGCAAGATGCCCCCAATCTAAACAAATTGGTATGAATTTGAGCTAAATTGATATGAATCTAAACTAAATTGGTAAATCTATAACTGAACTTATACAAACCTAGACTATACCTAATGTACTTTCTTGGTCAATCTATGTTTTTATGAAATTGAGGCTACTAGACAATAGGGCCATATTTTAGATAGTACTAACATGTGGCACTAGTGTCCCAATTTGGGTGATAAGTTTTGACTGCTATAATTTCTATGCAAATTTAATTGATCTTTGTGTCACTATTTCCCACTATGTTTACCTGAGTCTAATTTTATAATCTAATCTTGTGTGCTAAAAATGTACCATGAGTGCATTATGGGATCCTGATATCTGTAAAAAACCCCTATGAATGCTCCCTCTTTTGAGGGGAGTTATTGAACCTATATGATAATTGTTCTCAAAACAAAAAGCTCTATAAGATGTGTGTTACCTAGAGCATATATGATATTTTATTAATAATACAATATAATATGCATACAGAACATTAGAATGTAAGATAATCTGAGCATAAGTTTGTAATATGCTATGTATGTTATGTTTAGCATTCACAAGGCTACCAAGATAAATATAACAATGTATGTAACAAAAAATTGGATCCATAATCGAGTATCAACCTAGGGGATGGGGCATGATTTCCATCACAACACCCAAGTAAGAAGGGGAGATGCATGAGGTCCCTCATGACATCTAAAATTAGAGTATGTAAAAAGCAATAGACAAGTGTCATGGCCTTGATGTATATAAGAAAGCATACATACAACACACATGAGCACACAAAGTAGGCCAAGGGGCCACAATACAAGGGCCATGGGCACATGTAACTAAATTCGAGAAAGTAAGACATATAAACACATGTTCAAATGTACATATACACAAACAACAAAGAAGTTGGATTAGATATACATAGAAGGACATGTTCAAATTTTTGTATATACAATCAAGAAAGCACACACAAGGACATGGGCACATGTCTAAAGCATACATACTATGAAAAGAAGTGGTGTATAGATAAAGAGCAATGTCATATTCAAATGCCCTTGAATAGAAGAAGCATAGAGATATAATCAATTCTAAACTAGGAAAAATAGAAAGGAAAATATGCATGAACATGTAAGACAAATCTGTGTAAGAGCCAAGAGGTATATATACTAAGCCTAAAGTAGTAATAGTTGGAATTATTTTTGAGTAAGTGTAGCACGATCAATATCAAAATATAACAATGCTAAATATGTGATGTAGAGTTTAGAAATATGTAACCTAGTAATTGAAAGTGTGTATAGGGTGTCCCCAAAAGGAATAATGTGTCAAATGAATAACCTATGTCTCAGTGTATATGTCCCCACTAGGTAGATAACAACTTTGGATTGGTGTAGTGGACTTGAATCCTATAGTAATCTACAAGCACTCAACAAGAACAAGTGAAGCATGTATGTATGATAAATATAACTATACTGAGATAGCTAGCATATGTAGTGTCTAGAAAATATAAGAGATGTAAACATGGTAATGCATACAATCTATAATTTTGTGTTTTATGAGTAATATTTGAATATTTTTGTGTTTTTTAAATATTTTATTATTTTTACATTTTTTGGATATAATTTATATACAATTAACATGAAAATTAAACTATGTACAAAGAACAAGAAATAAAGAAAGTATATATAGGAAGGGAGGAATAATACTAACCGATGAGTCTCATAGGAGACTCACTATCAATGTGGCATGTGTTAATTAAAGGAATAATGATTGTGCGTTATATATGAAAAGGCTACCATGGTCACATAAATTATTGTACTAATTGATCTATAACTAGCATTACCTGTGAGTGGTGTTAGGAATCTATGAAATTGACTGTGGTGTCTTATGAACTTTAGGGGTCTTAGGGATCCATTTGGTAGAAGATGTAGCTAGCATAGGTGCTCTATGCTGAGAACCTTGAGAGATGAATAATACTAATCTTAGAAAAAAAATGAGTAGAGGGAGTTCCTCTAGAATCTGTAACATATCTATGATATAGGAGTGTCTTTAATAATGGTCTCTATGGGAGAGTATGCACACATGGAAACACTATTGGAATAGACATCACCTACACTGATGGATCAAATAAAATATATGGTGTACTGATATGAATTATGCTTAGAGATGTAAATGGTAACTATTCTATAACTAGCAACTATGTTATAACTAATAACTATAGTGTAACTACCCATGGGATAGGTAGATGATACTCATATTAAAGAGTCTTAACTATGATCACCTTATTGACATGTATATATTTAAATTATATTTTCATGAAGGATGGAATGTCTCATAACTATTATATCTATGGCTTGCCCAATTACATGTCAAATGTGCCTACACTAGGTACTACTAAGAATCTATTAAACACATGTGCTAGTTTAGCTTATAGTGAAAGTATAATCTCCATGATGGAGCTCTAAACATGGCCACTAAATCCATGAATAATTATGTCTCTAGGAGATATATCCTACTTTGAATACCCCAAATGTTGTAGAAGTGTGATAGGGCACATGTTAATACTTGACCCATTGTCAACCATAACATGTTGAATAAGATGATGATCTATGTAGGCTGATATAAAGAGTGCATATAAATTAGAATCATCATCAATAATATCCTACTCTAATAAAGTGATGAGTGGTCTAGTTGTAATTATAGTATGGTACACAACAATGATATTGTGTAGTGGGTGTGCATCCTTTGTAGTAGTGTGATATGATGCTCTTGGTGGATGTGACTAATACATGTAGTGAACACCTTAAGTGACCTATGCCTCATTTTTTTAATGATTTTTAAATAGATATGAGAATATTTTCAATGGATTAACTTCTATTTGTTTAAATTTATGCATCTCTATGGGTATGACCACATCAGTATTGTTAGCCTTTATCAAATCTTGTATCTTATGTTTCAAGCTGATATATCAGTTTATTGTATGACCTGGTGCCCTATGATATTCAAATAATGCCTTATAATCACAGTTATTTGGAAGAGTTCATGTTGTATCAACCTCTTTTATGAGAGGGATAGATATGACATTGCATTCCAAGAGCTTCTGTAAAACACATGCTGAAGATTCTAGAAGGTTGGTGAAAACTCTATGTGGAGGAGCTGATAAAACTGGATGAGGAGATGGATCTAAAGATGCATTAGCTATGGACTTTGGATAAATATTATTTTAAATGGACCTTGTATGGAGGTATTCTATAACTCTTATTATTTTATTTTAATCCACTTGTATATTTTAGTTTGCCCATACAGTGGCATAAATCTATGAAGGTTGGAATTTTTTTGAACAAGATAACTTATTTTAATGATGGTAGTAGGATCTATTTGAATATTCCTATATCTCTCAAGTAGCACAACTTAAAAAAAATGAGGCTATTTTAGAATACATCTTGCAATATAATATAGGTCTAGGGCTAAGTTATGGATAAGTAGTCTCAAGAAGCACTCGTAGCACTCAAGTGTCTCTTTTAGGTGATTAAAATTCTATACAAATTTGATCTTATGTTGGAACTTTTAGAATTGAGGGTGATGAAGACCCAATATGAATTATACTTTTATAAAATAGATAATACCTATTGAAGGATATAGAGACCTCAATTTAACTCAAACTGGTATTTGTGACCCTAAGAATGAAACGAGTGAGACTCCAAAATAGATTCATAGAATATAGTATTGGAGAGCACAAAATATCCAATCATGCACTATGCACTTTAACTAAATCAACTACTGCATATGGCTTTAGATTCAATTATCACGTTATTCCTGATTGCCCGGTTAAAAGAGAATGGATGTCATCCATGCCTGTACCATGTTCATAGATAGAAAATAATATATAATATATGCCATGAAACTTTAGTATGATATTTAATTTTAAAAATAGTATAGTGTATGTAGAGATGGATTACAAAGAGGATTAGAGCAACCGTTAGTCATGAAAATTATAAAGAATTCATAAAGAACTAACAATCTAGGCCAACCTATTTAATGAGGTTTGGAAGTGACAATAAGAAGCAATTGAAAGAAAGCACATATACCTATTAACTTCTCAATAGGGTTCCACCATCCAAAATTAGTTCCAAGTATGTTTTCCCCTTGATTTGGTGTTCTTGTCTTTATCAACAATGGATGCCAAGCATCTCCATCATCTCAAGATCACCATGTATAATCTAGGATTATGATATGAAATTAGTAATGTGCCTATCAAATGAAGCTATCCGATTACAAATAAAGCATTAATCAAACTACATAAATTACTTGTAGAGGGATTATAAGTTCACACAATTTAAGCTTAAAAATATGAGTGAGAGGACTTTTATTTATAGATTTTTTAAATAGGTCAGGATCAACCATGACCATCCATCTGAAGATTGAGATGTGTGGCCTTGAATTAATCTAATATTACATAATAAATCCATAAATATCTTCATAAATATTTGGGAGGCAGAGGCATTAATGAGGCATGGGTGCCCATAAACTTGATATTTGTTTCATTTATGGCTTATGGATGACAACTCATTGATCATGTCATTAGGTGAAGCAGATATTCAGAATCAATTTTTAATAAAGAAATATTTAAATTGATCCATGGAATTCTTACTTAAACTCATAATTTGAATTAACTTGCCTAAGTAAGATTAATCAAATTTAGTGCAGTTCTTTTGAAATTGGTGCATAATTAATCAAAATGGTCAAAAAGTCATATTATTGGGTCATAATTAGACTCGACAGGAATTAGAAGGTGATGTTAGATGCATATGGACTATTTTCCTATTCAGGACATTATCAACACAAAATAATAAAGGCACATAATGTGTTCTTACAAATTAGAAAAGAAGAGTGATCCAGAGCACCAAATTGTGAAATCATCATTTTAACTTGAAATGATTTGAGAAAATTTAGGAATCACATAAAATGCATTACCCCATTTAGGGATACATTAGCCTCAATCAACACTTGTATACGACAAGCTCAAACCATTTAGTGTGTTTAAGTGATTTTGCCCTAAATTGGGCATTTGAATGCAATTTAATTAAGATTGATAATTTCAACATAAATGGTGTAAGGAATTAGATGTCTTCATTTTACCCCTATTTGAGAAGGTGTAGTGAGACATTTAGGTGAATCAACATCTTTTCAAAGAAAAGCATTATCAAGAAGAAATGGAAATGAAATGACCCATGATGCCCCCACAAGAGGACATATTGGGATGAAAGAGAAATACGGACTCTATAAAATAAAGAGAAAGTGAATTAAACCATGAATCCATTTAAATCTAGATGAGCTAATGCTTGCATGTGTTGATTCTATTAATGATCAAAATATAATTAGAATAAAATAGGCCCAAAGATAGGGGAATAGGAAGGGTACAATCCAAAAATAGAAATGACACACTTTGAACACACCCAAAGCTACCGTGTAAGCTATGTGATTCTAAATTGATCAATCCCTAGACAAGTTGGACACTAAAATATTGCCAGAATGAGGGTAAAAGTCCACAGATCTTGGAATTAGAAGAAAAGGAGAATATTTTATCCAAAGAGAAGAAATAATAATGTGATCAATTAGAGAAAATATGATCATGGGATAAATAATTTTACCTTTAGAGGGCTGATTTTGATCACTTGATAAAGAATGGGTGGCTTGCCCCTATAGGGTTGATTTATATTTTTAAACTGGTTTGGATGTTGTGTCCTAACATGGATAAATTGGTAGGCAATAGGTCAAGGATATAACCTATTACATAGATTAAAAATGAGAGGGTGTAAACATAGATGCGATGGTGTAATGGATTTAAAAAATCCATAAAAAACCAAGCATATGAGAATGCACAAAGTGATGAAAGAGATGATAAGAAGAATAAAGCTAGTCGAGCTGACCTGAGATACATCATGTATCTAAGTGCTACTTACATAGTCAAAATGGATCTCAAGCCAATTTAGTTCACCAATAAGTAGGAGATAATGGAATGAGGGATGATGAAAACTGACCAATTTTTTGATTAGACTCATGATGTATGCAAAGATATGCATGTCTAAGCATAGAGTCAGAGTGCTAAACCTATTAAGCCTAGTTTATGCATGGTGATCTTGAGATCTATTCATTAGAGCTATATTTATGTTTAGACTTGAATCCAAATCACAAAGTACTTGTTATATAAAAATGAAATTAGGCATCATAAGTATGAGAAACTTATAATGACATGTCATTTCAATTGTGTGAATTCGGTTCAAATTTAAATACCTATAATTAAGGATAATGGTAAAAAATGACCAATACCAGAGTTAAAGCTATTTACATTTTAAAAAAAAAACAAAGACAAATAAAAAAAACATAAATGAACCCAACTTATAATCAATATATGAATAATCAATATTTACGTAGGAACAAGAATGTATAAAACAAAGAAAGAACATCTTAACAACATGAGATCAAGATATGAATAATAGAAATCCATGTGGACCATCAATATGTACATGGAAAAATAAACAAAGAAGAAATACCAAATAGAAAAACAAAAGACTAGGAAAACAAACAACAATCAAATAAATACTCACATAAAATAAAATGTTTTTGAGTTTTAGCATTTTGTGAATGTTTTTTAGAATTTTCTAAGTATCTCAACTCGATTGAGAATTAAGAGATATAGAATGGTCTAGATCATGAAATGGTGAGAGTGATCCAACTTAAAATACTCACAAGATGGTGAGAGTTTAATGAAAAGGGGGACTAAGTTGACCTCAACTTGAATTGAGCATAACTTACACAATCCCATTAGGACCTTAAGTCACAATAATTCTACTAACACAAAAGCTGATGAAAAGCTGACTAGGCCACAATAAGTTTGAAAAAAAGGCAAATGGTAATAGTAATGGCTAGATGATGTGACAATGCATGATAAGAAGGCATTGTACCTAATTTACCCATAGGTAGTTATAATGAGGAAACAATGTCATAATTCTAATTTGCCTAAAGGTGGTTATAGTCAAGGGTATAAAATATAAAATTGATTTGGCCATAGGTGGTTATAATCAACAATACCAGATAAAATGATAAATGAAAGATAAATTGCTAGATTAAATGTCACACTACTCCCATAGACTATCTTTTAACACAACATTCTAAAATTATTCAAACTAGATCATAATCGCTTCACAAAAGGTGCGAGACGAACCAAGATCAAAACAGGGTAAGCAGGATGGCTAAAAAAAAGTCTTGGTCAATAGTAAAGACATGGTATAATAAAGATAGTATTAGAAAAATGACCAGAAGATAATTGGCTATAGTGGCAAAAAAGTTGCCCCAAGTGATTATTGTCTTCGTGTACTTAAAAAATGGTGAGAGTGTGGCTTAGGTTGGTTGCAAAATAATGAGATCATTTAAACTTATAATGCTCACAAAATGGTGAGAGAGTAATGAAGGTGACTAAGCTGACCTCAATAGAAGTTGAGTGCTACGTACATAGTCCAAATGGACCTCAAGCCAATATAGTTCACCTGACATGGTAAATGGGACACAATGGTATAATGATGCCTAAAATTAAATAGTCTATTAGGGTTGTCCCCAAGAGACAAGGAATGATAAATGGAATGGAAAATGGTAAATGAAAAATGGTTCTGATATTCCTGATGATGTGGAGATGCACATCTTGGTCAACATGTGAGACAACTAAAAATGACCAGTTTAAAAAAATTCCTATCCAACACCCTTTTAGAAAAGTTGCTATGTTGAGAACATGCTACAAATTTGGATCTCAATAATGTGTTTATGATCTCCCTTGGTCATTAACTCTATTTCCTTCAAATGTTGAGACAAGATATCTTTGTGGCCTCTATAAATAAAAGTACAACCAGGGATGGTAAATAATGTTAAACACATGATAAATGATATAAGTGGGTAATGAATAAGTGTATGATAATGGAATGCATAATAATTTATAAATGAATGAAGATCGAGACTTTTAGGAACACACAATGTTATTGATTCTAGATTTGACATAATTTTGGTTATGGTAGGGCTAAAGACCTCTAAAGATGCTCTCAATATGACCACCTAATTATTCTATTATTTGATCTTGAGAGTAACTACCATCTGATTATTATATAGATGAGAATATATACTAATTTAATCTTGAACAATATCTTCATCAAGTAGTGAATAATTTTTATGATTAGTTATTGATGCCTTGATGAGGTTTTCACCAATGAATTTATTTTGATTATTCCATAGTGCCTCTAAGAAGGTTTCATAAAGAGATATTAAAATTTGAATTTGATTATCTTGTACCTTCAAAAATATTTCACTAACAAATGCTGAGTTTAAAATTTGATCGTCCCCTAGTGCCTTTAAAAATGTTTCACTAGGAGATTTTTCTTCTTCTGAATGTTGGTCTTGGTCCCCCTTATATTCTATAAATGGTATGGCTTTATGGATGCTGTTCAATAAAGTGTGATTTTATCTATCCTAATCAACATTTATGGGAGGTGGAATATCAATATAATGGCCATCTTGGGTGGGGGTAATGGAATGATGAAAAACAACATGATCCTCATAGAAGATACTAGGAGAACCTGTGTCAATGCTAAAGTAATCATCCTCAAAAACCATAGAAGGATCATAAATATATTCAAATTGATTTGTATGGAAATTATAACCAATGTTGTAATAACCATGACTATACTCTATCTTTGAAGTTGAGTTCAAGTCAAGGAACTCTAAATCTGACATTGAGACTGATAGTGATTCTATTTTTGATGCTAAATCAAATGTCAGTTTAGAAAGGGAACCTGACTCTAATGTTTTTTACTCATCCGATGTGGCTATTTATATAATTATTTTTTTATGAATGCTAGGCATTGAAAAAGTAATGGCATGTGATTGCATAATGGGCTCAATAAAAATTGATTCATCTAGGAAGGGTTCAACATAGACTAGCTCATCTAAGTGAAGCCCATCAAAGAGAGGGAACCACTTTAAGGATGACTTGACAAAATCTTGTCTTTCAAAAAGAGACTCCTCAGCGAGTGGAAAAAGATCAAGAGACAACTCTGTAGAGATTGGCTTGCCAAGGAGATGAGGCTCTTTAAAAATAGGTAAAATATGAATAGGTAACTTATCACAGGTTGACTTGTCACAAATGGGTGTTACAACAATAACATTATGATCTTGGTTAACAATTGGTTACAAAATATCAAATTTGAACAAATTTTGGTCCTCATAAGATGGCTCTTTAAGAGGTAATGGTTCTTGATTTGGCTCAAATACTGGCACAATTTTTTTAAAATGGCGAACAATTAGTTCAGTGTGAATAATTATTTGTGGTTAAATAATGGGATCTACAAAAATTAGACTATTGAATAAGGGATCAACAAAATTATGTTCATCAAATGGACATTCTTCAACAATAGGTTTAATAAATGCAGGAAATGGGCCTAGAATGGTAATAACTAGATGCTGTGTAGTTTGGTTGTTCATGCAAACCAAAGGAGGATGTATTGAAATGGTAACCTTCATACATTGAGGAGCTTGATCACTCACAAAAATTGAAGGGGGATAACCTAGAATGGTAAATTTCAAGCATGGTTCATAAATCAAAGGAATATATCCTAAAATGGTAAATTTCAAGCATGAAGTGAAAATTGAATGGGAAGGATGAGGATGACGCACAAAAATTGGCATGGATTAGATTGGTTTTCATCAAATAGGTTCAAAGAGGGTGACATACTCAAACAAGATGAAGAGTTCAAGTCTACCATAAAAATGCTCTACTTCACAAATAAGGCCAAAAGAGACCCTACTACAAGTGTCCCTTTGAGTCATGTTTAAAATTTTTGTTCTATACATTTGCCAAGATTTGGACTATGTTTTTCAAACATTTAAACAATATATGTGTTTTGATCTTCTTCTAAACAAATGACAAGGTACAAAAGAGACTATAATAAAAGGGAGGGTGGTGTAGTACCACACACAATTAGAATAATTATGTTCATGAATTTAATCAACCTTGGGTGGATTAAATTTCATATGAATTAGGATAGGGTGTGATAGCTCAAAAATCCAAAGTGTAAACTAGTACACCAAAGCCTAGATTTTAGATATATGTCAATACCATAAAAACTAGTTCAAATTTGATGAGTTGCTACTAGGAAACTATAATAAAGTCCTTCGGATTAGGAAAGATACAATACAAACCAAGAAACTCAAGATGTGGAAACAAGCAAGAATTCTTAAGTATAAAACTATAATCAAATGGGCATCACAATGCTACCACATGGTAATAAGAATGGGAGTATAAAAATGTGTTCTAGAACTTGGAGTGTGAGTGATACACTTGATGACCCAAGTTCACAATGATGAGATAATAATGAGTCTATGAATGAAATTCAATCCAAATGGGAAATTGAACCCAAGCTACTCAAGTCAAGTGCAAATGGGAAATTAAGCCTCCAATTTAACACATAACTTAGTAACTTAAAAAGATGCAGTTTTGAATTTGAATTATAAATGGACTTAATGATAATTTGGTAAGTGTTTTAGACTCAAATTTGCATCATAACTATGTAATTAGACAAATAAACACAATTTTAAGATGAAAAATTTGAACAAGGCAAAGATGATTTGGATTTGACTATTATAACACCTCCTTGTTTAAGAAATTATGGACAATGTGTTTGGTTATGATGTTTGTTTACAAGCAAGTTTTGAATCAAATCAAAACCAAGTAATCTAAGACCAAAAGACATGCAACTAATTAATCATCCTAAGTCCTAAATTGAGAAGGTTTACTTTGTATTGTTAAAATCCATCTATATACGTGTACTTGGGAGGAAATTAAGTGTTCATACAAAATAAAAACACATTAATTGGTAGGGTATTTTACTCCCATTCTCCCAAGAGATAATACAACAACATGGACCTTTGGGCACACCCTACATCAACAATACTCCATGACAAGTGGGGCTTTCTGAAACTTAAAATTTACAATCATCTAGATGGTTCCCAATGTGGTTAACACAATAGATACAACATGTTAATTGAGTTCATACCGATCAAATTATCATGCATGGGTCTATTATTTTGCATGATGATTTCATTCATGAACTGCTTAGTGGAATCCCTTAGTTTACCAAACCTTTATTGGGCTTTCATTATTAAAGAAGAGGTTAGCTGCTCAACCCCCTAGATCTCATAGTTTATGTACCCTAATTTGTATACCCCATTATAGATCAGGGCTGAAACACTACCAGGAGATGAAGTCCTAAGCCAATGCTTCCCTAGAGAATCCATAGGAGGTAATAACATCCCCCTCACAAGCCAAATTATATGAAATAAAATCTAAGTAAAAATGATTTAGGGTTATTTTTAGATCACCCAAACCATACGGGTTTTAGGGAGAGCCTAGACAACTTTCTTTTTACACCTTGGATAAAGGTACAATTACAATGAAAAGGCACTTTTGATCACCTGAGTTCCCATAGAGGATGGGGGGAGAGCATACACATGCAATTACTTTTTCTCAAATAATCTAACAAGCAAGTGATAGATGAATTACATAAAACAACTTCAAAGAATTTGAAAATTTAAGTGAAAGTTGAGTTTTATAACACCAAATTGAAATGTGAAGTGAAGTTCTTGGCCCATTGGCCTTAGTTTGTAAATTTTTTGAAAAACATTAAATCAAACCATCTAGTTCCTTTTAAACACCAAAGGGAAAGTTTCTAATTCTTTTTAAACACCAAAGAAAAATGTTAAAAAGACCTAATTATGCTCAAATAAACACTTTTCCTCACAGGTCTTGCAAGAAAAATTAGAGTCTTGTTTAGCCTTGAAGCATATTTTGAAATGTGACAAGCACTTTGAAAAACATGCTCTTGAGTCTATGTTTTTTTAAAAACATAGAGACTGACATCGATCACTATTGATCAATGATAGTTATTGCAAGATCGATGCCAATCGTATCTTAACTATGGTCAATTAAAATCAATCAATAATGGTCACCTGTATGAAAAGATTTAGACAAAAAACACTAGTTAGGATAAAATATCCAAAAGAAAAGCTTCTGAATAAGGAAATATGTTCAGACTAGAGACTTAGAAACTTAAATTAACCAATATAACTTTGATAAAATTTCTAAAATGCAAATTTTTTAGCCTTGTTTTCCCTAGAACCCAACTGATGCAGACTAGATTTGATCATTTCCGGTCACATAGGACTGATGTCAGTCACTATGTAACCTATGTATGCATAAAAAATATTAGAAATGCATGAAAAACAAGATAAAAATTGATGTTAAAGGACTTTTTAATGACTTAAATGGAAATATGAGATTGACAAAGTGTCTTCCTTAATTGAATGTATGTTATGGTCTCACTAGGCATGCCACAATGTAGAGATGGATTCAAAAGAGGATTAGTTCAAGCATTAGTCATGAAAAATACAAAGAATGCATAAAAAACTAAAAATCTAGGCCAGCCTATTCAAAAAGGTTTGGAAATGATAATAAGAAAAAATTTAAAGAAATCACATAAAGCTATTACCTTCCCAAGATCATTTCACCATCCAAAAAAAACTCCAAGCATGTTTTCCCCTTGATTTGGTGTTCTTGTCTTTGTCAACAATGGTTGCCAAGATTCTTCATTATCTCAAAATCACCATGCATAATTTATGCTTATGATATGAAATAACTAATATGCCTATCAAATGAAGCTATCCTATTGAAAATAAATCATTAATCAAACTACACAAATGACTTGTGGAGAGAATCCTACATTATAAGTTCACACAATTTAAGCTTAAAAATATGAGTGAGAGGCCTTTTATTTATAAATTTTTTAAATAGGTTAGGATCAACCATGACCATCCATCTTAAGATTTAGATGTGTGGCATTGAATTAATATAATATTACACAATAAATCCATAAATATCCTCATAAATATTTGGGAGGAAGAGGCATTAATGAGACATGGGTGCCCATAAACCTGATATTTATTGCATTTATGGCTTATAGATGGCCCCCCATTGATCATGTCATTAGGTGATGTGGATATTTAGAATTAATTTCCAATAAATAAATATTCAATTTACTTCATACAATTCTTACTTAAGCTCGTAATTTGATTTAAATTGCCTAAGTAAGATAAATCAACTTTAGTGCAATTCTTTGGAAATTGATGCACAATTAATCAAAACGGTCAAAAAATCATATTACTAGGTCATAATTTGAATTGGGAGGAATTATAAGGTGATGTTAGATGCATATGGACTATTGTCTTTTTCAAGACATTGTTGACACAAAATAATAAAGGCATGTGATGTGTGCTTATAAATTAGAAGAATGATCGAGAGCACCAAAATACAAAATCATCATTTTGACTCAAAATAAATTAAGAAAATTTAGGATAACATAAAATTAATTTTCACATTTAGGAATACATTAGCCTAAATTAACACTTCTATATGATAAGCTCAAACTATTTAGCGCATTTAAGTGATTTTGGCCTAAATTGGGCATTTGAGTGCAATTCGAGTAAGATTGATAATTTCAACACAAATGGTGTTAGGAATTAGATGTATAAAATGTATGTGACAAAAAAATATAGTATGATCTTTTAAATTTTAACATATTATAGTGTTTATGAATTTGTATCATGCCCTCTTGATAAATGTGAATTTTTAAACTACATGTAGAAGTAGATTTGTATATTTTTTGAAACTTGTGCATGAATCTACATCGTGTACTCAAAACCATATGAATTTATACTTTGATCCTAAAATATGAGTGTATATGCATGGCATATAACCCTATAATATATGCCAATAAATTAATTTTAAACCATTTTACTACTTTAAAATAGGGTTATAAATCCCTTTGGATTTTTTTGATGAATCCATAAATAACTATTTCGTAGGCATGCCATTTTTTTTAGGTGTGATGGCAAAGCCATTAAGAGGAGAGGTGAAACAAAGAACAAAAACAATTTTTTTTTATTTTTTTGTATAATCAACTAGATACACAGTGAAAGCTAATGACAACCATTATCGATCAGTTGCATTATGTAGCCAACTGATAATGGTTGTTGGTTGGTCACATTATGCAATCAAAAAATAATGGATGCCATTTGATTGCACTATGGAACTGATCAATAATTGTTTTCATCCAATTTAAATATGAAAATATTCAATATCCATGACCATTTTGTTTCATACCACATCTAGTTAGTGGTCAAAACCAGTTGGATGTAAAACACAATCAATCAGTAGTGTTTGTTAGCTCGCTGCATAGTGCAATCGGTCATTAACCTAATTGATCGATTATATGATGCAACTAGTTGATTTAAATGCAATTCAATTGTATACGCAATTGGTTACCTTAAGTTATCAATATTATAATTTGAAATCATCTATAAATATCCCCTTTTCCCTAATTTTTACACAATTAATAGTCATTTTATCACTATTTTCTCTCATGTTTTCTACAACAACACATCTACGACATCAATAAGATATAACTACGACATAAATTCCACACTAAAATATGTTTCCAAGAATTTTTTGTGTCTATATATTTTGAAACTATTACAAAATCTAGATACATATAATTATTGGATTCCCAAGTTTAATTTTAGAGGCCTCATTTACATGCCATAGTATAAAACATACACAATGTTGTTGAAATCTATAATGTCTTGCTATGACAATAAAGACATAAGGTTTAAGGTCAAAATAGAATTGAAATTAATTTTATTTGGTACCTCAACTTTAGATATCCATAATTTTATAGGGATTTCACACCATAATTCCAACCCTATCACCACAAAAATGATGTTAATTGATGACAATAAAAAATATTTGGAGTCTACTTACAAATTACAGATCAATCGATATTTTTAACGTTATTATTCACATTTAAAATTAAACATTTTATAATTTGTCATTAGTTTCACTAATTACATATTTTTTTATTTTCATTGAATATAGTTGGATTAAAAGGGGGATCCAAGTTGAAAAAATATCGAACCCATTTTTGAAAGCCATTGTTCAATTTTTCCTTGCAAGAATAGTCTTACAAGGAAGACCAGGAGACATTCTATTTTGAGATATTTTATACATTCTTCATACTCTTGTGGGTTTAAAATTTGATTAGTGTACATTTATATCTAGTAGGATTAGATTAGAATTGAATAATTCTTTTTGTGATTAAAGTTCTACAATTTTTCGTTCCAATTTTATTTTGGCCTTGTAGTATGAGGCGTTGTATGACTTATATAAAACATCAATTCAAATTTTAATTCATCCAAAAATGAGCAGAAATTCTTTGTCTGTTGATGAGTAGGATGTTAGTTTAACATTCAAACAAATCACCTAAATGTTTTACTTTATAAGTTTTTACAAATTTAAAACTTAATATTTCTTTACTTGTCATAGTTAAGACTTCATGTATTTAACACATGAAGACAAGATAATTCAAAAGGACATCATGTACCTAAAGGATCTATAGATTTTGAGTTTGCAGAATCATTGATTCATTCGTTTTGAATTTCCAAATGTCTAAGGCCTTCTTGAGAATCATCTCCACTTGTAGGTTTTATTATTTCCAAATTTCAATGATAAATGATACATTATGAAAATTTATTTTTCTATTATTTTATTTAATTTTTTTAGTTGATTTTGAGACATTAATCTTGAACTTGATGGAACTCAACAAACCCTTAAATTTCAAGTGTCACATGCTTCTCGACCACTTTTTCAAGGTTTGTTACTTTCCAACTTTTGGTTTTTTATTATATGTTTCTTAAATTAAAGATTTTATTAACTGAATGCTTGCCTCTTGTAGTTGAAACCACCACTTTGACTCTGAATTAGACACATAGAGTGGAGGACGTACTCTCTCCAACTCTATGTACTAAATGTTAAATTTAAATTATCATTAATTTTTAATTTTTAATTTACCATTTTAAGTAAAATTACTTTTTTTAGGAGACCCTCAATCTGTGAGGAAAATTATGTCACCAACACCACCACCCACTCAAATTCACACATTGGAAAAAAATATTTCATTTCATGCACAAAGTAGAGGAACCTTAGAATTTGTTGGTGTAGGCCTTTTTCCCACTGGGTTTTGCCTACATGGTTCTATTAGCTTGCTTAGGGCTCTAGAGGTCATTTTGGGTTACTTGGAAATATTAGTCCCACATTCACTAAAATGTGTGGTATCTTTCTCTTTCCAACCTATATATGCACCTCTCTCCCTTCATAGTTCCAATGTAGTATATTGTAGATTGTTTGAGCTACTTAGTTGTGAGCTGTGACAACTTTGAGAGCTATTAAAGTTGTGAACTTTGTCCATTTGTATTCATAATTTAAGATGGTATAAAGTATTTTATTATTTTATTTCATTCCTTTATAGTATTCTTCTATGCATGATTTCATTTACTAGCAACTTCATTATGATGTGTACTTGCTCGACTCATGAGATCACTCCATCACATGCATTCATTGATCTAGTGATCCTAGATACAACTCTTTATGGAAGCATACATTCTTCATATTTTTTAAGATACTAGGATCATTGCATTGTACATGGGTACCTTATTAGCCCTTATTTCTGGAACCCAATTTTTTATATCATCACCCACCTAAGCTGTGCTTATGGGGGGTGTTGGTGTAGGTTTTTTTCTCACTATGTTTTGCCTACATGGTTGTATTAGCTTGATTAGGGCTTTAGAGGTCATTTTGGGTTACTTGGGAAGATTAATCTCACATTCACTAGAATGTGTGGTATATTTCTCTCTCCAACCTATATATGGACATCTCTCCCTTCAAAGTTCTAATGCAGTATATTGTAGATTGTTTGAGCTACTTAGTTGTGAGATATGATAGCTTTGAGAGCTATAAGAGTTGTGAACTTTTTCTTTTTGTATTCATAATTAATGATGGTATAAAGTATTTCATTATTTACTCTCATTCCTTTGTAATATTATTCTATGCATGATTTTATTTAATATCAACTATTAGTGTAGGTTTTTATTTTTTCCTATTTATTCATTAGGGAAATTGTATTTCTTGTGCATACATGGAGTTTTCCTACATTTGTGAGATAGGCTAGCTTATGTGGAAGTGTGTGTCATAGATGTGTCATAGGTGTCATAAAAATTTCATAAGTAACTCCCTTGATGGGAGTTACATCTCTATTCTTAGCACCTTGTCACCACCTTTCATGGAGGAGTTACAGTCTATTCTTGGGGTGCCTTGTCCACTTTTTGTGGAGGAGTTACTTACGTACTCTCCTATTTGTAGTCCTCACTTTGGCCATCTCATGTTAATCAGATTTTGGTTTTCTCCATTTTGTCTTGTGCAATTTATCTTCTTGTGTTATTTTCAAATTGCTTTAGCATCTATGTGGTGTGCACTTGCTTCAACTTGTGTGATCACGTCTCCATTACACTCGTATTATCTAGATTCTAGCAACAACTCCGATATGGTATCAGAGCAAGAATGGTAATCGTGTGTATGGTCATGCTTTTAGTTCATTTTAAAATCAAGAGGAGTGGAGTTCTCTTTGTTTTTTTAATTTTTTAAATCTGATCTAAAATAAAAAATATATATCATTTCTGGTATTGTTTTCTTGGGAATCCTTGGCCTTTGGGTGTCTTGGTTGTCTTCACTTCAGGTGTTGGTTCAACAGTTATCCTGGGTGCCATTGTTGTGTTTAAGGAGCAGAGGGAGGAGCAACTCTAACCAACCTCAGTTCCAGCAGCAGAAGTCCTTCCTTCCAGCCACACCATCAGTTGTACGGCATCCAAAACAGGGATTTTTTTTCTAAAAATGGCACAGATTTATTGATTAAAAGTGGCACATCACTCCTTCCAACAAGGTGCCTCCTTTCTACTGCCATGCCAAGCTTCAGCAACAACATTCTTTCCAAGTTTGCAGGCCGTACGGTGCACACTTCTGGTCTGTAAATTTGTGCCAACCTTAGCAGCGCCAACTTTTACGTCTTTTTTTGGTCCACACCACAGTCCTTTCTACCAACAAGGTGCCACTAGGCCGTACGGCATTTCCAGCAGGTTTGTTTTTTCTTTTTTTTACAACATAAATGCTGGACTGTGCCCTTTTGGTTGCCCCTTCTTTACTTGGCGTCCCATGTGGACCCTTAGATGCTTGGCCAGCTATTCATTTCTATCTATGCTTCATTTTTTTTAGTTAAAATTGACTTGATAAAACAAAAATTAGTCAATTTGACTGAATATTCAGTTTTATAGACAGTTTTGTAATTTAGGGGTTTTCATTTTAAACTTGTATCTTCGCTCGTCGAAGATGAAGGGTGAGGCCCGAGTTGGCGGGAGGTCAATTCCCCCTAAAAAAAACCTCCTTTGGATTCCTTTTTCCATGCCAAATCCAATGTTTTAGTTAAAATTGACTTGATAAAACAAAAATTAGTCAATTTGACTGAATATTCAGTTTTATAGACAGTTTTGTAATTTAGGGGTTTTCATTTTAAACTTGTATCTTCGCTCGTCGAAGATGAAGGGTGAGGCCCGAGTTGGCGGGAGGTCAATTCCCCCTAAAAAAAACCTCCTTTGGATTCCTTGTTCCATGCCAAATCCAATGAGTGGTTGGAAGGCCACTTTCTCTCTCATAACAGGCCTTTTTTTAATGTTTTAGTGCTTTTTTTTTGCAAAAGCACTAGTTTACGAGATAATTGAACCTTTAATATCTTACAAATGGTAGCTCAAATTTGGGTGCCATTTTTTTCAAAAGTGTTTGTAATTAAATTATCCATAGTGTAGGATTGTTATTTGTCAAAAACACACTATTTTTATAAAGTGCCAAAAATTTGGGTCTCTCGGGATGCATTTTCAGCTGAGTCCGACGTCCTATTTGCTTAAGTCTTGCACTGATTGCTCTAAGATGCATTCTCGGCTGAGTCCGATGTCTTTTGAGTGTGCACTTGCATATTTGGGGGGGCGCTAAATATTTTGGGGGGGGGTGTGATTGTTTTTCACAACTTGCAAATATTTGCTTTCATTCTCCTTTCTGCATAATTTCACAACTTGTAATCAACACAACTTCACCTAGATTCAGATAAAAAATGGATTATTTTCAACTTAAACCCTTAACACCCTTCAAATATCATGAATGAAAGGTTAAAATGTCAATCATTCTTAGAAGCAAAGGGTTGTAGAGGATCACCATGGGTACTGAAGTTGAACCCAACACTGATGCTGAAAAGGTCAAGTGGTACAACCGTAGTGATGAAGCCTATGGATTACTGAGCTTGTTTGTGTCTCCAAAATTTCTCTTCCATTTAGAATCCTCCTAGACTCCCAATGACATATGGGACACCTTAGAAAAGTTATTTGGGAAGCTTGATGAGATGAGAGGTCATGAGCTCGAAAACAAACTCATAAGTCTAAGTCCTAGCAACTTTGACACCCTACAGGACTTCTTCACTAAGTTTAAGGCCCTTAGATTGCAATTAAAAGAATGTAGAATAGAGAAGAAAGATGATCAACTCATACTTTCTATTCTTGCAAAGGTAGGTCCAAGCTATTCAGTCCTTGTCTCCACTTTCCATGCCACAAAAAGTGCCCTTAACACTACATGGAAAATGCCTTCTTTGAATTCATTCATTGCCGACTTGACTAGGGAGCAAGATAAGCTAATTCAAATGGGCACAATGAAGTCTACTCAACCCCAAGCTTTGATAGCTAGAAATGGTAAGGATAAGACTTCAACAAAGGAGAAGAAGTAAAAGAACAAGGACCAAGAGAAGAACAAAGAAAACACCAATCCTGCCAAAAACAACACTGAGACTTCCTCTTCCAATGAAAAATCTAAGAAGGAGAAGGTTAAGTGTGCCTATTGTAAAAAGACAGGGCATGATGAACACAAATACATGAAGAAACAAATAGATCACCTAACTGATCTACTAGAGAAGAACAACATAAGTGTTCCTAAGTCCATCAAGCAAAATTCATCTACCCAAGATTCTACTAAGGCAAAAGGCAAGGGTAAGGAGAAAGAAAAGGGCAAGGCCCTTGTAGCTACAACAGCTTCTACATCTTCATGGGTCATCGATTCAGGTGCTTCTCACCACATGGGCTCTTCACTAGTTGAGTATTCATCTTTAGAGCCTTGTAGCATGACTTTAATTAGTTTGGGTGATGTCACATTAGTTTTCATTGCAGGGAGAGGGTCAGTTGAAATGGAAGGAGGAACATTCAACAATGTTCTAAGTATTCCTTCTCTTTCAACCAATCTCTTATTAGTGTACCAAATCACTCACATTGGTCGGGGTATGAGAGTTGAGTTTTCACCAAATTTAGTGGCTATCAGGGAGTTGCATAGTGATACTACAGTGGTAGTGGGTAGGGCAGATCACCAAGCTAGGTTATACACCTTCTCACATTTTGCATCACATTCTTCTCCAACAACATTGTTGACTCATTCAGATGGAGTTAGCAAACTGTGCCATGAGCGAGCAACTTTGCAAAAATGACATGGTTATTGGCTTGCCTCGTGTCCAATTCTCAAAAGGACTTTGCAAGGGGTGCTCCCTTGGGAAGCATCCCAAAGCAAAGTTTGACAAAGGCAAAGCTTGGAGGGCTTCACAACCTTTGGAGTTAGTCCATAGTGATGTATCGGGACCCTTTCCCAAACCATCTTTCACAAGGGCCAAGTACATCCTCACTTTCATTGATGATTTCTCTAGGTACACTTGGATATATTTTCTCAAACAAAAGTCTAAAGTGTTTAAAATTTTTCTAGACTTCAAGGCTCTTGTTGAGAAATAGAGTGAGAAATCCATCAAGGTTCTTTAAACTGATAATGGAGGGGAGTATGTCAGCATTAGGTTAGAGCATTTTTGCACCACAGAGGGGATTGATTTGTAGCACACAGTCACCTACAGTCCTTCACAGAATGGGGTTGAAAACTGCAAGAATAGGTTTTTGAAAGAGATGGGTAGCTATATGATTCACTCCAAATCCTTAGCACCACAGTAATGGGCCAAAGCCATCAATTGTGCTTGCTACATTCAAAACAAGGTTCCTCACAAAGCTTTGAAAGGGATAACACCCTTTGAAGCTTGGCATAAAAGGAAACTTGATGTTGAGCACCTTAGAGTTTTTAGATCCCCAGCCATGGCCCACATTTTGAAGAAGAAATGCAAAGCTATGGAATGTCAGTCCAAGCCTTGCATCTTTGTAAGATATCCAGATGGTATTAAGGGATATCACCTTTTAGATCCAGTCGCTCATGAGTTGTTCATCGAGAGAAGTGTCCATTTTCAAGAGAGTCCTAGAGACTCAACACTTGACACTTCTTCTCCCTCATCGGATCTACTTCTTCTCGATGATTCCTCATCAGATTCAAATCAGACACAACAGGTTCTTGAGCCAGAGACATCATCTTCTTCTTTGAGTTTAGACAGTGAGGACAGTGATGCAAAGTCATCCACCTCTAGTCAGTCAGAGGATGAAGAGTTAGCACCTGACTTGCCCACTTTTGGGCCATTTTGGGCCAGGAAAACACTTGAGAGTGCTGACACTTGGGTAGGAGATCTCGTAGATGACAGACGTACTAGGGGGGATTTTTAGAGAGATCCACATACCTTCTTTGCTTCAGTTTCAAATCCACAAACTTTTCAAGAGGCATCTAGGGTACTTGAGTGGGATAGTGCTATGGAGGAAGAATATTCTTCCTTAATCAAAAATCACACTTGGGATTTGACTTCACTTCCTAAGGGAAGAAAGATGGTTTGATGTAGGTGGATATATCAGACCAAGTTTGTAGCAGATGGGTCGATTGATAAGTACAAGGTGCGATTGGTCGCCAAGGGTTTCTCACAGGTGGTAGGCATTGACTACTCAGAGACCTTCGCACCCATTGCAAAGATGAATTCTATCTGACTCACCTTGGCTATTGCCATAGCACATGGTTGGGATGTGCATCAGATGGATGTGAAGAGTGCCTTTCTTCATGGAGACTAGAGGAGGAGATCTACATGGAGCACCCACCAAGATTTGTTCAGGATTCTTCATTAGTATGCAGACTTAGGAAATCTATCTATAGCCTCAAACAAGCCCCTCGAGCTTGGTATGCCAAGATGAATTCCTTCCTTCTCATAGTGGGTTTCACTAGGTGCCATTCTGATCCCAATGTCTACTTCTTATGACAGGATGATTCGCTCTTGATTTTGGTTCTATATGTTGATGACCTTTTGATCACCGGGAGTTCTTCATCAGCTATTGTAGTGGTGAAGGCATCTCTTTAGGATAAATTTGACATGACAGACTTGGGTTTGTTGCACTACTTCCTTGGCATCAAGATCTCACAGTCAGATTCAGGGATTTCTCTTGCACAGCCTAAGTATGCTCTTGACTTATTGGCTTGGTTTCACATGGCTGATTGCAAGCCATCTCTAACTCCCTTTCTATCAAGAGTCAATCTTGAGGCTGATTGTTCTTCACCATTGGTTGATGCTACTCGGTATTGACAACTTGTTGGTAGTCTCATCTAGTTGACTCACACCAGGCCTAACATATCATATACAGTGGGACTTGTTTTCAGATTCATGCAGGAACCTCATGAGTTGCATTAGAAAGTAGCTAAGAGGATCTTGCATTACATATAGGTTTCAGATAGATACAAGATTCATTATAGATTTGGCATAGAGGTTGACTTGGATATACAAATTCAGACTAGGCTAGTGATTCACAGACTCACAAGTCCACTTTTGGTTACAATTTCTCTCTAAGTTTTGGTCTTATCAATTAGTCTAGCAAGAAGCAGAATACTATTGCTATATCATCCACAGAGGCAGAGTACAGGGGAGCTGTTAATGCAGCTACTGAGGCTATTTGGCTTCAGGGGATTCTTTCTAAGTTTGGCATTCCTATCAGGCAGCCCACCATCATTTATTGTGACAATCAGAGTACCATTCAGATTTGCAGGAATCTAGTTCAGCACCAGTGGACCATGCATATAGAGATTCACATGCATTTCATTCGGGAGCTCATTCATAGTCAGGTCATTGACTTGATATTTTGCCAGTCTTCAGAGCAGGTTGCAAACATCTTCACCGAATGTCTCACTGAGAGCAAGTTCATTCATCTACGAGCTCTTCTTGGGGTGTGATCTACATCTGCAATAGCATCATCTTTAGGGGGGCCCACTAGCCTCTTCTTTCTTTTATGTCTCTCTTTTGGGGGGGAGTTTTTTCCTACGGGTTTTTTCATTTTCTCTATCCTATGGGAGATTGCATTTATACATGGGTACCTCATCATGCCTAGTTATCGAGACCCATTTTATATTTCTACACTACCCACCTAAGCTACGCTTATGGGGGGCATTAGTGTATGTTTTTACTTTTCCCTATTTATTAATTAGGAAAATTGTATTTCTTGTGCATACATGGAGCTTTCCTACATTTGTGGGATAGGCTAGCTTATGTGGAGGTGTGTGTCATAGATGTGTCATAGGTGTCATAAGAATGTCATAAGTAACTCCCTTGATGGGAGTTACTTCTCTATTCTTAGCACCTTGTCACCACCTTTCATGGAGGAGTTACAGTCTATTCTTGGGGTGCCTTGTCCACCTTTTGTGGAGGAGTTACTTACGTACTCTTCTATTTGTAGTCCTCACTTTGGACATCTCATGTTAATCAGATTTTGGTTTTCTCCATTTTGTCTTGTGCAATTTATCTTCTTGTGTTATTTTCAAATTGCTTTAGCATCTATGTGGTGTGAACTTACTTCAACTTGTGTGATCACATCTCCATTGCACTCGTATTATCTAGATTCTGGCAACAACTCTGATAGCAACTTCATTATGATGTGTACTTTCTCAAATTGTGAGATCACTCCATCATATGCATTCATTGATCTAGTGATCCTGAATACAACTCTTTTACAATTTTTGGGTTTTGAGCTTCCTAATTTCTCTCTCGATGGTGTGTCTAGTGCACAAGGAGTAATATTTTTACAACATACTGATCCTGATGAAAAATATCTAAGGATTGAAAGTGGTGACCTCACTACTCATGATTTTAATCCACATGATTTTATTCAATTTCTAAGTGTAACCACCTAGGAAGGAATTTGTACCTCTTCTACCCCTAGTCCACCCACTACACACTATATGGAGTTGTCATAAGATAACATTACTACTTTTTCATTGAATAATTTATTTTTAAAAACTATAATTGAAAATCTTAAGTAGGGTGTTCTAGATGAGCTAAATTCTCTAAAACTATGGGAGTTAAGGGCGAAAGCATTGATCAAAGAGATAAATTATTGTTATCACAATAACTCCCAAAGATTTTATTTTTTTATTAGTTCAACATGAACCCACAAAGATTACACTTTATTCAAACAAACTAAATCTAGGTCAATTTCAATTTCTAATGATTAAAATGATAATATATTGTGTATTATGTTAAACATGTTAGAGAATTTAAATGTGGAAGCCCAAACTTACTTAAACAAATGGGCAAGAGACATAAACCTTGTTGTGATTGCCAATGTAGGGAAGGAAAAAGCTTTGGTAATTTATCACCATTTTTAGCAAATATATTCTAGTTATTGTCATTTTTATCTAGTTATATTTTATTTTTAATTACAAACAAAATATGAAAACCTAAAAAATGAAGCCCAGATCCTCAATATGAATTTGAACAATGCGTGAAAAAGTTTAAATGTTGATATTACATTCAAGTAAAATATTATTCTATTAAATAAATAGGATAACACACTCAAAAAAATAATTAAAGAGCATGACATGGACCCTAATATTTTATTGAAGAATAAAACAAATGCAAACCCAAGTCTACTTTTAGCGGGGAATGCAATGAATGAGGAAAGATAAAACCTTGTCAATATTAATTCTATTGTAGAGAATATTCTAAAGGAAATATTTTTAAAGAACAAAATAGAGGAAGGGGAGACAAGGATTTTAAAGGATGGGAGTGAGCAAGTGGAGGAAGGGTCTGTTGAAAAAAATGATATTTTATGATGTTTCAAACTTTTATTATGTTTCAAAAGATAATGTTATGTTTTAAATAATAGTTCAAATGATAATTTTTAGTTTTAATTTTCAAGTAATAATTTATTATGTTTCAAATACTCTTGTTTTAATGAGTTATGGTTCATTTTAAATCTTACATGCATTAAATTGACTATACTAAATAGTGTAGTATAATCTGAGTTGATGTAGTTCAAACAACATGGTGTCATTTTCTTTGTATTCATGGTTGAGTTGAATGAAAATATTTTTAATATGGATTTGGACTGAGAATCAATTTAAATGTGATATGATTTTGTCTTGTTCAATTATGATCATGTAAAATTTTATGTCATTTTTAAACTTTTAACTATGCTTCATAGTTGTTGATATCATTATATTTAGTTCCAATCATGCTTGTAGACAATATAATAGCTTTTTTTATGAATTTGATAATTCAATTTAGTTATGTGTTCATTTTTTTGGGAAGTGAACATATTGTGTTAGTATGGAATCATTATGAATGTGGAGTCTAGACAATAATTATGGTTTGCTCCTTTGGTCAATGGAAAGTTTATTGATCTCTTTGACATCAACTGAGTAAAACATTTGGTTCCAAGTTGAACCCAATTTGGATTATTTTTTTTATGATGATTTAATCTAATTCAAAGATGAAAGTATTTCTTGAGTTATTATTCGACACTTGAATCTTGACCAATTTGAAATTATTGATATGTAGCTATAATGATGTAGGGGTTCAATAAGGTCTCAATTAGATCTTTTATTCAATAGGATTGTATATTTATTTTATATTGATATTTAAATAAATTAAGAAATATTATGATTTTAATAGGTTCCTTTGCTCATATCAATGTTTATTTTCTTGTTATGAGGTTTTTAATGTTTCAAACCCTAGTTTATGGTTACTTGATTGTGAAAAAATAGTGAACAAAAAGTCAATGAAAAGTCTAGCTCTGATACCTATTTTTGACTATTATGGATTGGATTAAACTCTCCCCATGTCTGCCTTACCTTGAAAATTAATTTAGTGCCCAAAGAAAACATTAAAGGTTAATAAAAAAATTTCTTCTTGACCATCATAACCCTATTCTGTGTATTCAAACCCATACTATGCTCTATGCATTATTTTCTTCTTATCCTTTTTTATTTTCTTCTTATTCTCTTTTATTATGGTACTAGTATTCATAATTTTAAGCTGTAATTTAAGGTACAAAATATTAATATTATGTTAAAATATAAAATTTATGTTTTTTTCAAAAGTAATAAAATTATATATTTAACAATATCATCTTAAAAAATCCAATGAAATTATGACCCATTTAAAGAACCAAATATATAAAAGGGAAAGTTGCATGGACAATGGATCAAGGTATGAAAGACATCTATTAGTAAAATCATAATGTTATGAACAATTTTAATGAATTAAATATTTCAAATGTTTTACAATAGCAAAAATGATATGAAATTGGAAATCAAAAAATGATAATTGTAATAAATATCAAACTAAAACTTGGATAGTTGAAATAATCATTGACAAACTTGATCATCATAAGTGACATTTGCATCTATGATTAAGGAATTTACAATAGAGGAGATGTTAGTCTATTTTTAATCTCATAAAATAAATAAAATAAACACACTAAATTCTTAACACCTCTAGCCTAGACATTAAGGAGAGCTTAGGTAATAAAACTAAATGAAAGCAAAACAAAAACATTAAAAAAACAAATCTTTTACCTTCTTTGGATCTCCCAAATGGTTTATTGAATGGATTGCTCAGCTTGTGCATCAAGAAGTTATTATCAATGGAACTTTCTTGGCTCCTTCTCTCCTTGGCACCTTGGCTTTGGTGTTGCTTGGCTTAATTTTTGGGCATGGTAACTGTACTTGTATGAGTCTCATGGAGAAAATCATATATAATAACTCTATAATATCCAAGCTTAAAAATGAAGGGGTATGACCTCGTATTTATAGCCTTAGGAATTAACTCTCACCCAAGGTGAGCTAAGGTTGAGTTTATGTTTGGAATGGGTTCAAACTAAACCTACGTGAGTTGAGACTAACTCCAATTGAGTTCATAATTTTCATGTAATTATGATTTATAATTACTAGGCATGGCTCTCAAATTATATATTTTAGAGTATTTTCAAATAGCTTGACAACTCATAAAGGTAATGAAGAAAGGCTTGAATATTTTGAATTTTGGATTTTTTTTTTAGATATTCACTAATTTTAAATGGGTAATTCAACTAGGTGTTTAATCTTATTTAGATTTTTAATTGATTTTGATTATCACTTTACCTCTTTCAAGATTTGATATTTGTTTAAATGTCCCACTTAATAGGTCCATAGGCCAAATTGATAGTTGTTCTGTCATAAAGTGATTAGGAATGAATGTGTGAGATGTTATTGTTGCATACAATAAAATACCTCAATTAGGGATTTCAAACATGATTATGAGCTTTGATGAATGATGCAAAAGTAAATTTGGGACATTTAACGATTTCTAAGCTTAATTTATAATAGTTTGTAGAAATTAGTCTGAAGTTCGATCAGAAGCCAGTTGTGGCTAGTTTTGGGTGTCTATAGTTTACCCTTATATGAGAAGGCATTTCAAGCTATAGGCACAATAATGTCTTCTTAAAGAATGAAAAGGTCTTATATCACTATTAATTCAATGATGATGGATGAATTGTTAGAGGTACAATCACTGAGAGAGGGGGGTGAATCAATGAGCCTAGTTATTTCAATTACAATTTCAATCCTTTCAAACTATTAAGAAATCAAAATATATCAACTTGATCAAGAAAAATTAATAAGAGAGCTCATTAATTCAATGCATACACAAGATCAAACACATAACAGATATCCTATGAGAAACCCTCATGGGGAATAAAACCCACTCTCAAACATGAAACACATGGACTACTATCCTATAAGAAATTACAAACAAGAGATTGATCAACTCTTTTAGACCAACAAACCTTGATAATATCCTCCTGACCAAAGGTATTCAGTGAAATACCTATTTCACAAGGAATAACTACCTTTAAGGAAGATCAAGTCCTTTAGATCCCCCTTAAAGTGAACACCTCCACCTTAGACTAATGTCTTCAACACCATATGATGGATCTCTATTTATTTAACCCTTGCACAAACTTTCTCTCTATCTCATACAAGCCTTTCACATAAGCATGCCATAATATCTCTCCTTTACTCAAACTATCCTCATATGCACACTCAGACCTCTTCACATATATTCAAAATACAAGAACACTTTTTTAACATTATAAATATGACCTAGAAGTCATACACACAATCATAAATCTACTATGCTTATCAACTCATCCAATTGGGCACTCTACCTCTCCTCTCCACAACTCTCACATCCACCTTGCACAAGTCTTCCACATAAAAATCTAGAAATCATCATCTTTGATTTCACTATATATAAAGTTATAATGAATTAATAAGGTCAAAATCTTTCTTATCAGCCAAAATACATACTTTCACCCTTAAGGCATCTCACATGGGTCACACTTAAGCACAATCCACTTTTAAATAGGCCTAAGTCACTTTTAGGTCCTATGGAGATCCATTCAAATCTTTGACACTTATTCAAGAAAAAAAAAGAACATTAGAATACTTTTCAAAAGCATGAACCAATTCTACATGATCTATAGGTCCTCCTTAAGTGTCCATATCCATCACAATACCCTTCTGCTTAAGCACAAAACACTTAAATAATATTTTGTGCACATAGTCATTATGAGTGAACACACAATCACATTCTAATCCTTTGTTCATACAAAATACAATTGTTAAATATTTCATAATGCACATAAATCATCCTTATAGAGTCTACACCACTTCTCAATAGCCAATTCACCATGGAACATGAAAACAACATCTACATAAGCTCAATTACTCTTCTTAGGTAATTTGTAGAAAAAGCATGGATACACAATCAAATTTTAAACCTTAATATATTTTACTATACAAATTTATAGATATTAAATAGTATTTTTATATTTTCCTTGAAGTCCTCTACCACTTTGCTTTTTATACCTTGACCAAATTCTGCATCAATTGAAAGATATAGCAAAAATATAGAGCACTAGTTTTTTCTTTGCAAATTCAAATACAAATGGTCATAGATAAACCTTGAACACCATGATCACATATCATGTCCTAATTTCTTAGATTAAACATACACCATTGATGTTGTTTGATCTTTAATGCATAGTGCACCAATTTATAAATGTTAAATATCTGACAGTTGACCTCATTTCATGCAATATGTAAATTTTGACTCAATGTGATCCATCGATATTATGTACATAGATTAGTCTTTAATAAAGCTAAAAAACTATCAATTTGACCTCTTGAATTTAATACACACCACTGATATCTATCTATATGATCTTCCTCTCACCATTGATCCTTAAAAGAAGCTTGATCTTTATCTCTAATCAATGTTAAACATAGAATACTTGGGACCGTATCACTACTTCCTGACATCTTAGATAAAAAGTGCATCATCAATCTCTTCAAGTGTTGCTCAAACATTATCTTGTGAAAAATTGACTATGGGGATCATTTCAATATGCCTCATAAGCCAATTTTGAACCTCAATAACTTTTACTATGATTAGATCAATGATCTCAAATTTAGACTCTATGATCTCGTCACATAGGAGAATTCATCCATATAAGAAAATAATCATGGAACCTTTACATGTGTGAGATATAATTCCATTAATATGCTCACTTAGATTTTTCTACCGTAAAGCCTACTATGTCAAAACCCATCTTGAAGGTCAACTTTGGACATGTATATCTTTTGATGTGCTTCATCGCATGACCTAAAAATTAGCATAAATCAACTAGGTAAAAAACTAAACAAACCCATATGATCAAATTTTCATTAAATATATACATATGTGATATATGACATCATCAAAATTATTACTCAGCTCTTCTTTCCATATTGTAAATGTGGCTAAGTATGGGAAAACACTGTCAAAATGCCTAAGATCCCAAATTTTCATTCAGATATATTTGACTATGCTTAGGCACATGACCTAAGATTTAGTAAATATAAACTAGGGAATAATGTGTTAAAAATCATATGACCAACTCCCCATAACTCATCCAAATGTGGCAATGGTGACATCAATAAATTACCTACTCATATTTGCTACCACTAAACCCAAACTATCTAGATAAAAACTATGAACTACCAAATGAATTACACTTATGTACATAAGCTATCTAATCACCCTTGACCATTTATAAGACCTTTTTCACATACGTAAATCACCATACTCATCCCTAAACATCTCAAACCATGCCAAAATTGAAGATCAACCAAGCATCCTTCAAGCACACTAAGACAAGCACATTACACACTTTGTCATTGTCACTTAGGCTATCAAATCACTTCATCCACTCATTAGGACACTTCCATGACATCACCATGACATCATTGATAACTCTAAAATAATCTCCCCTTTTTTCATTAATGTCAACAAACATCATTTAGCTCACTTTCTCTCTCTTCAATCAGTCTCATAACATGAAGTTTTCTGTCCCTTTGATACAATAAAAAAGTGGGCACAATATGATATTGAGAACCTAAAAATACCACAAATAGGATAGGACCATCTTAAAAAGATGATAAAAATTCCCCCTTACCTTGAGCCTATCTCTTCTTACCTTGACACCTTCCTCTTCCTCTATGGCAACACTTGCTTCTATCAAACACTACAACCAATGAAGACAAAACACACAAAACACTGACATTTAATGGAAATCACCAAGAAAACATTTTAGAGGGTCTCCCTTTAATATTTATAATAAATTATACCACTTTATCATCCTTATATCTCCATACATCATGAATAACCACCATATAAGCTTACTACCCTTCCCTATCAAGATGCTTCCATGACCACCAACTCTGCATCTGGACTATAACTTCTTTACAAACATCTAGAGTAAGCTCATGAAATTGTTGCTCCTCCTTAACTAGATACATTCTATTGATTAATAGATTAATAAATGACACCTAAGCTTTATCTTAGATACTCAAATGTAGCTTTTGACAATGGTTTGGTCATAATATCTACAAGATACTATTTTGTAGGCACATACTCCAACTTAAAACTTTGATTATTCACTTGTTCTCTCAATAAATAATATATAATAGGAATGTGCTTAGTTTTTGAGTGCATAACAAGATTATTTGAGATACTAATTGCACTAGTGTTATCACAATAGATAGGACAAGGTTCATTTTGTCTTACCTTATTATCTTCCAAAGTTTGTTTCATCCACACGACTTGCATGCAACAAGAAGCAACTACTATATATTCAGCTTTTATAGTTGATAGAGACACTGAGGCTTGATTTTTTCTTATCCAAGACACCAAGCATTCCCACATGAACAAGATCCCACCACTGGTACTTCTCCTATCATCCACATAACCTGCTCAATCTCCATCGGTATAAGATTTCTTTACTCCTGGGATACCATAAACCATAATGTATGGTGCCTTTGATATATTTCAAGATCCTTTTGATTGATTTTAAGTGACATTATATAGGATCAAATTGAAACCTTCCTAAAAGACCCAATGCTTGCATGATATCATGCCTAGAAGTAGTAGAGTACAAAAGATTTCCTATCATGGATCTATACAAAGTTTGATCAGATTTTGGTGAGTCATCTAGTTTAGTTAACTTGCACCCTATGGTCATTGGAGTACCCATTGGCTTACAATACATCATGTCAAACTTCTTCAACATATCCTTAATGTATTTAGCTTGTGAAATTAATATCCCTACATCAAGTTGATTAATTGGTAATCTTAAGAAGAAAGAGAGTTTTTCCAAAATTGATATTTCAAACTAAGTCTTCATAGTATCTATAAATTCTCTACTCAATTTATCATTGTCAGATCCAAAAACTATGTCACCAACATATACAACAATAATTAATTGATGCTTGCCTTTTATCTTAATGTACAAATTACTATCAGCTACCCCCTTTTTAAAACTTTGACTCAAAAGATACTTATCCAACCTGTCATACCTAGCTCTAAGAGCTTGTTTAAGACCATACATAACTTTCTTTAGTCTACACACAAAATATTGATTACTTGACATGAAGTATCTTTTAGGTAACTCAATGTGTGATCTAGGAATTTGACTCAAGAGAGGATGGTTAGTATGGTGTTAATTTAGAAACAAAATAAAATAAAAATATTAATAACATAACATCTCTAGGCCTAAACACTAGAGAGAGCTTAGTTAACAAAAACAAATGACAAACACAACTAAAAGGCAAGGAATCAAATACAAGAATTCCTTCACCTTCCTTGGATGCTCCAAATGCCTTTGTAGTGGTGGCTTACTCGGCTTGTGCTCATGAAGTCTTTATCAAAGAGGCTTGGCTATATCCTTTTCTCCTTGACACCTTTGGCTTGTAGATTGGCTTGGCTTGGAATCAATTTGGCATGGTAACACTAGTTTCTTAAAGATTTTGGAACCAATCTTGCATTATAACTTTGCACTAATTAAGCTTAGAAATGATGTTGTGAGGACTCCTATTTATATATTTGATCAGAATCAACCTGAACCATCCATCTCAAGATTGAGATGTGTGGTTGAGGATTAATTAAATTTTTAGAATTAAGTTTGTAATTATCCTCATCATGAAATTGGAAGAAGAGGAAATTAAGAAGCATGAAGGGCATCATGGGAGGCATTGATGAATCATGTAAGGCATGAATCCTAATATTTGTGGCATTTTGGCCTAGGGTTGTCTTCCCAAGAAATGAGGTCACTTGATGATGTATATATTCGATATTTATTTCTAAAAACAAGTATTCAACAAGTTTCCATGGATTTATTAATTAGGCCTTGATTTGGATTAATTAGCTCTTAATTTGACTAGATTGGAATTGGAAGGTGATGTTAGATGCATTGAAACTATATTCACATTTAGGATGTTGCCAAAATAAATAAATAAAGGCACGTGTCTTGTGCAAAAGATTTGATAGGGAAGAGCAATCCAAAGCACCCAAGTGCAAATTTGGCATTTTGACTCAGAATGATATGATCAAATTTAGCTATCCCATAAATTACATTACCTTATTTAGGGATACCCTAGCTAAAATTAGCACTTTAATATGTCAGTTTCACATCATTTAGCATGTTTTAGTGTTTTTAGGCCAAATTGTGCATTTTGGATGGAAATTAGCCAAAACCTTGATTGGAGGTCATTGGTGGCCAGTTTTAGGTGTCTACAGTTTACCCCTATTTGGGAAGATGTTTCAAACCATGGGTAAAACAATTTCTTCTCAAAGAATGAGAAATGGCCTGTATGCCAAAAAGAAGATGATGGTTGAAGAAAAAAACTCTAAATGGTTTTTGGGAAGCCTATGATGATGCCCCCTTAAGGGAGTGGCCATCACAATTATTGATGGATGGTCCTTTAAAAAGAAACAAGAAGAAAGGTGGAATTAATCCATAGTTGAGATTAATCCAAATAAGAAAATGCTTGCATGTATTGATGTAAAAAGGATGCTGATGTGCCTAAAGGTGGTTATAATTAGGAATAAAAGTCAAAATAATGATTTTCCCATAGAGGTTATAATTATTAAGAGCACCTAGATTGGATAAAGATGATTGTGCCCTAGTTAGGATTGATTAGCAAGCATAACTCAAGGATATAACCTATAATATAGATTAAGGGATGAGCAGGTGTAAAGTGATGAAATAAATGAATAGAAAAATATGATTGATCAATGTGAATGATTTATTTGTACCTACCAAGGAGGAGATGATCATCCTTATTAGTAATGATAAAACTATAATGGCCAATGGGTTAATTTGATCAAGGGTGGGATGGAAGGATTTGCCAAGGTGCTAAAGAGAAACTTCTATGGCTCCATTGATTGTAGACCTTCTTTAAGCTAATTTTTGCTATAGCATGTGATGGTAGGCTTCATGATATAACACCATGAAGACTCTGCCAAAATATGCATAAGGATTGACTCTCAATATCCAATAAACACTCAAAAAATAATACATCAATGATAAAAACCATGATGATAATATTGACGTATGAATATAGATAGACTCAAGAATAATGTGTGTAAGGAATCACCTAATGCATACATATAGACTGAGTCGAGGCAACTATACTGAAAGAATAAAATAGGCAAGCATAAAAATAAATAAAAAAACAAAAACAAAACAAAAAAATGGCCTAAAATAAACAAACAAATAGAAATCTTGAAAGCAAAAGAAAGTATCCTAACAATGACAATGCCCCAGTAAGGTAGATCGAGGATAATTGACTAGGCTTAGACACGATAAATATTTTTGGTATTTTTAAAATATTATGAATGGTTTTGGCATTTTGAGGTATCTTAACTTGTTAGAGACTGATAAGATACCTAATAACAAAATGGAGAGAGCATCTGGCTTAGGTTGCTCATAAAATTATGAGAGCATGGAAATTAAGATTGCTCACAAAATAATGAGACCATTGCTTAAGTTGCTCATAAAATGGTGAGAGTGTATGGAAAGGGGTAATAAGGTGACCTCAACATGAATTGAGCATGATCTAAATAGTCCTAAAATGAACTCAAGTCACATTAATTCCATCCACATAAAAGGTGAGGAAAAACCAACTAGGTCCCAACAAGTTCTCAAATCTAGTAAATGGCTGGTCAAATGAAAATAGTAATGGCAATGTGATGTGAAAATGCATGATAAACAAGTGTTTCCCTTAGTTTTCCCATAGGTAGTTATAACTAAGATACAATGACATAGGTCAATGACACTAATTTTTCCATAGGTAGTTATAATTAGTATCAAGACTAGTGAGACACTGATTTGCCCATAGGTGGTTATAATCAAGCTCATAGAAACAAACATGGATATAAAATGAAAGATATCTTGCTAAATCAAATATCACACTAATTTGATAGAATATTATTATAAACATGGATTGGATTGATTATTGAAACTTGATTGGAATCTCCCCACAAAAGGTATGGGAAGAACCAAATGAACCAAGTTCAAAATAGGATTGGGTAGGATAACTAAAAATAGGCGTTGGTCTAGATAGGAATGGAATGATAGGATGCCATGGTCTTGTAAAGGATAATGATGGTTTGATAATTGGGTTAAAATGGTAGGAGGTTTGCCCCCAAGTGGTGGGGTGAATGGCTGGGATCTATAATAATGACAAATAGATATGTAACAATGGCAATGGCATGGTACATGTTTTTGGCTCGGGTGTGGTTTTTGATTATATTGTTCTTGTTGATGGGGAGTTACACATCATATTCAACAAATGATAAAAATAAAATACTTGATTATGTTAATTTCTAGCCCACACTTCATCTGAATAATTGTTCTATCAAAAATTGGCTACATATTTAGATGCCGAGAATGTTGTTATGTTCTTTCTTGGTTGTTGATTCTGATTCCTTCAAGCATCGAGACAAGGTATCTTTGTAGCCTTTTCAAAGGAAAGTGTGGCCGTGGATGGTAAATAAGGACAAATAATGGGTGGTAGGTTTGTTTGTGAAATGGAATGGCAAATGCTAATGGAATGTATAATGGGGGAAAACAAATGAAGATTAAAATTTTTAGTCACATGTAATGTTGTTGATGCTAGATTCGACATAACTTTGGTTATGGTAGGGCTGAATACTTGTTCTCTCGATAGGACCACTAGATTTTTTTGTTTTTTGATCTTGAGAGTAGTTACTATCTGATTAGGCTATAGATAAGAAGCTATTTTAATTTGATCTTTGATTTTGTCTTAACAAGTAGTAAAGAAATTTTGTGCTCAACTATTGGTGCCTCAAAGAGGTTTTCACCAATGAAGTTGTCTTTATTGTCTCGTAGTGCCTTTGAGAAGGTTTCACTAAGGAATGTTGAATTTTGAATTTGATTGTCTTCTAGAGCTTTCAAAAAAGTTTCACTAAGAGAGTATTCTTCTACTATATGAATGTGGTCTTGGCCTACTTGCTCTTCTTCAACTGCTATGTTGCCATGGATGCAACTCAACAAAGTGTGATTATGTTGATCCCAATTGACACTTTCAGGAGATGGAATGTCAATGATATGGATATTTTGGTTGATGGTAATAGCCTATGGAATGGTAATGGAATGGGGAAAGGCTACACAATCCTCATAGAAGATATTAGAAAAACTTATGTTGAAGCTGAAATACTCATCCTCAAAAACTATAGAAGGATCACAAATATATTCAAATTTATCTAGAAGGCATGTATAACCAATGTTGTAATAGCCATGAACATATTCTTCTTCTAAATATGATTCCAAAGCAAGGAAATCTGAATCCAATGTCACAATTAATGTTGATTCTATTTTTGATGCTAAATCTAATGTTGGCTCAAAAATAAAACCTAACTCTAACTCTAATTCTTCATCTGATGGATACTCTATTACAATGATGTCTTGTTGAATATTTAGTTTTGGATAAGTAACGACTTGTGATGGCATAATGGGCTCTAAAAAAATTGGTTTATCAAAGTGGGACTCTTTTAGGATGGGAAATAGGTCAAGAGACAACTCTTCAGAGACTAGGTTGTCAATAGGAAGCTTTTAAAAAATAGGCACATAGTTGAGGTAATGATTTACCCAAAGGTGGTTATAATCATTAAGAAGTGACTTGACAAAGACTGGCTCATCAGTGTGAGACTCCTCGATAAATGGTATGGGATCAATAGACGATTCATCACAAGTTAATTTATTACAAATGGTTGGTTCAACAAAACCATCTTGGATTAGTTGGTTCTCTTAGCCTTGGTTTTTAATGAGTTAGAAAATACTAGTTTTGAACACAACTTGGTCTTTGAAGGATTGGATGGGTTGAGGTTTGGATGGGATTGGTACTGGATGAGAAATGACTTGTGTTTAGATAATGGTAGGGCCTTGGGGAACATGATTGATCACATGATCCAAAAGACAAAGTATTGAGATGGTAACAATAGGGCATTGTGGATCATGATTGCTCACACAAGGCAAAGGACTAGGTCTTGGAATGATGAAGGGGCATTATGGAGCTTGATTGCTCACACAAACCAAAGGATGAAGTCCTAGTATAGAAATGGTATTCCTTGGATATTATAGAGGTTGATAGCTTGTATAATATAAAGGAGGGCTAGGGGTAGCTGATAATCAGATAACAAAAGAACATCATGAAACTTGATTGCTTACATAAGAAGAAACATCCAAGTCCTCCTCATAAACCATATCATCCCAATCATGAGTTGGATCATAAGTTGGTTCTTAGCTTTGTTTCATGTACTAATTATTGAAAAGAGGGTGTGGATTTGTATCTGAAAAAACATTATCTGTAGTTGGGTCTTCAAAGTCATCTTCACAAGCTTCTTCATACCAATCAATGTCTCGAGTTAGATCTTAAGTTGCTTTGTGACTTTGTTCCCATGAATGATTAATATGAGGTAGATAGGAATCTATCTCACAAACCATAATAACATCATTAGGGTCTTGAAAAAATCCATAAAAGTCATTTTATGTGGCCATTCTATCATAAGTTAGATTGTAAGTGACTCCACCATAAGTGTAGTGAGACATATTCATGTAAATGATGAAAGCTCTAAAATAAAAGGGCTTAGAGTTACATATACTCTAAAAAACTATGTCCAAAGGACAAATGGTTTAAACTTGGTCTAACTTGGTCAAAGGGGTTGAGCTGTATCTCCAATATGGTCTAAAAATGGAGCTGTATCTCCAAAATTATTTGTGATAAGACTTGGCATAAAACAACCAAACATCAAATGTCTAATGTCAAATGTCATACCACAAAAGGTCAAGTATCTGAATAAAAATTGGCATGTCAAAGGTCCAGTTCAAAGTGTTCCAAATAAGGTCTAAACTAGGAAAGGAAAAAGCTGAGTTGCTAGATCTTTTGTCCAAATACAGAGTCAAAATATAGGCTCAAACAAACATGCATGCTAGGACTTTTTGGCCAAATGACATTAAAAGCTAGACTTGAAATAAAGGTTGATGTGATTTTGATTTAATCTAACAAGTTTAGAAACAACTTTGAGGTAGACCCAACACATAAAATTAAACATAAACATGATCAGTTAGTATAAATCATAAGACAAAAAGATCTTTAAAAAATGTTGTGTTCTCCCAAATAAAGGCACAAACAATGATGGGGATAGGCATTAAACAAATAAACCATCAATAGTTTTCAATTTTGAGTAATTGATTAACCAAATTTATGCAACTCAAAAGAGAAATATCTATGTATCAGCTCCATGAACTGAGGCCTAAAAAAAAATCAATCAATGTTTGGATATAAAATTAACAAGGCAAATTGAAAACTCAATGTTGAAAACTAGGATTTGACTAAATAGGCTAGACAAGATTGGACAACATGATGGTAGAAGACAAAGGTGTAAATGGTATACACAAAGTGGTTTGAAACAAATGGTTTTGATACAATGGTAAACAAGTCTTGAAACAAATTTGAGCAACCTAATGATATAATCATGTTCAAATTATGTGATCAATGCTATGTTTCAAAGACTTAAAAGGCTCAAAATGTTTTGACATGATTTGGGTAGCATAACACTACCCTTCATTACTCAAATGCATTATTTTAACATGGATTATGAACAAACAAACAAGTTTTAGCCTCAAAGCATACCAAGTAAAAATAACCAAAATACACTAAGTATAATCATCCATATCCTAACAAGGGTATAACAAAGTGGGGTTTACTAAACTAGTAAGGTTTCGATCATTTTAGGGGAATCAATTGCACAATGACTTTTATGTCAAACAAAGTAAAAGACAAGCACTAAAATTTAGTGACAGTGGCTTTAGCTAGTTGTAAAAAGATCTATCCATTTTTACAACCACTTCATCCTATTGTTCACTCAGTGTAGTGTGATGTCCAAATGTAGATACATCCCATGTGCAACTCTAAAGGAGCCAAATGAAGTCAATGCCAGGAGGTGAAACCCTGGGTCAAAACTTCCCTAAAGAACTTGTGGGAGGTGATGAAGTCCCCTTCATAAGCCAAGATACATAAAAAATAAAGAAATCATGAAAGTATAAAGACTTTAGGGTCACTTTCAAGGTCACCCAAACTTTGACAAGTTTTTGGGGAGTGCTTTAGATGACTTTCTTTCTAAGCCTTGGACTAGGCTACTTTGTAATAGGAATGGTGCTTTTAATTCCAAGGGTTCCCTAAAGGGGAAAAATGGAAGAGCATACATGCAATATTCCTATTTTTGTCAAATAAAAATCTAATTAAACAACTATTGCAAACAAGAATTGACAAGTGTGTTGAATTTTAAAACCCAAATGAAATGTTTGGTGGTGTTCATTTGACCCTTTGGTCTTAGTTGCAAACATTGAAAACATTCACCAAAACATCTAAATTATTTGTTAAACACCCAAAAAAAAGTTCCTAATTGATTTTTAAGCATGCAAAGGTGATTTAAACATGTTTTGAGCAAATGTTAAGCTTGGTCCTATAGCAAAATTGTTAGCATGTCTATTAGCTTTGAAGCTCTTTTTAACTTGAAACAATAACTTTGAAAAAGTAGCTCTCAGGTCTGTGTTTTTGGAAAAACAAAGTGATCGATGTCAGTTATTACCACTGACGTCAGTTACTATAGCTAACTGAGATATGTCTGATGTCAATTATGCTAACCAATTTCAGTTAAGCCATGTAACCGATGTTGGTTACTGTGTAAAACCATGGAAAGCAAAAATGGAAAAATAAAGTTAGAAAATCAATTTGTGAGAGTTTTAATGGCTCAAATAAATATTTTAGACTTACAAAAGGATCTTCTTTAGGTATGAGATGCATCTAGTCCCATCGGGTGTGCCATTATGTGATCTAGAAATTTGACTCAAGAGAGGATGGTTAGTATGGTGTTAGTTCTAAAATGAAAAAATAAATGAAATAAACATATTAATAACATAACATATCTAGGCCTAGACACTAGGGAGAGATTAGTTAAAAAATCAAATGAAAAACACAAATAAAAAGAAAGGAATCAAATACAAGAATTCCTTCACCTTTCTTGCATACTCCAAATGCCTTTGTAGTGGTGGCTTGCTTGGCTTGTGCTCATGAAGTCTTCATCAAAGGAGGCTTGGCTATCTCCTTTTCTCCTTGGCACTTTTGGCTTGTGGCTTGGATTGAATTCAATTTGGCATGGTAACACTAGTTTCTTGAAGTTTTTGGAACCAATCCTACATTATAACTTTGCACTAATTAAGCTTAGAAATCTTGTGAGGCCTCCTATTTATAGATTTTTGGATTTGATCAGAATCAACTTGAACCATCCATCTCAAGATTGAGATGTGTGGTTGAGGATTGATTAAATTTTTGGAATTAAGTTTGTAATTATCTTGATCATGGCATTGGAAGAAGGGGTAATTAAGAAGCATGGAGGGCATCATGGGAGGCATTGATGAGGCATGGTAGGCATGAATCCTGATATTTGTGGCAATTATGGCCTAGGGATGTCTTCCCAAAAAATGAGGTCACTTGATGATGCAAATATTCAATATTCATTTCTAAAAACAATTATTCAACAAGTTTCCATGGATTTATTAATTAGGCCTTGATTTGGATTAATTAGCTCTTAATCATGATCAAGCACTTGTGCACAAATTACTCAAATTGATTAGAATTCCTTGTTATTGGTCCAAAATTTGACTAGATTGGAATTGGAAGGTGATTTCAGATGTATTAGAAATGTATTCCCATTTAAGATGTTGCCAAAAATAAATAACAAAAGAATAAGGCTTGTGCATAAGATTTGATAGGGAAGAGCAATCTAGAGCACCTAGGTGCAAATTTGGCATTTTGACTTGAAATGATTTGATCAAAGTTAGCTGGACCATAAATTGCATTACCTCATTTAGGGATTCCCTAGCCAAAATTGGTAGTTGAATATTTCAGTTTCACATCATTTAGCACATTTTAGTGTTTTTAGGCCAAATTGTACATTTTGGGTGTAAATTGGACAAACGCTTGATTAGAGGTCATTGGTGGCCAGTTTTACGTGTCTACACAATGTAGAGTTCTTCTTAAAAGTTTTCATTCAAAAATGTGGATTTCACATCTATTTGATATAACTTAAAACCCTTGAAGCTTACATATGCCAAGAAGAGTCAAATTGCTTCCATTATTGCCATAGGAGCAAAAGTATCATCAAAATCTATTCCTTCAACCTAAACATATCTTTTACACACCAATCTAGCCTTGTTACTTGTGACTTCTCCTTTGTCATTCATATTGTTTTTGAAAACCCACTTGGTACCTATCACATTTTTATCTTTTGGTCTAGGAACCAAGTCCCATGTTTCATTCATTTATATTTGATCAATTACTTCATTCATTGCATCATTCCAACTTTCATCTTTTCTAGCTTCCATGAATGTTTTGGGTTCAATCATGGACAACAAAGCTAAGCCTTATTGATTCTGATTGATCAATATTCTCCTTCTAGTTTACAAGTTTTCAATAATATTTCTAATAATTTGAGATATTAGATGATATTTCTAAATTCTTCTATATGGAGCTTTAGAATTTTGTCTTTCTTCCTCCTCTTCATCTTCATCATCTCTTTGAATAGATAACTCATCATTATTTATAACAACATTTTGAATTGAGTCATTTACCTAAAATTTTGGGTTCTTGACTCTACTAGTCTCATGTACCTTTACATTTAAACTTTTTAAAATTATTGTGAAGTCTCTTGTTGAAGCACATATAGGCAATACTAAAAGAGGAGAAACTTAAGAATATGCCCTCATCAGACCTTGAATCAAATTTCCTAAGATTCTTTTCATCTCTTTTGATGAATCACCTACACCCAAACACTCTAAAATGTTTGACATTAGCTGTTCTATTCTTACATAACTCATCAAGAGTCTTTTCACTATTTTCTCTTATTTGAAACTTGTTTAAGATGTAAACTAAAGTGTTGGCTACCTCTTCCCAATAACCATATGATAGTTTGGAATCTTGAAGCATGGTTCTACTCATTTCTTGAACAATCCTATTCTTCCTTTCAACAACACCATTATGTTGTGGTGTTTTAGCAACAAAATATTGTCTCCTTATCCCTTATTTTTCAAAAAAATCACCAAATTCATGAGAGCACAACTCACCTCCTCTTTTTGATCTTATACACTTGATATTTGACCCTTTATCATTTTCTACAAGCTCTTTGAATGCCATAAATTTTGTAAAAGCTTTTGATTTTTCTTTAAGAAAAATTCCAAGTCATCCTAGTAAAATCATCAATGAGAAATATGAATTAACTATTACCTTGAATACTTTGGGTCCACATGGGTCCACATAAATTAGTGTGGATCAATTCTAATGGATTTTTAGTGGAGAACTCCTTGAATTCATATCTTCTTTTGGTTTGCTTCCCATGAAGACATGCCTTACAAAGAGAATGAAGAATCTTAGAAATCTTGGGCATATTCCTTATCAATCCCTTTGAACTGATCTTTACCATGTTATCAAAATTTAAATGTCCAAGCCTTGCATGCTAAAGCTATATTTCTTCCAATTGACTCATGAAGTACTATTCCTTCTTGGATTTATGGAATACATATGTGTTATTATCTATTTTATAAACATTTGCAATAAATTTGCAACCTTTCTTACTTCACAAACATCATCATGAAAAGTTACAACATTTACTTGCTTACACATTTGGCTCACACTTAAAATATTATGTTTCAAACCTTCTACATATAAGACATTCTCAATCATAGAATGACCATTATCCGAACTCATAGTACCTTTTCCAATTATGTAAGTAGATTTACTATCACCCAATCTCACTGAACTAGGGTTGGTCTTCTTAATGGAGATAAACTTGATCTTGTCTCCTGTCATATGATTTGAGCATCCAATATCTAAAAACCATATCTTATTCCCATCTTCTTTATTATGTAAGGCTGATTGAACAAATATTGACTCTTCCTTTGGTGGACCATTTGAATTCTACTTCTTTTCTTCTTCAGTCTTAGACTTGGTCTTCTTGAACCATTTTATGGTGTCAATGAATTGTATATCCTTTTTCCAAAAAGCTCTTTTGTATGTTTTGGAAATATAACCTTGTTGGTTATAATTTTACCATATAATATTATTTTTTATCTTTGGAAAGAAAGCACAATCCCTATATTTATGACCAAATTGATTACAAGAGAAGTACCCATTGAAGATATCATTCAAATTTAACCTACCATTCTCTTGATCATTACCTGTCCATGAATTTTCATTCTTAACCCTTTTGGTGGAGTTTAAATCCCTTTTATCCTTGGATAAGGGCACATTTATGTAAGTCATGACTTTATTTTCAAATTATTCCTCCCTTTGGTTGAGAGCACCATTTATCATGACCTACAAATTCTTGACTATTGCTTATAGATCTTTCACTTGCATATTCACAACATCCATGCTTGAATTAAAATTTGATAAAGCACATACTAGTTTGTCTTGAAGACAAGCCACAACCTCTTTGTCAACCATTATCATTTTGATCACCTTCTAGTGGGTAAAATTGTAAGAAGGACCTGTTCTGATACCAATTATTAGAGGTACAATCACTAAGAGGGGGGTGTATCAGTGAGCCTAGATATTTCAATTACAATTTCAGTCCTTTCAAAATATTAAGCAATCAACATATATCAAATTGATCAAGTAACATTGACAAGATAACACATTCATTCAATACATATACAAGATCAAACACATAACGCATATCCTATGGGAAACCTTCATGGGGAATAAAACCCACTCTCAATAGTGAAACACCTAGACTAATGTCCTATAAGAAATTAAAAACAAATGACTGATCAAATCTTTTAGACCAACAAAACTTAATCATATCATCCTAACCAAAGGTATTTAATGAAACCCCTGTTTCACAAGGAGCAACAACCCCTAAGGAAGATCAAGTCCTTTAGACCCCCTTGAAGTGAACACCTCCACCTTAGAACTGATGTCTTCAAAAATTGATAATGGATATATGTTTATCTAACCCATACATAAACTTACTCTCCATATCTTACAAGCTTCTCACTTAGGCATGCCACAATCCCTCACCTTCTTTACTCAAACTGTCCTTATATACACACTCAGAACTCTTTACATATCTTCAAACTATAAGAACACTTTTTTGACATCATAAATATGACCTATAGGTCACACACACCATCATCAATATTATCTACTTATAAACACATCCAAATGGGCACTCAACCTCTCCTTCACTACACAACTCTCACATCCACCTTGCACAAGTCTCTCTCATAAGTCTTCCACACAAAAATATAGAAATCATCATAATTGATTTCAATATATATAGAGCTATCATGAATTAAATATTTTAAAATATTTCTTATCATCCATAATATATGCCTTCACCCTTAAGACATCTCACATGGGTCACACTTAAGCACAATCCACTTTAAAATAGGCCTAAGTCACTTTTAGGTTTTATAGAGACCCATTTAGCTCTTTGGCACTTCTTTGAGAAAATAAAGAACATATAAATATTTTAAAAAAGCATGAACCCATTCTACATGAGCTATATGTCCTCTTTAAGTGTCCATATCCATCACAATATCCTTCTACTTAAGCACAAAATGCTTAAACAATATTCTATGCACACATTCATTATGAGAAAACACACAATCACCTTCTAATCCTTTGTTCATATAGCATGTGATTGGTAAATCCTTAATAATACACAAAAATCATACTTATGGAGTTTACAACACTCTCCAATAGCTAATTCACCATGAAGCATCGAAACAACATCTACATAAGCTCAATTACTCTTCTCAGGTCACTTATAGAACAAGCACGAACACACAATAAACTTTTAAGCATTAATATATTTGACTGTACACACTTATATATCTTTAAATAAATATTTTAAGATGTGATTTGAATTCCTCGACCACTTTGATTTTTATATGATGAGCAAATTCTGTATAGATCAAGAGATATAGCCAAAATATAGAGCACTAGTTTTTCCTTTGCAAATTCAAATATTCAAATGCAAACAGTCATAGTTAAACCTTGAACACAATGCTTGCATTTCATGTCATCAATTCTTAGATTAAACATGTACCATTGATCTTGTTTTATCTTTAACACACAGTGCACCAATGCCTAAACATTAAACATTTGATAGTTGACCTTATCTCATGCAATCTAAAATCTTTGACTCAATGCTCTCCATCAATCTTCTGTATATAGCTCAATATTTATCAAAGCTAAAAACTATCACTTTGATTTCTTTGATTTGATATTCACCATTTATCTCTATTGGTATGATCTCCTACTCACTTTTGATCCTTGGAAGAAGCTCAATCTTTATCTCTGCTCAGTGTTAAACATAGAACACTTGGCACCATCTCATTGCTTCCTGACATCTTGGAGCAAACATGCATCATCAATATCTTTGAGATTTTCTTGAACATTACCTTGTGAAAAATTGACTATGGGGACCATTTCAATATACTTGAGAAGCCAATTTTGAACGTGATAACTTTTACTATGCTTATATGTATGATCTCAAATTTGGACCATTTGATCTCCTCACATAAGAGAATCCATCCATATAAAAAACTACTCCTAGAACATTAATGAATTTGAGATATAATTCCATTAATATTCTCACTTAAATTTTTCTATCATAGAGATAACTATGTCAAAACCTACTTGGAAGGTCAACTTGCACATGCATATCTTTTGATGCGCTTCATGGCATGACCTAAAAATTAGTGCAAATCAACTAGGCACAAAATTGAACAAAACCATATGGTCACCTTATCCTAAAATGACCACACATGTGAGATATTCCATAATCAAAATGCTTACTTGGCTTTTTTTACCATATTACAAATTTGGCTAAGTATGGGAAAACACTATCAAAATGCTTGGGAGCCTAACTTTGCACCTACATATATTTGACTACATTTTGGTGCATGAATTGAAATTTAACACATAATAATTAGGGACTAATGTAATCAAAACCATATGACCAAATCCTCCTAACTCATCCACACATGGTAATGGTGATGTTAACCAACTGCCTACTCAGATTTTCTACCAGTAGACCCAAACTATCTACATGAAAAATATAGACTACTAGATGAATTCCACTTATGAACAAGAGCTCTCTAATCATATTTTACCATTGATAAGAAACCTTTAAATTGATAAAATCACCATACTTATCCCTAAACATCTCAAACCATGCCAAAATTGAAGATCAACCAAGCATCCTTTAAGCATACTAGGACAAACACATTGCACACTTTGTCATTATCACATAGACTATCAAAGCACTTCATCCACTCATTAGGACACCTCCATGAAATCATGATGATATCACCAAAAACTCTCCAAAATAGTTTACCCCTATTTGAGAAGGCATTGTAAGTTACATGCACACTAATGTCTTCTCAAAAAATGAAAAGGTCTTTTATGCCTATTACTTCAATGATGATGAATGAGCTTTGGATGCCCCTTCAAGGGAGAGGTAAAAAAAGGGTTAGAAATTGGTCCCTTTAAATAAGTAAATTATGGGACCAAAAGGTAAAATATGGTGGAAAAGACTGATTTTGGCATAGGCAGTTGTAATCAGTAGTGTTGGGTGAATATTTTGTCAATCAGCTAACTGATGAGCAAAATAGGTCTTATCATCCACAACAAAGGAGATTGGTCGGCCTAGTGTGTAGTTTTACTACATCAGAAGTGGACAAATCTCTTCTCTCATCAAGGGGAGGTTCCCTATAAATATGCAGGATCTATATACTGTAGAATAAGCAGAAAATAACACTCAGGGGTGGGATACACCATCCATCTCTTTTTTTTCAAAGATGATGTTCATAGACAAAGGAAAAAATCCAGGTGGAAACACTGAAGGCACTTTTATTATTTCAAAAGTGGTCTTACAACAAACAACTGGAGTTCTTTCAGGTGGGTAACAAGTAATTGGTAACCAAAAAGGGCACAGTAACCAGCAAGATGAAATAGAACACAAATTTTCCACCTCAACTACCCAAAGAGTAAAACACAAAGGATAATGGGGACACAAAGTCATCCCAGAATCCTCAACACAGAAAGAAACTAAAAACACACACTGAAGACAACTATCACAGCTGATGCAGGAGCATCTACATACATTTTCATGCAAGACATGGTTACGTTGGGATACAAGTCATGTTTGAATTCATATTTCAATTTATTGTATTTTCCCTCCAAAATATTGTTAATGAGGAGTAATTGTAAAAAAAAAAAGTAAAGGTAAAAATTAAATGTTGGGGCTGTTGAGAAAATAAAGGAGTGGTTGAAAATATTTCAACTTGGGTATATTGTTGAAAATTAAAAACTGTTTCTTGTTTAATCTTGAGCCCAAGTTGGGCGTAGAATTTAGGGAGGAGACTCTTTAAAAAAGAGAGAGTAAGATATGCATTGATTTAATAAGAAATAAAAAGGGAATTCATTCAAGAGGACAGGGGGATGTAGAGAAGAGAGAGAGGGAGCACCTCATTCAGAGAGGAAAGAAAGAGACAACCAGGAGATTAAGAATGAAGGACAGTGAGAATATCTGGATGTGAGGACAAGAAGAGGGAATGAAGTATCCAAATAAGGCTTTGGAAGCCATTGATCTAGATCATGTATTGAATTGTAAGTATCCTTGTTTGTTTAAGAAATATGGACGTTGATCTTCGTGGTACTGATTATGCAATAATGATTTCATTGGTAGAATTCTGGTTATACAGTATAGAGCCTTGTGTGTGTGTTCTTTAGAGCTTAAGGAGGCAATAAACATTTTATGATACAATATTAACACATTAAAACCTTTGGAAAATTTTTAAACTTAATGAAATATTGATAAGGAAATTGAGAATGTGTGGAAGGTTGCAAAAGTTCAATGAACAGGGTGCAGGCCTGTGTGGAAAGACAACTAGGCACGGTTGGAAAAATGAGTACATCTCAAGTTTTACCCAATGAAAACTTATGAAATTTTGTGTGTATATGAAAATTGGAGTTATGAATCCAATTAAAGTGGTTTTAGATCGAATGGAGTAATTTGGAAAAATATATGGTCAAAATACAGACCTGCAGTTCTAAAACAATTCAGAAAAACGTGTTCCCAGTCACTAAAAAGGCCATAACTCCTAAAATACTAATCCAAATGACTTGATTATTTTTGGAAAAGTTAGATAAAATTATTTTTGATGTAATAAAAGTGTTTTTATGACAAAATGAGCTATATATTTTTAGATATAGATGATTGTGTTTTTATCAGCCTGTAGGCGCTCATTTTTCAAAAATTGTCAAAAAGTCAAAGTTGAGTTTTCCTTACTCTTGAGTGATATAACTTGGTATAAGGCTTGGATAATATTTATTATGTTTGAATGAACTTAATAAAGTTTGTTTCATATTGAATAAGGGGATAATAATGATTTTGACTTATTGGAGGCACAATTAGGCCTAATAAGACCTACAAGCTTCTAAAGAAGGTAAGGAGTTTAGAGACAAAATTCAATATCTTAGAGTCTTATATATTATATGAGGATTGAAACCTGTTAGATACATTGAATCACATGTGTTTAAACTTATTTGAATCTTTAGATATTTTCATACTGTAGATTGAATACCTAAAGCTCCATTAAGGCTTAAGAAGCTAGTAAGGGTTTCAATCATCATAAGGAAGATCAGAAAAGAAGATTGCAGAACTAGAAAGAGTATAATATTGCATGAATGAATTCATTGATACAATAATAAGTGAATTTTTGTAAAGTGAGTGTGGTATCTATCATTTTTGGTATCAGAGCTTGAAAGCTCTTGGGATTTGGTAATTGATCATGTTTGCTAATAAGTTGCTGCAAGGATTGGCAAAAGGATCAACAAGACAAAGCACTAGAAGACCCTGTTGAGGAAAGGTATGAGTAACCTTTGAAATTTTATTTGAGTTTATTGTGTTTGAGAAGTAAATAGGTGAAAAGGCAGCCTTAAAGCCATTGAGGCTTGACAAGAGATAAGAGAAGCTTGGAAAGCTCAAAAGTAAGGGAGCAAGTGAATGCTCAAGAGGAAGATCCAAAGCAAGGTAAGCTTGGATTTGAGAAATTATTATTATTTGGTTAAAGTAGTCTCATATTGCAAACCATTGACTCAGTGTGAAGCTCAATAAAACCATTAAGGAGGATCAAAAGACTAGGATGCAAAAGGCCTAGGTGAGATCAAGGAGATTGTCAAAAGACCAATCAAAGAGAAAGGCTTGGGTGAGACAAGTGGACCTAAAGGGATCAAGAGACCAAGGTGAAAAAGACTTGGGTGAAGATCTCAAAAATAAAAATATTGCTGAGAAAAGAGCAGAGCAGCAAGGTACATGAGGGCACCAAGAATAAAACAAGCATCCAAAAGAAGAAAGGTATGACCATTATTGAAATTGATAAAGAGATTAATAGTTTGAAAAGAGATTTAGCTAATTTTGCAGATAGATATGAGTCTTGGATGCAGATGTGGACAAGCAAGCATGGGTAAGGCCAATGAGGAAGAGGTTGAAGTGGCCAATAGATCTCCTAATGAAGAGGAGAAGAAGGCAAAATGAGATTGCCAAGAAGAGAGAAGCCCATAGAGGCAAGAGGATGAGTAGGTTGCCAAGTGAGCAACAAGAGAAAGAGGTGGAGAAGAAGGTTCTCATTGAGGAGAACAAGAGAAGAGAAGAAAGAAAAGATGAAGTGCCAGGAAGAGCACTTGAGAAGATGAGAGTGTTGGTGAAGAGAACACTCATAGGGACCTTGTGGTCTCTTATTTTTATATCTAATGTTGTCTTTGCATGGGTAATTGCAGGTATGAGCAGCCTTGTGAAGGTCAAAAGAAAGGCCTTGAAGAATGAAGAGATTGGTGCAAGAGAGAGAGGTGAGTTTGTTGTTGATGATAAAGAAGAAGAGATGAATTTGTTAATGCATGAGGAAGGTGTTGAGGACTCCATACAAGCAAGAGAAGAGATGGAAGATAAAGATGACTTCCATGATGCCATTTAAATCCAAGAAGAGGCAAGAAAGCAATCAAGCATAAAGGAAGAAGAAAGTACAAACAATCAAGAAGCTATGCAAATCAAAGAACTAATGGAGCAGCCCATTAAGGATGTAAAGGTGAATTCCAAAGTTGATTTTTCTTATTCTTATAAGCATGAAACTATTGATATGCATGTTAGAGAAGCAAAGGGAAAGGTGAAGTTTCCAATTAACCATGGATATGTGATGCCTAAATGGTGGAAGAAGCAAACTCCCAAGCAACAAGAAGTGTTGGTACAAGAGCATGGATGCAGGATGCCTACATGGTTTGAGAAGAAAAATATAAAGAAGGACATAAGGCTCAATCAAAATAAAGACTCAAGCAAGAAGCAAATACAAAGCATGAAGGAAGAGGTAGAATGCAAAGTGAGCAAGGCCAGCTATCAAGCAAGACAACAGGAAGATGTCAAAGAGAAGAAATTGGTTGGTGAATTGAACAAGTGTCATCCTAAAGCTATGAAGAAGGTATGGATGGCTAAAGATGAGAAAGAAAACTTCTCAAAGAAGATGAAAGGTAAGTCAATTGCTTGCAATGAATGGGATAATGATGTTTTTGAATCATTGAATGATCTTTTTATGAAAAATGAGGAATGTAAAATGTCTATGAAAACTAATATTCAGCAAGGAGAGAGTTCCAAATGGATGGATGATGAGGAAAGAGGAGAGTATGTAGCAAAGCAATGCCTCATTGAAAACAAAGAACAAACAAGATGGCTTCAAGCAGAGATTGAAAAGAGCAAGGAGACACAAGGTAAAGGTACTTCAATTATATTTGATGAGTATATTGAAGAAGTTGGTTTGTATGAAGATAGCTCAAGAAAAGATGAGATGAAGAGTAAGGCTAGCAAAGGACAAGCAATCTTTCAAGTTGATAAGCCCAAGTTTGATGAAGTGAATGGGGAAATAGATGAAAGCTCACTAAAGGAAGAAATGAGAATGTTGGAAGAGCTCTTTAGTTCTCCAAGAAAGCTACATACAGGCACAAACCATGATGAGAGCACCATTGGTGAGAGTGAAGCAAGAAAAGAGCACACTAAAGAGGCAAAGGCTGTTTTGGCCAAAGAGAAGAAGAGTTGAGGCAGCCAAGAGACTTTATGGTCTCAAGTTTTTACTTCTAACATTGCCTTTGATGTTTTGAATGCAGGTGTTAAAGTTGTGGAGATGAATGAAGTCCATAGTTTAATGGACAAATTTTTGAACCAAGAACAACAAGAAGATCTAGAAGACATATATGAAAATGAAGAAGCATGGAAGCGGGAGATGGCAGTTGAGAAAGAAATGAGAAGGACATATCTAAAGAGGAAGAAAATCAAAATGAAGGACAAAGACTAATCCAAACAAAGACAAGCATTGGTATTGGTAACAAGACCTTGGGATCCAGGGATAGAGTGAAGACTAAAACATTGAGGAGATATCTCATTTGAACTAAGGTTCAAATTGTTTCTAGAGGGAGAGTATGATGCAGGAGCATCTACATACATTTTCATGCAAGACATGGTTACGTTGGGATACAAGTCATGTTTGAATTCAAATTTCAATTTATTATATTTTCCCTCTAAAATGTTGTTAATGAGGAGTAATTGTAAAAAAATAAGTAAAGGTAAAAAGAAAATGTTGGGGCTATTGAGAAAATAAAGGAGGAGTGGTTGAAAATATTTCAACTTGGGTATATTGTTGAAAATAAAAAACTGTTTCTTGTTTAATCTTGAGCCCAAGTTAGGCGTAGAAGTTAGGGAGGAGACTCTTTAAAAAAAAGAGAGTAAGATATGCATTGATTTAATAAGAAGGAAAAAGAGAACTCATTCAAGAGGATAGGGGGACGTAGAGAAGAGAGAGAGGGAGCACCTCATTCAGAGAGGAAAGAAAGAGACAACCAAGAGATTAAGAATGAAGGACAGTGAGAATATTTGGATGTGAGGACAAGAAGAGGGAATGAAGTGTCCAAATAAAGCTTTGGAAGCCATTGATCTAGATCATGTATTGAATTGTAAGTATCCTTGTTTGTTTAAGAAATATGGACGTTGATCTTCGTGGTACTGATTATGCAATAATGATTTCATTGGTAGAATTCTGGTTATACAGTATAGAGCCTTGTGTGTGTGTTCTTTAGAGCTTAAGGAGGAAATAAACATTTTATGATACAAGATTAACACATTAAAACCTTTGGAAATTGTTTTGAGAGAAATTTTAAACTTAATGAAATATTGATAAGGAAATTGAGAATGTGTGGAAGGTTGCAAAAGTTCAATGAACAGGGTGCAGGCCTGTGTGGAAAGACAACTAGGCACGGTTGGAAAAATGAGTACATATCAAGTTTTACCCAATGAAAACTTATGAAATTTTGTGTGTAGATGTGACTTGGAGTTATGAATCCAATTCAAGTGGTTTTAGATCAAATGGAGTAATTTGTAAAAATATATGGTCAAAATACATACCTGCAGTTCTGAAACAATTCAAAATAACGTGTTCCGAGTCACTAAAAAGGCCATAACTCCTAAAATACTAATCCAAATGACTTGATTATATTTTAAAAATTTATATAAAATTATTTGTGATGTAATACAAGTGTTTTTATGATAAAATGAGCTATATATTTTTATATATAGATGACTGTGTTTTTATCACCCTGTAGGTGCTCATTTTTCAAAAATTGTCAAAAAGTCAAAGTTGAGTTTTCCTTACTCTTGAGTGCTATAACTTGGTATAAGGCTTGGATCATATTTATTATGTTTTAAAGACCTTAATAAATTTGGTTTTATATTGAATAAGGGGATAATAATGATTTTGACTTATTGGAGGCACAATTAGGCCTAATAAGACCTACAAGCTTCTAAAGAAGGTAAGGAGTTTAGAGACAAAATTCAATATCTTAGAGTCTTATATATTATATGAGGATTGAAACCTATTAGATACATTGAATCACATGTGTTTAAACTTATTGGAGGCTTCAGATAGATGCATACTGTAGATTGAATACCTAAAGCTCTATTAAGGCTTAAGAAGCTAGTAAGGGTTTCAAGCATCATAAGGAAGATCAGAAAAGAAGATTGCAAAAATAGAAAGAGTATAATATTGCATGAATGGATTCATTGATACAATAATAAGTGAATGTTTGTAAAGTGAGTGTGGTATCTATCAACAACACAAAGTATGAAAGTAATTGACTTCAGGACATCTTCCTTCTCACTTCCACTAGTTCTACCTATTAAATTAAATAAACAAAAATGCATCTAGAAGATAGACATAAGAACAATCTCCTAAAATAGCACAATATATAACAGCACAAAGTATTCAAGTGTCTTACTTTCTCATTCAAATAAAATAAAATGATCAACAATCTGAGCTCAAAGTCTCAGTATTTGCCTTTCAATTAGGCAGAGTTTTGCTTCTGTGAAAAAATGAATAAGATCTCTGCATAATGAGAGAAATTACAATGTATAGAAACCAAGCAAGGCTTGGCACTCTTTCCCATGGGATGGCCCATGCTATAGTCAATGCCTTTAATGCATTTCAAGGATTGTCAAAGGACTGCATTAGAAATAGGGTGACTGTCTTAACTTTGGCATGTCATTTCATCCCATATGTCTTCTCCTTTGTTTGGATCATTTGGTCTATCCCCTTTGACATCTACGTAGCTATCCATTTTGTCTTTACTCCAAAGGAGACCAATAGGACATGCCTTCAATGTTTGGAAGCTCAAAAATCTACTCTGTAGACTGTTCCAGCTATCGGAATAACTTCTATGTAGATATTTTCTTCTTTGTCTCTTCTTGCTGTGATTTGAGCTCCCGAGCTATCTTTTGCCCTTTTTGGTTTTGTCTTTTCCTGGAAGTTGAGCTCTTAGGGTTATATCCTTAGTCTTGCTGGTTCCTTACACTCTTCCATTAGTGGTTCTTCCCTTTAGCATTTTAACCTTTTGAATTCGGGTCTGCGTTCAAGCTTTCAAAGATCAATGACTATTTCATTTCCATGAATTTGATGTCTTCAGGCCCATTATCATTAGGAAACTAATGGCTAGTTTGTTTCCCTAAATTTGATGGCTACGGGGATGTCACGGGATGTTTGGATCCCAACAGCTATGAGTCTGGATCCCAATGGCTAGTTCATGGTGTTTAACTTTGATGTCTATGGGCCCATCATATTCCTTGGCAATTCCTTTGGCTTTGTCGTTTGATCCTTTTTCAGAGGGGAGCTACCCTTCAAGGTCTTGAGAAAGGTCCAATTTTTGCTTAGGGAGAGCCCCCTACAAGGGTACATGCCGTTCGGGTCAGTCTTCAGATGGCCTTCAGGCTTCTTTATCTTAGAGAGTCCTCTGGTAATTACTTTGGAAAAAAGTCTGAAGGAATTCCTTCAGACTTTTTGTCCAAAGGAAATCTCCCTTCGCCTTTGCATCTTTCCCACTTTCTATCAGGCTTCTTCAGTTAGGTTAATTCCTTCAAAATTTTTGTTTGAAGAAAATGTCTTAACAACTTTTCCGCAGAAAACCTTTCTGAAGGAATTCCTTTGTTCGCTCGGCCTTTGAAACGGTTCAACTCACTCATCGCCTGCCCTCTGCAAGGGTTGTCTGACCTCCAAGGTTACCTTTTAAAAAAGTTAAAAGGGTCCATTTTGGCTGGATAAGTGCCCTCCACAAGGGCACTTGTCCTTCGAGCTCTTGGATGACCCCTTTGAATTTCCTGATTAAAAAAATGGCTAAGTGTTGAACCTATTTATTTTCTACAGAGTCCATAGAAACTAACCTGCAGAGTCCATAGATATGAGTCCGTAGAACTGGGGGAGTCTATAGATATGAGTTCACAGATTTTCTTCCTATAGAGTCTGTAGATTTCTTCCTATAGAGTCCATAGTTTTGAGGCCTTGAAGTCTATAGAAATTGAGTTTGTAGAAATGAACCTACAGAGTTTGTAGAAACTAAGTCTGTAGTTTTCTCTAAGTTTTCTCTAAGTTTGAAAGAGTCTATAGAAATCAAGCTCACAAATTCCATAGAAACCTATTTGTAGAGTCTGTAGTTTCCTGCCTATGGAGTCCATAGAAACTGAGTCCGTAGTTCCACCTACAGAGTTCATAGATTCAAGCCTGTAGAGTCCGTAGATTCAAGCCTGTAGAGTCTGTAGATTTCCTAAAAAAGCTTGAAAAATGAAGGATTTGAAGGATCATAATAATTTTTGAGAAGGGAAGAGAGAATTTTTGGCTTGTAGGACCAAAAATAGTTCATGTGTTGTCCCAAAAATGAGTGGCAGACTTTGGAGACAACAGTTGGCTCTAGTTGGGGAACTTCCCTTAGTTAAAATTTTGAAACAACTAAGGGGAGTAGAAACCAGAATCTCTAGTGCCTTAAAGTGTGCCATTGGGCTATGGAGTCATGCTACCCAAAAATGAAAGGCTCCAAAAAATGAAAATGAACAACACACAACAAAAACAAAAGATATACAAATATACATATGTACAAGTGAACTTATCTGATACTTCAAGAGTTGAAGTGCTTCAGATGCTGCCCATTGTGAGGTAGAGAAAAGAGCGTGCCATCTTGATACTTCAATAGGAAGCTATTTTCACCATTGAGCTAATGGATAATAAATGGGCCTATCCAAAGAGAATCAAACTTCCCATGCATTCCCTTTTTTTCTTTTCTCTTGTCCCATAAAAGGACTTGATCTCCAATATGAAAATCTCAATTTTTTGTTTTTTGGTTGAAGAGCTTCTTCACCAGACTTTGGTGTGCAAAAATTTGGTCCACCACCATAGTTCTCTGCTCATCTAGCTCGGTCAAGAACATGATCCTCTTATCAAGGGAGCTTTCATACATTTGATCTTCAATTGCCTTAGCCAATTTCAATGCTGGCAATTCCAAGGTGATTGGCATTTCAGCATTAAGACCATAAAGAAGTTGAAAGGGAGACATACCAATTGCTCTCTTTGGTTAATCCTGTCTACCCATAAAGTATAAACCAATGACTTATGCCATGTGCTTTGGTTGTCATCTACCAGCTTCTTGATGATAGTCACCAAGTTCTTGTTGCTTGATTCAGCTTGTCCATTCCCTTGTGGAAAGTAATCAGAAGAGTGGGAGAGGGTAATCCCATAATAAAAATAGAATTGAGTTATTTCTTGGGAAGTGAAACAAGCTACATTGTCAGTGACAATCTTGGTTGGGACCCCAAACCTGGAAATGATATTCTCTTTGAGGAAAATACACACTAATTCTAAAGTAGCATGCTTGGTTGGGATAGCTTCCACCCACTTAGTGAAGTAATCTGTGGCTGTGAGGACATAATCATGTCCAACACTTGAAGATGGGTTTACAACACCAATGAAATCAATGCCCCATTGCTGAAACAACTCTTCTATCACCATTGGCTTGAGAGGCAAGGCAACTAACTTGAGTCTCCCAACCAAATGCTGGCATAGTTCACATTTTCTTACCCATTTATATGCATTTTGAAAGAGAGTTGGCCAGTAATACCTAGCTCATAGAATCTTATGGGTAGTTATAGGGGCATAAAAATGTCCTCCATAGGCTAGATTGTGGAAGGACTTCAAAAAATGGTTCTGCTGCTCTTTATCCATGCAGCGAAAGAAAACTCCATCAAGGCTCCTCTTATACAGGCCGTTGTCCCAGAGGACAAAATTCATAGATTTCAACTTGACAGTCCTTCTTTATTTATAAGATATGTGAGCAGGAAACTCACCATAAGTAAGGAAATGAGAAATATCTGAATACCACTCATTTGTAGTGGATACAAAGAGGACTATTTGTCTATCTTCTTCTTCTGATTCTTCATGCTCTACTTATTCTTGCTTGTTATCAACAATCAATTGGCATAGGCCCTTTCCATGCACTAGCTTCATTAGTTTGATAACTAGATCAAACTCCTAGATTTTAGCAATCCAATTCCCTCTTTTAGTTCCAAACTCCTGCTGAGTTAATATGGATTTAACTGTGATATCAGAAACCAAGGCAGTAACATGTGAATTTAGGATGTAAAAGTGAAAATGCTTCACTGCCTTTACCACTACATAGGCATGCTTCTCCATATTTGAGTACTTCAGCTCATGATATTTAAGAGGACATCTCATGAAAGAAATGGGAGATTCCATACCTTCTTTATTTTGTTGAACTAGAATTGCTGAAAGCATGTGTTTAGAAGCATAGCTGTATATGGTGAATTACCTATTATAGTCCGAACAAACTAGAATTGGGGTGTGGGCAATAGCCATCTTGATGTCTTGAAATGTCAATTTGCCTTCTTTAGTCCAACTAAAAGTGGCCTTTCCCTTCATCATATTTACAATATGATGAGTCTTCTTAGCAAACTTAGGGATGAACTTTCGTAAGAAATTCACCTTTTCAAAGAAAGAGTGAACTACAGTCTTACTTGTGAGAAAAGTGAGATCTTGGATAGAATTGACTCTATCTAAGTCAATCTTTATGCCTTCTCTAGACACAATGTGTCCGAGAAGCTTTCCTTTAGTTACCCCAAAAATAGACTTCTTAGGATTCAAAGAAATGCCATTCTAGCGGCAGCATTCCAGCACTTGTTACAAATGGCATATATGATCCAAGTGATGCTTAGAAAAGATGGTTAAGTCATCAAGATAAACTACAATGAACTTACCCATCTCATCTTTGAAAGTAAGGTCCATTGCTTTTTGGAAAGTGGCACCAACATTTATCAAGCCAAAAGGCATCCTTCTATATGCAAATGTGCCCCAAGGTGTGGTGAATGTAGTCTTGTGTTGGTTTACTTCACCAACTTCAACTTAATTATATCCTCAGAAACCATCAAACATTGATAACATCTCTGAACTGGTCACTATCTAAAGCACTTGATCCATGATAGGCAAAGGATAGTTATCCTTTAAGGATGACTGATTCAAATTCCTAAAATCCATGCAGAGGTGAATTTTGCCATTCTTCTTCCTTACAAGAATTATATTTGCAATCCATGTGGAATGATGGATTGGGAAGATTATTCTAGCATTCAACATTTTTTGTATCTCAGATAGAATAGTACCTGATTAATTTGGATTGTACTGCTTAGATTTTTCCCTGTAAGGTGTCGAATTATCCTTGAGAGGAATGTCATGGTAGATTTCTTCCAGCCTTAGTGACTTCAAATCATCATAGGAGTATGCTAAGACATCCATGTAGTGAACTTGAACCTCTCCTTAGGAGTGCAACATTTTCTAATGTTCACCATCTTGGGATCTTCCTTGGTACCCAGATTTACTTGATCAAACTCCTAAGATGAGTTTAAATCCATTTGCTACAGTTTGATGAATCTATCATGTTTGTCAAACAGCTTCTCAAGGGAAACTAACCCTTTTGGGATTTTATTCCCTTTCAGCTGTAGGAAATCTTCACATGCATCTGCACTTGATTTAGGGGCTGGTTCAAGCTTCTGAGGTTCACTTCCTTCAAAGTGAAGCTGTTGAAAGCTATCTTTTTATTCTAAGAAGGCAATGATTTGGCTATCATTATTAAACACTTACCAATGACTAGCATTATCAGGTACACTTGGTCAAAAGACTAGCTCAATAATGTACTTATCTCCTTTGAAGTCAGGGTGAGGAACCAAAAGAGTGGCTAAAATATCTAGTGCATTAGCTCTATCATTGAATTCTCTGGGTATGGTGGAGATGCTGAAAGCATCAAAGCATTCAAGTTGATCCCATACTAGATTGTGGTAGTGGCACAATCTCTCATTTTTTATTTGATATAGGTTTCTAGCCTGACAAACCACCAGTTCAACATCTCCTTTGGCATGGAGTTTGATGCCTTTGTATTGAGTAGCCCTCAATCCAAGCAATAGTGATTCATACTCAACTATATTATTGGTATTGCTAAATCATAATTTGTAAGATGAAGGAAAAATATCTCCTTGAGGAGATATCAACATAACCCAAGCACCTGAACCGGTAGAGGAGCAGCTGCCATCAAATTCAAGAATCCATATCTCATTAGACAGCTTTTTCATTGGATTCTTCTTCATTTGGAGGTGGATATGCTTCCACACTTGCATTGAACTCTACTAATCCTTCTACTATTCTATCTAAACTAATCTTTAGGTTGTCACTTTCAGGAGCTTCATTAGATGCTTCATGAACTTCTTCCATGGATAGAAAGTAGTTACCCATGCCTGAAGACTCAAATAAAATTTGAGGTTTAGGTGCTGATGTTTGGGTGACCACATATTTTGCTTCCTTTTTAGGAAATAATCTTTTCATAATGCCTTTGATAGGGATTCTTGCCTTGGATAGGTCTATGCTCAATTCACCTCCAATGTCCTTACATAAATTCCACCCAAGAAGGATGCCATATGATGCTGGGACGTCGGCCACCAAGACAATCATCTTGATTCTTTTGTCTGAAAAGGCTACAAATGCAAATTAAGCATCCTTAATTTGTCCCATCAATGGTACTTACTTGTTTTCTATGGAGAAAAATCTCCAAAATGTCTTGGTTAGTGTGAGACCAAGGGATTCTGCCACTTTGACAGGCATGACATTATCTGAAGCTCTAAAATCAATGATGCAATTGCTTAGCTTATGACCATTTATTAATAGGGAAACATAGAAAGGCTCTATTTTCCCAGGGGCAGTAGGAGGAGTAATGACAAGGTTGTTCAGAATAGACATGTTCCTTGGGGGATCATGAGTTACCTTCTTAGCTTCTTGTCTTACTGGGATGGTTTGGTTCTTTTCACATTGAACAAATTTATCCAACTGATCATGATTGGATTGTAAAAATTCAAATTTAGACATTTGGATTTTAGTTTTCTTGACATGGTCAATTATGTCAAATGCTAGAAATGAACTAGGCACAGAGGATGGGAGTTCATCCTTTTGGTTTTTTGAATGGGTAGGATTGGTCTGTGAATTTGAAGTTGAAGGTGAAGGCAAGTTTGGAGAACTTACTTAGTCCTTGGGCTAGAAAGGCAAGGTGGTTCCCCACTTAGCAATTGAAATTGTAGGCTGAGATTGCTCTTCTATCTTTTCTTTATCATCTTGTTAGGCTGACTGGTTCTTGGATCATGTGAAAATAGTGTATGATCCTTTAGCTACTTTACCTTCACTTTTGGGTTCATCTTGATAATTTAAGAAACCAATGTTAGAGTCGCTAGCTGATTCTTCTTGGTCTTTCATGAAGAGATCAACATCATTTTCTTCATCAAACTTAGGTTAGAAAGAGGAATCATGTTCTGTTTCTAGATATCCAACTGCTGAGTTGGTTGGAGGCACTTCAATGGCTAGGTTCCCCCATGGGGGAGGAAGATGATTCACTTGCCCTTGGTTTTTGGTAGCATTGCCTTGGTAAGACTGATTAGGGAATGTCCTCCTTGGTGCATCTTTATATGAAGGATTAGATAAAATTCCTTGCACTATTTTCTTTTTGAGAGCTAGCAATTCATTTGCTAGCTTTTGCACCATCAGATCAGTGGTGGCTAAAGGTGAGTATTCAATGGAAGAAGAAGATTTACCTCTATTTAGATCTCTCCTTATCTTTCCTACAAAGATGAGGTCATCCTCTACCTCAATAGCCAAGTCTTGAGTAGCCTCAAGGTCTATGTGGCCAACACATCTCAACAAAAAACTCACTTTAGGTAGTTGTGAGTTGATGAAGGAGCATTTGAGATTTTCAAGTGTTGGCTGAGCAATTACAAGAATTTGTTTTCTCAGCTTATCAAACTTTGCTATGAAATCCCTCATAGGTTTATGAGGTTCCTTATTCATCTATGTGAGATGGGCCAGCAAAGCATGTGCATCTTCTGTAGGCTTGAACTTGGATTGAAATTTAGCTTTGAGTGTGTCCTAGTCAATCACTGATCTAGCTTGCAAATGGTAGAACGAGTCTATAACAGCACCTTGTAGTGTTTCCATGAAAAGCCTGACTGCCACGTCTTCATATTTCACTCCTATTATGCCACAGGCTATGCTAAAGGCTGCAATGTGTTCATCAAGATGAACTCTCCCATCACTAAAGAATTTAGGGAAATTCTTCCTTGAGCTACGTGGAAGTTCATGTAGAGGTGGAGTCAGATTGAGCAGACCAAAAGAGTTACCCCAAAGGCCTTAAGTTGCCATGATTGGATTATGAAAAAGAGGGATAACAAATTTAGGTAGAGTACTTATAGGAAAATCTCTATTGATAGTAAAAAAGGTAGCTCTACCTTATGTTGGTGTCCTGCTACGGGTAGGAGTAACACTCCTGGATCATTAAACTTAAAGTTGGGGAGGGAATAAGTCAAAATTTCCTTCCTAAACCAACTCAAAGACATGGTCAACAACACCTTGAACTCTTTGGCTTCTGGTATAGCGTGGAGTTGCCAAATTGTGAATCAAAAATAGAAAAGGACTGGTCTTGCTTCAACTAGAAGTTTGAGGCTTCAAACTGCTTGTCCTTCCCCAACAGAGTCGCCAAAAAGACTGTTGGGTGAATATTTTGTCAATCAGCTAATTGATGAGAAAAATAGGTCTTATCATCCACAACAAAGGAGATTGGTCGGCCCTATGTGCAATTTTATTACATCAGAGATGGACAAATCTCTCCTCTCATTAAGGGGAGGTTCCCTATAAATATGCAAGATCTATATACTATAGATATAAGCAGAAAATAACACTCAGGGGTGGGATACACCATCCATCTCTCTTTTTTTAGAGATGATGTTCACAAAAAAAGGAGAAAATCTAGGTGGAAACATTGAAGGCACTTTTCTTCTTTCAAAAGTGGTCTTACAATAAACAACTGGAGTTCTTTCAGGTGGGTAACAAGTAATTGGTAACCAAAAAGGGCACAATAACCAACAAAATGAAACATAACACAAAGTTTCCACCTCAACTACCCAAAGAGTAAAAAACAAAGGATAATGGGGGCACAAAGTCATCTTAGAATCCTCAACATAGAAAGAAACTAAAAACACACACTGAAGATGACTATAACATAAAGTTTGAAAGTAACTGACTTTAGGACATCTTCTTTCTCACTTCCACTAGTTCTACCTGTTAAATTAAATAAACAAGAATGCATCTAGAAGATAGACATAAGAACAATCCCCTAAAATGGCACAAGATATAATAGCACAAAGTCTGCAAGTGTCTTGCTTTCTCATTCAAATAAAATAAAATGATCAACAATCTGAGCTCAAAGTCTTAGTATTCGCCTTTCAATTGGGCAGAGTTTTGCTTTTGTGAAAAAATGAATAAGATCTCCTCTGCATAATGAGAGAAATTAAAATGTATAGAAACCAAGCAAGGCTTGGCACTCTTTCCCATGGAATAGCCCACACTACAGTCAATGCCTTCAATGCATTTATAGATTTGTCAAAAGACTGCATTGAAAATAGGGTGGCTATCTTAACTATGGCATGTAATTTCATCCCATATGTCTTCTCCTAGGTTTGGATCATCTGGTCTATCCCCTCTGACATTTGCATAGCTATCCATTTTGTTTTTACTCCAAAGGAGACCAACAGGTTGTACCTTTAATGTTTACAAGCTCAAAAATCTACTCTGCAGACTGTTCCAGCTACTAGAATAACTTTTACATAGATATTTTCCTCTTTGTCTCTTCTTGCTACGATTTGAGCTCCTGGGCTATCTTTTCCCCTTTCTAGTTTTGTCTTTTCTTGGCATTTGAGCTCTTAGGGCTATATCCTCAGTCTTGCTGGTTCCTTACGCTCTTCCATCAGTGGTTCTTCCCTTTGGTGTTTTGGCCTTTTGCATTCAGGTCTGTGTTTAAGCTTTCAAATATCAATGGCTATTTCATTTCTATGAATTTGACGTCTTCAGGCCCATCATCATTAGGAAACTAATGGCTAGTTTGTTTCCCTAAATTTGATAGCTACGGGGACGTCACCGGATGTCTATATCCCAATGGGTAGTCCATGGTGTTTAACTTTGACGTCTATGGGCCTGTCATATTCCTTGGAAATTCCTTCAGCTTTGTCATTTGATCCTCTTCCAGAGGGGACTTGCCCTTTAGGGTCTTGAGAAAGGTCTAATTTTTTCTCGGGGAGAGCCCCCCGCAAGGGTACATGCCCTTCGAGTCGGTCTTCAAATGGCCTTCGGGCTTCTTTCTCTTAGAGAATCCTCGGGTTAATTCCTTCTAAAAAAATTTCAAAGGAATTCCTTCAGACTTTTTATTCGAAGGAAATCTCCATTTGCCTTTGCATCTTTCCCACTTTCAGTTGGGCTTCTTCGGTTGGGTTAATTCCTTTGGAAAAAAGTCTGAAGGAATTCCTTCAAACTTTTTGTCTGAAGGAAATTTCTTGACAACTTTGCTGCGAAAAACTTTTCTGAAGGAATTCCTTTGTTCGCTTTTCCTTCGAAATGGTCCAACTCGCTCATCGCTTACCCTGCAAGGGCTATCTAACCTCCAAGGTTGCCTTTCAAAAAAATTGCAAGGGTCCATTTTGGCTGGCTAAGTGCCCTCTGCAAGGGCACTTGTCCTTCGGGCTCTTGGAAGACCCCTTTAAATTTCTCGATTTAAAAAATGGCTAAGTGTTAAACCTATTTCTTTCTTACAGAGTCTGTAGTTACTAACCTGTAGAGTCCATATAAACTAATCTTCTTGGAAGGTCAACTTAGATTTTTCTATCATAGAGATAACTATGTCAAAACCTACTTGGAAGGTCAACTTGCACATGCATATCTTTTGATGTGCTTCATGGCATGACCTAAAAATTAGTGCAAATCAGCTAGGCACAAAATTAAATAAAACCATACGATCACCTTATCCTAAAATGACCACACATGTGAGATATTCCATAATCAAAATGCTTACTTGGCTCTTTTTACCATATTACAAATTTGGCTAAGTATGGGAAAACACTATCAAAATGCTTGGGAGCCTAACTTTGCACCTACATATATTTGACTACACTTAGGTGCATGACTTGAAATTTAACACATAATAATTAGGGAATAATGTAATCAAAACCATATGACCAAATCCCCATAACTCATCCACACATGGTAATGGTGATGTTACCCAACTGTCTACTCAGATTTTCTACCAGTAGACCCAAACTATCTACATGAAAACTATAGACTACTAGATGAATTCCACTTATGAACAAGAGCTCTCTAATCATATTTTACCATTGATAAGAACCCTTTAAATTGATAAAATCACCATACTTATCCCTAAACATCTCAAACCATGCCAAAATTGAAGATCAACCAAGCATCCTTTAAGCATACTAGGACAAACACATTGCACACTTTGTCATTATCACATAGACTATCAAAGCACTTCATCCACTCATTAGGACACCTCCATGAAATCATGATGATATCACCAAAAACTCTCCAACATAGTTTACCCCTATTTGAGAAGGCATTGTAAGTTATAGGCACACTAATGTCTTCTCAAAAAATGAAAAGGTCTTGTATGCCTATTACTTCAATGATGATGAATGAGCTCTGGATGCCCCTTTAAGGGAGAGGTAAAAAAAAGGGTTAGAAATTGGTCCCTTTAAATAAGTAAATTATGGGACCAAAAGGTAAAATATGGTGGAAAAGATTGATTTTCCCATAGGCAGTTGTAATCAGTAGTGTTGGGTGAATATTTTGTCAATCAACTAACTGATGAGCAAAATAGGTCTTATCATCCACAACAAAGGAGATTGGTCAGCCCAGTGTGCAGGTTTAATATATCAGAGGTGGACAAATATCTTCTCTCATCAAGGGGAGGTTCCCTATAAATATGCAGGATCTATTTACTATAGATATAAGCAGAAAATAACACTCAGGGGTGGGATACACCATCCATCTCTCTTTTTTTAGAGATGATGTTCATAGACAAAGGAGAAAATCCAGGTGGAAACACTGAAGGCACTTTTCTTATTTCAAAAGTGGTCTTACAACAAACAACTGGAGTTCTTTCAAGTGGGTAACAAGTAATTGGTAACCAAAAAGGGCACAATAACCAGCAAGATGAAATATAACACAAATTTTCCACCTCAACTACCCAAAGAGTAAAACACAAAGGATAATGGGGACACAATGTCATCCCAGAATCCTCAACATAAAAAGAAACTAAAAACACACACTAAAGACAACTATAACATCACAAAGTATGAAAGTAACTGACTTCAGGACATCTTCCTTCTCACTTCCACTAGTTCTACCTATTAAATTAAATAAACAAGAATGCATCTAGAAGATAGACATAAGAACAATTGCCTAAAATGGCACAATATATAACAACACAAAGTCTGCAAGTGTCTTACTTTATCATTCAAATAAAATAAAATGATCAACAATCTGAGCTCAAAGTCTCAGTATTCACCTTTCAATTGGATAGAGTTTTGCTTCTTTGAAAAAATGAATAAGATCTCCTCTGCATAATGAGAGAAATTACAATGTATAGCAACCAAGCAAGGCTTGCCACTCTTTTCCATGGGATGGCCCATGTTGCAGTCAATGCCTTCAATGCATTTCTAGGTTTGTGAAAGGATTTCATTAAAAATAGGGTGGCTATCTTAACTATGGCATGTCATTTCATCCCATATGCCTTCTCCTAGGTTTGGATCATCTGAACTATCCCCTCTGATGTTTACGCAGTTATCCATTTTGTCTTTACTCCAAAGGAGACCAATAGGCCACGCTTTTAATGTTTGCAAGCTCAAAAATCTACTCTACAGACTGTTCTAGCTACTGAAATAACTTATATGTAGATATTTTCCTCTTTGTCTCTTTTTGCTATGATTTGAGCTCCTGGGCTATCTTTTCCCCTTTCTAGTTTTGTCTTTTCCTGGCATTTTAGCTCTTAGGGTTATATCCTCAGTCTTGATGGTTCCTTACGCTCTTCCATCAATGGTTCTTCCCTTTGGCATTTTGGCCTTTTACATTTGGGTCTACGTTCAAGCTTTCAAAGATCAACAACTATTTCATTTCCATGAATTTGACGTCTTCAGGCCCATCATCATTAAGAAACTAACAACTAGTTTATTTCCCTAAATTTGACGGCTGCGGGGATGTCATCGGACATTTGGATCCCAATGGCTAGTTCATGGTGTTTAACTTTGACGTCTGCAGGCCCATCATATTCCTTGGCAATTCCTTTGGCTTTGTCATTTTATCCTTTTTTAGAGGGGACCTGCCCTTCGGGGTCTTGAGAAAGGTCCAATTTTTGCTTGGGGAGAGCCCCTCGCAAGGGTACATGCCCTTCGGGTCAGTCTTCGGATGGCCTTCAGGATTCTTTCTCTTAGAGAGTCCTCAGGTTAATTCCTTCAAAAAAAAGTTTGAAGGAATTCCTTCAGACTTTTTCTCTGAAGGAAATCTCCCTTCGCCTTTGAATCTTTCCTACTTTCCATTGGGATTCTTCGATCAGGTTAATTCCTTCAGAAAAAAGTCCAAAAGAATTCCTTCAAACTTTTTGTCTAAAGGAAATGTCTTGACAACTTTGTCGCAAAAAACCTTTTCGAAGGAATTCCTTTGTTCGCTTAGCCTTTGAAACGATCCAACTCTCTCATCACCTGCCCTCTGCAAGGGCTGTCTGACCTCCAAGGTTACCTTTTGAAAAAGTTGTAAGGGTCCATTTTGGCTGGCTAAGTGCCCTCTGCAAGGGCACTTGTCCTTCGGGCTCTTGGAAAACCCCTTTGAATTTCTCAATTGAAAAAATCGTTGTGTTGAACCTATTTCTTTCTTGTAGAGTCCGTAATCACTAACCTGTAGAGTCCATAGAAACTAACCTATAGAGTCCATAGATATGAGTTCTTAGAACTAGGGGAGTCCGTAGATATGAGTTCATAGATTTTATTCCTACAGAGTCCATAGATTTCTTCTTGCAGAGTCCATAGTTTTGAGGCATTGAAGTCCATAGAAATTGAGTCTGTAGAAATGAACCTAAAGAGTCTGTAGAAACTAAGTCCATAGTTTTCTCTAAGTTTGAAAGAGTCCATAGAAATCAAGCTCACAGAGTCCGTAGAAACCTATCTATAGAGTCTATAGTTTCCTGCTTGTGGAGTCTATAGAAACTGATTCTGTAGTTCCACCTGTAGAGTTTGTAGATTCAACCCTATAGAGTATGTAGATTCAAGCCTACAGAGTCCATAGATTTCCTAAAAAAGCTTGAAAAATGAAGGATTTGAAGGCTCATAATAATTTTTGAGAATGGAAGAGAGAATTTTTGGCTTGTAGGACCAAAAATAGTTCATGTGTTGTCTCAAAAATGAGTGACAGACTTTGGGGACAACAAGTAGCATGGTGAGATGCCCTGATTAAGAAAATAAATAAGATGATTTGCTCATAGGTGATTATAATAATCAACAAAGGTGGGACAAAATATAATGATTGGCCCAAAGTTATTTTAAATCATTAGGAAAAAAAGGATAAGAGTAATAAGAGAATGATTTGCCTAAAGGTGGTTATAATCATCAAAACATAAAATAATGATTTGCCCATAGGAGGTTATAATCATTGGCAGGATAAAAACATGACTTATTTGGGAAGATATAAATAATGGTTTGACCAAAGGTGGTTATAAGCATTACCAAAATTAAAATGTGCCATAGTTAGGCAAAATAATGATAAGGATTTACCCATAGGTGGTTATAATCTGTAACATCTAGATAGATCGAAACATAATGATTTACCCATAGGTAGTTATAATCATTGGCTCTATGGGTGGGATGATATACAATGATTTAACTAGAGGTGGTTATAATCATAAGTATAATGATGGGAATATGACGGCAAATTAGATAAATAGAACTAATGAATTGAATCTATACTCACAGAGTAAAAATAAGTTGGTACATAGGAGGAAGATGAATTCAGGCAACCTGTTAATATGGAGGTGCATCTCCTAAATAACAAGGGTTTAAATTATTTTATGATTTAATTACTCTTTATGTGGGACATGATTTGGGTAGATCAAGAGTTTTTTAGTTGCCAAGGAGAAGTACTATGACCTCATTAGTTATAATACTTGATTTGATTTTTGATGTAACACGTGATGGTATGCATCATGATATCAAATACCATGATAACTAAAATGAAATATGCATAAGGACTGACCATGATCTACTAAATAATTAAAAACAATGCACCAATGATAAAAATCATGATGACAATGTTGACATATGAATATAGATGTAATTAAGTATAATGCACAAGGAATCACCTTATGAATGTAAAAATACTAAGTCAAGGCACGACAAGAAAGCAAAAAAATAGGCAAACAAACAAAAAGACAAAACATGAAGAAATAAAAAGATACAAAATAAAACAAAACAACAAGAATAAAAGAAAATAAACACATCAATGGGTAATCATAATGTTGGGGAAAATAGAGAATAAACAAGATGAAAAACATTGCCCTTAGATTATAGGAGACAACAAAACAAACCAAAAAGATGGGGGAATAGAAGAAAAGGAAGGGGGTAGCCGCGCTGACTCCAGATGCACTAAGAAAGTGGATGTTGCCTACATAGTTTCATGAAAGCAAGTGCGAACATAAACTTTAGGACAAATTTAGTTCTGCTAGGATATGAGATAGAAGAAAAATGATGAAAATAAAAACATGATTGTGCTGTAGAGAATATGGGAATGATCTCATGAAACAGTGAGAGCATGAGACATTAGGCCAATAAGGATTGGGAAAATAAATGATAAGTGGTTTCTTGTGATATAGCTAGGGCTCCTTAAATCGTCAAGGTAAAGAAGTGGTTGATATGGTGATTTTTAGGATTTTATAGATCTTTTACAAATGTTTTTAGAATTTTTGAAGTATCTTAACTCTACTGAGAATGAAAAGATACTCAACGGTCTAACTCACAAAACAACGAGAACGTGGATTAGGTTGCACATAAAATGATAAGAGCATTTAAACTTGAAATTGCATGTAAAATGGTGAGACTATAACAAAGGCATGATTGAGATAGCCTCAACATAAACTGAGCACTACCTATATAGTCCCAAGATGGGACCTCAAGTCACTGTAGTTTCACCTTATAGTGGATGAATCCAATTGGGTGGCAATAAGTTCTTAAGAAAAATAGGCAAAGAAGGCAAATAACACAATAATACATAGGAGTGTCAAGGTGGGAATTTAAGGCATGATAAATGTATTGTTCTTAATTTTCCCATAGGCAATTATAATTAGAAAATAATGACATAGGTCAATGAAACTAATTTTCCCATAGGCAACTATAATTAGTAGCACTGGTAGGAATCTGATTTGCCTAAAGGTAGTTATAATCAATATCAATCCAAATGAAATGAAATAAGAAATGAAGGATGCAACTACCAAAAACTATCATACTAGTCTAAAATACGACCTCTATCTATAATATGAATCGACTGCTGAAACTTGATCTGAATTCTATCATTGAAAGTGCCTAAAAAACCAATGGAATGGAACCAAGGTCAAAGGGGTTGGGTAGGGAGGGTAAAAAAAAATTTGGTTGATAAGAAAGGTATGGTATAATGGTATAGAGTATGGTATAAACAAGAATGCTAATATTATGGTACAATGGAAATGGGCCTTACATACAATACTATAGGTGTTCATCAGCTCATCAAGTTCATCCCAATTTGGTATAGTGAGCCTATATGCTTCAGAGCCATTATTTGTAACAATTACATATGGGCTTATCTAGTTGGGTTTAAACTTGCCCTTGTGATTCTTCTCAGCCATGGTATTTTATTAGTTTTATTTGAGAACAAGATCACCGAGCTTGAACTCTCTGTTTGATGTACCAATTATAATAGCCATGGAGTCAGTTCTGGTATGATTGAAGGTTATTAACAGTGGCCATGCACTTTTTATCAAGTAATTATAGCTCTTGTAGGTGAGCAAATCAGTAATATTCATCATCTAGTACATGTTTCAATGAGATGCATAGAGAAGGTAACTCAACCTCAATGGGAATAATGGCCTTAATGCCATAAATAAGGGAATATGGAGTGGATCTTGTTGGGGTATGATAATTAGTGAAATATTCCAAAATGGTGTAGAATATTTAGAGGTAACAATCATGGACAACATTATTGACAATATTTTTTAGGACATTGACAATGGTTTTGTTGGATGGTTCTTCCTGGCCATTACCTTGTGGGTAATAGGTAGTAAAAAAATGTTGAGTAATGTTGTACTTGACATAGGATGATTTGACATACTTATTTTAAAATGATCTAACATTATTAGATATAATGTCAAATGAGATACCATAATAAAAAATCAGATGGTTAAAGATAAACTTAAAAATCTATTATCCAATCATGTGAGGGGTATAGCTTCAACCCACTTAATAAAATATTTGGTAGTGGTAAGGATGTGATTACAGGTGGGGTTAATTTTCCCAATGAGATCACGTTCCCATGTTGAAAATGGCCATGGTGTGAGCATTGGTTTTAGTGTTTTGGCAAGGGCATGAATCAAATGGGCATGCCTTTGACATTTGTCACACCTCTTAACATATGCAACTACATTTGCATCCCTAGTTGGCCAATAATACCTGGTACACAGGAGATTTTTGGATAAGATGGCCACACTAGTGTGGGATCCACATAATCCTTCATGAAATTATCTTAATGTTAATGCCAATTCTTCAAAATTTAAATAATGAAGTAGAGTTACATCAAAGATGCAATGGTATATGGTTAGTCTAAATAAGGTATATCATATGGTTTGATGTGTAAAGGCCTTCTACTATTTGTGGGACAGGTATTGTGGCATAATATGGTCATGAAGGTAGGTAAAAAGGTCTAAATATCATATAGAGTTAGGACCAACAATATCATAGATCCTTGTGATGGTTAAAGGTTCATGAGCAGGCACTAGAAGAGTTTCAATGATGAATTGATATTTTATTGCCTTGTTTGGATGGTGGATCAAAGAGCCAATGGTGTCCATAGCATCTGTGATTTTATTATAGGACATTGGTATATTTTCAAACTATACATTGATGATATGCTATTTGAGAGTATCAACTATGGCCTTGTATGGAACCAATTTTTCAATTTTGTCTGAAAGTGGTCTATAACTTGATTGATGATTAACTGAGAATTACCATAAACCTTAATATGCTAAATATTCCATTACACTAATTGATGAAGCCATATAATGAGTACCTTATATCAAAATGGATCTTATGAATTAGATCCACTCTAAGCAGTCGATCGATCAAATACACCTTGCTTCTAAAAGCTTTTCCAACTCTTTATTTACTAATACAATAATGCAAAGATGCATCTTGCACAATTTTTGTTTCATAGGTTTGGCATCAGGGTGAACCATAAGATGGTGTACAACCAAGGTGGGGTCCAAACCTAACATGTCTAAATAGGCCCAAGCAAATATGTCAACAAATTCCCTAAGGAGGGCTATAAAGATGTAACATTCCTACTCAGTGAGGGATGCACCTAATTTAATACATTTTGGGTCATCTGGAGTCCTGATGTTGACTTATGTAGTGTATTATATAAGGAGAGTCGAATCATCTTCCAAAAAGGTGGGTAAGATTTTAAATTGGCTTGTAACGGCAAATTCTTCTATTTGGACTAGATCTTCAAGTTCCCATAAGCAAGATGAATCAAAATCTCCCAATGGTAGGGATGGCCATATTATAAAAACTATTAGAAACTCTTGGATGATTTTGTCAAAGGCATGCTATTCTTCATAACTAAACTCCGACCCAAAGGCAAACTCATCATTGGTGGTCTCCTGAGCTATGTTTGGGGAAAAGAGAACACGTCCATCTAATGGCACCTAAACTAGGTTTTCACCTAAAGATTGGCATTTCTCTTTACTTTTACCTTGGTCCAAAAGTGTCTCAAAGAGGTTTTCACTTTGGGACCTTGATGTTTTATTTAATTTTTTGTGGATAAGGGTGTTCACCCATTCTTAAAAATAATTCATAAGATCCATTTTGATTGAAAACATTTTTTTGTGGTCTCCTATTGGAACATTGTCTCTTAGGCCTAGAAAATCTCAAAAGGCTCATCATTATAAAACTCATCTATAGGCACCATGGATTCTTATTGGTCCCAAGCTATAAGTTGAGGCTGATATAAAAGAAGTACATTGTGTTAGTTAATTGAGATAAGATACAAATGGAATGGGTGTCAAATAGATTAGTATTGGCTAGGTCTTCATAAAGGCTGTGATCAGACTATGTTTCACTGTCAACATTGTCCTCACTAGTCATTGGCATTGGAACGCAAATAATATATGTGGGGTCACCCTTAAGCACTTTGAATCTAAGACCATAGGTTCTTTTGTAATGAGTTATAATAATTGGCTCAAGTGTACCCTATTGATTTGGCCTAAGGCCTCTTCCTTAATAGGCTTGATTCTCCATGATCCTGTTTGGAATAGGGCATTTGGAATTTTTATAATGATCAACCAATTTGTCATTATATAACTAGGCTTCATCATTAGCAAGTGGGTCTTGTTCTTGGCCAGTGGCTAGTGTGAAAATAATAGGAGCTAGAATATGCATTTTGCCCTTTCCTTTGCATTGCCATTCCATGAAGGGTAACTTGGATATAGGTATTCCATAGGAATTAGGGCTCTGTGGAAGCTTGGAAATATGAAACATGTCATGAATAAAATATTCTCTTGGGCTATTATTTATGATGGTAAAATTATTGGATAGTTCAAGAGATGACATATGAGAAGATGAATCAAGTCTATCTAGGTCAATGCAATTGGCCTCTAGTAAATCAACAAGTATTTCCTTCCATTTATCCTTTTTTGGAACTAGATGTAAACCAAAATGGTATTTATATCTTTCATACTCAGACTTAAATGTTTTAAAATGTTTGTAAGGCTGAAAATCTATGTTAATGGTGAATGAGAGAACTTAAGACACTGGTACAATGTTGACTTGATGGCACAAAGTTCATATATCCAAGGTCTACCCAAAAGCAAATTATATGACAAATCTAGGTTTAAAACATGACATAGTGTATTGTGGGTCAAAGGCCCAATGATAATTGGAAAGCTAATGGTGCCTTGTGATTCTTACTCTTCATTGTTGTAGGCCTTTATAGTGACCATTTTTGGCTAGAGATTGGATTTTGTGTATCCAAGATTATTAATGAGCTTCAGAGACATAATATTCAAGCTTGATCTATTGTCTATGAAGGCACATTTCACTTTATGCCATGCTATGACAAATTCATTGTACAATGGATTATTATGGAGAGGGCCAAGGGATGACATATCACTTTGGTTAAAGGTTAATTATTGGCTTGGGGCTAGGTGTCCAACCAAAGCTTGGAATTTGTCTGGGGATATGTCATTAGGAACTTAGGATTGGCCTAATAACTCTATTAAAATGTTCTTGTGGATGGTAGATGTATACAACAAATCCAAAATGGATATTTGTGTAGGCATCTTATGAAGTTATTCCATAATATCGTACATCTTTTACTTCACAATAGTATATGGATTATTCCTATATAGAATGGTGGTTGGATGGTTTTGGTGGTAGGTGGTTGTGGGCCAAGAATGGTAATATTTGACCACTAAGTTGTGATTTCATAATTGGGATTAGATATAGGGCCATTATTTCTATAAAATGATAGTGGTGAGGGGCTAAATAGGCTAAGTCTCAATTACTAGTGCACTTGTATGTGGTCATGGGGTAATGATGAGTTATTAGTATAAGATCCAAAAGTAGTAATCCTTGCTGGTATACATGTATGCAATCCCAAGTCAAGGAAGAATCACTAGCATATGTTGGTTGATTGGAATTATTTAGCAATGGTCCTGTTCTGTTGGCACTTGGTCTTGGATTGATGGAAATGTGAAATCCCACAATATTTCTTATAATTTTGTTATAATTATGTACAAATACATGGTAAGTCTATTGGTTATTAGTATTATTCTAGCCTTGGTTCCATCTATTTGGATGACATTATTGTTGTTGCTTCTAGTATTTATATTGTTATCATGGTTGTTGATACTGTTGCTACTACTGTTTTGGCCTTTATTATTGTTAATGTTGGTTTTTATTATTATGTTGTGGAGAAGGGTTTTGGTAAATATCAAGGTTTTGATTGGATGTAGATGTTATATTATCCAATATTATCTCTCCATTTTTGAATATATTTTAAATTAGGTTCTTGATCTGCACATAATAGCATAAATCATGTACACGAACTTGATGGTATTCACATAACTCATTTTCTCAGTACCAGTCTAGATAAGGAATGCCCTCAAGATAGTGAATTAGAATAGGCCAAATAATTAGATTATCTATGGATAGCTTGAAAAACATGGCTTCAATGGGTTATTTAAGGTCACTAAAGACTCAATTAATAGGCACATTTCTCCTTGGAGGAGGGGTTTGTAAAGCTAATGGTTGTTGTGATTGTAGAGCTGGTCTAGGCTACTATGAAGGTTGCACTAGCTAAATAAGTTGAGGGTGAGGAGTAACTTTCATTTTCAACATTGATTGAGTAGGAAGTATTTTCACCATTTAGACATGATGTGATTCAATTACTCCATTTTTGATAACATTATTTTTACAATTAAATTTTATTAGATTTTTCATAATAACTATCCTGTTCTAGTGCTGATGCTTGTGCTTGTGCTTGGACTTGGTTTTGGTTTTGATTTTGGCCATTTCCTTGGTTTAATTTTTGGTTTTCATTTTAAAAGGTAATCTTAATTATCCCTTTGTTAATAAGGGCCTATTTAATTAGAAAACCTTTATCAATGATCTTTTTGAAAGTATTCACACACTACAACTCTAGATGATAAGATATCTCACTATGCAATTTTTTGGTAAATATAACGACTAATTACTTATCTAGTAAACTATGTGTGAATTAGATAATAGTTTATCATAATTATATATAACTTGTAAAACTTTTACCAAGATTTTATTTGTCTCGAGTCAAATCTACCAATGAAATCTCATGTTCAATATTATAGGAGAAATGTTGCACAAACTTGTCTGAAAGGTCATCAAAATCAGATACTAAATATTTTGGCAATTTAAAAAACCACCCCAAAGCCTATCCTAATAGTATATGAGGAAACAAAAGTAGGAGGTATATGTCACTATAATCCAGGGATTGATAAGCAACAAATAATTTTATTAAATAGGCCTTAGGGTCTCCTTTACCCTTGTATTGTCAAACTTCGGTGGTTCGTACCTTGGAGGAAATGGTATATGTAGATACTCCATGTTGAATAGGTAAGAATACATGTTATATAATTGTAACTTCTTGGTCTATTTCATAGCTTGAATGGTGGCAATTACATACTTTATTTGCTATAGTTCTTGTGCTAATAAACTAGATGTAACATTGGCTTGAGGTGGAGGATAAGTGGTTAAAGGTAGATTACCTTGACCAGGGTATAATGGAGGCATGGCTTGCTATGGAATGTTGGTTTGGTTAGGAAATTGACTAGGAATATGAACTCATAGATTAGAATGTAATTTTTGAAATTGCACGCATTGTGGTGCGATATTCTAGTTTGGATTCAGTATATATGTTTGGTTTTGAGGGAATTATGGCTGAGATGGAAGGATATGGCTTGGGGTGAGGTACTATGCCTCCTACAATTGATAAGGGACTTAATACCAACTAGTTAAACTTGGTTGAATAAGGGGGACTTGTATACCAAGGCCTTAGTCATTGAATTTGTGGCACGTTTGGAATGAAAGGTAATTGTTGCCTAATTGGTACTTGTGGGATAGTGGTACATCTTTATTGTATGAACATCTATTGTGGAGTATAAGCTTGTAGAGTGTTTGGAACTTATCATTAACCAATGGACATATAATATTGATTAGATAATGTTTATGATTATAAAGGTATGTTAGTCTATGACTATTGAGGTATACTTATCACTACCTGATGAGGTGGAACATTGGTTACTCCCTATTAAGGTGGTAGAAAACTCTGCCTTTGTTGCATTGGTATATTGTACTATGTCTACTATTGTGGAATGTTGGTCATCACCTGTTGAAGTGGAGTAACATTCATAATGTTTTGTTGAGGCATGGCATTAGTTTGGGCTTGACTAATTAATCCTTGTGGTTACATCCTTGATGAAGTAGCTAGTTGAGGATTAGAGGTAACTTGTGGTTGGGAGGTAGAAGTTCCTACCCCTTGTTGTTGTAAACCACTTATGTTATGAACTATAGGCACTTGTTTCAAAATATTTGTTTATGTGGTTAAACCACTTTTCCCTAGATTGGATGAGACTTATGTGTTATCCACATTGTTTGGCACATCTGTATGCATAGAAGTAATAGACACTTATTTAATAGTTAGGGTATTAAACATGTCTCCAATTAAAGTGATTTACATGAATGGTTCTATAAAAAAATTATCCTATCTTGTAAATTCAATTAATACCCCTGTTAAAGGAGCCAATTTAATAAGTGGAACATTTGACATGGTCATGTTATTGAAGTTATGTGATAAGTTCAAATAGGTTTCATATGTTATCTGCATTTGTAAAAATTGGTCCTCCATGAGGCCCTTTCATGTGAAAAGCATATGTGTGTCTTGATATGTCATCTACATGAGCTCTCAAGGACTGATAGAAGAAGCCTATTCGATGGTTTGGTTGTAAGGTATGTTGTAAGGCACATTACTAGACTAGGCAATTTTTCATGGGGGAAGTCGATTGGAAACTTGGCCCCTACATCTATTGCTCTAATTAAAAATTCATATTTATTTTTAAGCAAGTGATGATAAAAAAAATAATGATATATGCTGATGGCATAGTACTTAGTATTGTTTTTGTTTTACTTGGTCTACAACTGATGGTATGCTAGTAAGGTACTGCACTATTTTTTCTTGGTCTTACTTTGAGTATGGAGACATGTTGACCAAATAGAGGTCTAGAGGATCTTGGATTTGTTTCCTAAATTGAGGAGTGTAAGGAGGATAAGGATCTATCTCACAAACTAGATCGTGACCATAAGGGTATTGAACAATGTCATCTTGTGCAACCACATTATCATATCCTATATTATACATGGCTCTGCTATGAGTATAATGAGACATATTCAATTCAATGATAAATGTTTCATGAAAATAGGCTTAGAGTTATAAAAATCTCAAAAATAATGTCCAAAGGACAAATGGTTTAAACTTGATCTAACTTGGTCTAAAAAGTGGAGCTGTATCTCCAAGAAGGTCTGTGCCAAAAACTTGGTATTAAATAGTCTAACATCAAATGTCTTAGAAAAAAGGTCAAGTGGATGAAATAAAACCAACATGATAAAATATAGGTATAAAGTGTTTCAAACAAGTCTAATCTAAAGAAAACAAAAGTTGATAGGTCTTTTGGAGAAGGCACAAAAGCTAGGCTCAAAATAGGCATGCGCTACGTCTTTTGGAAAAGGCACAAAAGCTAGACTTTAAATAAAACAAGGTAAGAGATTTAATATAAAAAATTTGAAACACTTTGAAATAAACTAGGAATTCATAATTAAACACAAACTTGGTAATTTGGCATAAGATATGAAACTCTAGGCATGTAGAAGATAGACCACTTACCAAAATCTGGACACAAAAATAGTTTTTGATTTGAATAAGAAATTAGGCTAACTTACACAATCCAAAAGAGAAAGATCAATGCATAGGATAAAATTATATAAGGCATAGGTAGAAATATATCAATATTTGGATTTGAACTTGTCAAGACTAATTTCAAACTCAATGTTAGAAAAACTAGGCTCCTTAAATGAACAACAAGCTAGACAAGAATGGGTAGCATAATGGCACTACGTATAGATCCAAAAAGGCACACATGGTTTGGTTTCAAAAATTGGATTTTTAGACATAAAGTAATAAGTCTTTGAAAAACTTTGAGTAGTGTAATGAAATTATTTTAAGCTAAAGGTTTGACAAATGTTTTGTTTCAAGACTTAAAGGCACAAGACTTGAAATGAATTGGACAATGTAACGACACCCTTTCAAACAAGTGACACACACATAAATTTATCAAAAAGACTAAGGCAAAGGTATGGTGTCAAATAGATGATGTAACACCTTCTCAAACAAAGGAATGATGTAAAAACAAGACTCATTTGTCAGGATCTTGCTCCAACAATAGAGCACATATGATTACTTCTTGTATTGGCAACTAAACACGGAATTTAACCAGAATCAATAAGTAACTAGAAATATGAAACAACACAGGAATATGAGAGAAAATACACAATTGTATTAATAATCACTCAGAAGAATATAAAATAAAGAAGATGCCACTTCTTCTTCCACCTCAAAGGCTCGCCACACCTCAAGACCTTCTTCCCTCTCTCTCTCGGTCCCAACAATCAACTCCAATACAGAATTGATGTTCATCTTTCCAACCAGTCAGTAACATGCTGCCAGTACACCAAGTACACAATTGTACTCCAAGTAGATCTCCTGCTCTTTGCTGCTACCTACAAATCACTAGACCTTACTCACCATTGTAGATCTCCAAAAGAAGCCATGCTAACCTGCTGACTAAGATCATACAAATACAAAGAACCCTTCTGATTCTCCAAACTAGCACCCACTCTTGGTACTGTGGCACTAAGAGGAACACACCATTGCTCTCGTCTCTTAGAAGGAGCTTATATGCTCTCTTACTCTCTAGCTACAATTTTACAATACAGCCCATGAGTCCATATATAGATCTCATGCTTACAATAATTAGACTATCTTAATTACAATAATTAGATGCACAACTCAAGACTACGACTAGCCTTTAACATGCAAACTAACAGTCCAAAAATAGACTCTCCAGAATCAACATGCAAACTGCATGTTCATGTACAGGCTATCGACGTTGGCTCCTCCATGACCGATGTCGACCGACGTTAGTTGCTTCTTCACTGCTGTCTGACCGACGTCGGCTGATCAGACTGACGTTGGTTGCCCTGTAACTCATTTTGCAACTCTTTGCAAGCTCTGTAAGCTCTGCAAGCTCCGTAACTTCTCCTATTCACATCTTGGTGAAGCTTTTAGCTCCACAACCTAACAATCTCCCACTTGGAGATAAATAGTTGCACCTGTACCTGTACCTATACACCATCTAACTTACTCCTTGGCTTGTATCCCTCTTCAAGATCAACCCTGAAGACTAACCACCACATATCCTGTGATGCTACACCTGTCATCCAAGTAACCTGCCACATCCGAACCTACATATCCATGTAGTGAAGACCTTGACCCTGCATAACATGTTAACCTGCTGCTAGTCCCACTGAACTACCCTCCAATACTCCTTCCCCGAATTGGCTCCATACTTTCTGACAACTCCCACTACTTGGGAAAACTCAGGTCTACACTAGACCTTATGTGATTTCAAACCCTGTTCTAAGCTAAGCTTAAACTGTCTAGCCCTTGGTGTGCTTTCTGATTCTGCATCCTGCATCATGAACCCCACCAACACCGTCTTCACACCAGCTCCCATTGGAGACAAAATCTCCATGTCTCTTATGCCAAAGAATTTTGCTACTCCAAATTCTCCATGATTTACCTCTGAACTAACCTTACCTTTAGCTCAACAAAACCCTGTATGTATAAACTTGCTAGCAAATCACCCACATACAGTAACAGAATAATGTTGCAATCATTATCCACCTGGTAAAGAAAAACACAATAGTTACACTGACATTGACTAAAGCCATGCTTAGTCATCCCCCTGTCAAACCTATACCACTGTCCTGCAGCTACCTCAAGACCATATAACTTGGCCTTCCGTCTCATGATCCATCCACTCTCTTCTTTAACTTGGGAATCCATTCCATTTTTTAGTGCTTTCTTCCAGCTAACAACTCTACCAACAGATCCCTATTTGGTTCTTCTCCAAGGACTCACACTCCTCATCCATGCCAAGCTCCCACTATATCTAGATTCTACCTGCATTGCCTCTTCATGTCTTCCTGGTTCTTGACCATCAATAAGCAATATAAAGAAGGTGAATAATGAATATGAGGTTCACTTACCCTTTATGACCTTGATATGAGTGTTTGAGACCTATTAACAGCTTGCTGTCTACTCAATATCCGTTCTAGTGACTGATCTCAGCCATCTCCCAGTCTGCTCCCGATCGATGTCAGTTCCCTACACTGACCCTGACTGTCGACATCGTTTCCCTGGCTAACACCAATATCCCTTTTACCGATGTCAGTTCCTTCATGACCAACATCGTGTCAGGAAATCAGGGAACAACAAACATGCTCTGACTCCACTGGTTAGGATCTTGCTCCTCAGAAAGAGCACAGTATGATTACCAAATATATAAGCAATTGAATATGAGGAAATAACCAGAAACACAAGTAACTAGAATTCACCAATAGCACAGAATATGAGAGACAATACACTATCTTGTATTAACACTAACAGAAAAGAATACATCAAAGAGCCGCCACACTCTTTCACCTTACAGAGATTCGCCACACCTCAAGTGTACAGTAATTCTTCTCACACACACTCTCCTACACAAAAACGGTCCCAACAACCAACTCACACACAGAATTGGTGTTCACCTCACCAACCAGTCAGTAATAACCCTGCCGGTACATCAAGCACTCTATAGCACTTCAAGCTGATCTCTCATGAACCTGCAACCTGCAATTCAAAGACCAAGCTTACATGTAGATCACCAATGAGCTTGCAACAACCTGCAACTCATAGATCTTACAACTAGAAGGAACTCTTCCTTTCTATCTCATGCCTTATACAATACATGCCAATGGGTCTATAAATAGATCCTTAACTCAAACAATAACTAGGACTCTTAATTTAAACAATTATCCTCGCAGCCCAAGACTCTGGCTGGTCTTGACATGCAAACTCATAGTTCACTTAACTAACTGTCCGTGAAACGAACACTTCGGGAACACACAGGCGACCGACGCCGGTCCCTGCTGGTCTGGTTCTGCCGACGTCGGCTGACTTCCTGCCGTCGCCGGTTGCCTTCTGCACTGGATCCTGTCGACGTCGGTCATGCTGCCGATGCTGGTTCCTGTAGAACTCAGCAACCTTCTGTTCCTAGTTTGCAAAGGTTGAAGCTTTTAGCTCCACACCTTAACACATCGGTCTTCCTTCTATCGACATTGATTACTGTCTGACTGATGCTGGTACCTGTGTTCGCCTGTGAGTGATAGATTTTTACCTGCGAGCTCTCCATGGATCAAAATCTTGTTCAAATCAACATAGCCCTACTCAGAATAATTCAGTTCCCTCACCTGATCTCTATTCATCATCTCCTCCATGAACACCAAGGCTTTCCAGTTCTTTAGCTTGTCAAAAATATCTGTCTTCCGCTTAAGAACCTGCATTCCCCTCCTACATATGTGACCAAGCCTACAAAGCCACATCTCTATAACAAAAGGTGAATCAGTAATATAAGTAGATAGATAAAGGATACCTACTTTCTTACCACCATCTAATTCAAGTGCATCCACTGTGAGAGTTACAGTGCATCTCCCATCACCCAAATTTCTTGAAGAAATTAGACTCATCTCTAAGACTGGTACCTGCATAACCTCCTTTAACACCTGTGTGTTATCCACCTACAATTTCAACTTCACTTCCCCTTCGTCAATAATCTGACAAGGCTCTCCAACCCCTAAATAAATCTCTCCAGAGACATACCCATGAAAAGATGCTCTATTTTGGGCTGCATGGAAAGAGGCAAAAGAATCTGTAAACAAAGATTTTACTTTATCCAGAGCAACCTGTGCAACGACCCCTGCAACATCTACTTCTACACGCTGATCTTCTACCAACCAACAATCTCCTTTTACCTGCTCTTTCTTTCCATCAATCAGACCATTCGTGCTATTTAGTTTCTCCATTCTTAGCTTAATTTCTTCTGCTATTGCTATACTCCCACTCAATCTAAAACCCCTGAGAGTGACCTGCAATCAAAAACACTACCAGATCTGAACCACCTGTTAGTCAACCCAACCAAAAGCTCTGATACCACTTGATGGTATCAAAACTTGAACCTATAACCTAGGCTCTGATACCACTTGTCAGGATCTTGCTCCAATAATAGAGCACATATGATTACTTCTTGTATTAGCAACTAAACACGGAATTTAACCAGAATCAATAAGTAACTAGAAATATGAAACAACACAGGAATATGAGAGACAATACACAATTGTATTAATAATCACTCAGAAGAATATAAAATAAAGAAGATGCCACTTTTTCTTCCACCTCAAAGGCTTGCCACACCTCAAGACCTTCTTCCCTCTCTCTCTCGGTCCCAACAATCAACTCCAATACAGAATTGATGTTCACCTCTCCAACCAGTTAGTAACACGCTGCCAGTACACCAAGTACACAATCGTACTCCAAGTAGATCTCCTGCTCTCTGCTGCTACCTGCAAATCACTAGACCTTACTCACCATTATAGATCTCCAAAATAAGCCATGCTAACCTGCTGACTAAGATCATACAAATACGAAGAACCCTTCTAATTCTCCAAACCAGCACCCACTCTTGGTACTGTGGCACTAGGAGAAACACACCATTGCTCTCCTCTTTCAGAAGGAGCTTATATGCTCTCTTACTCTCTAGCTACAATTTTACAATACAGCCCATGAGTCCATATATAGATCTCATGCTTACAATAATTAGACTATCTTAATTACAATAATTAGATGCACAACTCAAGACTACGACTAACCTTTAACATGCAAACTAACAGTCCAAAAATAGACTCTCTAAAATCAACATGCAAACTGCATGTTCATGTACAGGCTGCCGACGTCGGCTCCTCCATGACCGATGTCAGCCGACTGGTGACCGATGTCGGTTGCTTCTTCACTGCTATCTGACTGACTTCGGTTGATCAGACCGATGTCGGTTGCCCTACAACTCATTCTGCAACTCTCTGCAAGCTCCGCAAGCTCTGTAACTTCTCTTGTTCGCATCCTGGTGAAGCTTTTAGCTCCACAACCTAACATCATTTTCAATGTGGTATGATAAATAAATAGTTATACTCAAAATCATGCAAGTAAAAAGGACAAAATGACATAAACACCTAAGTTTAACGTCCTAAATCCTAAAACTTAAAAGGTTGCATAATAATATCAAATTAAATCAATATACGTGCTTTTTAGAGGATTATAATTGTTAATACAAAAAGTAAAGGTTCATGAAAAGTAGGGTTTTTAGGCCTCCTCTTCTTTCAAGAGTTTTTACAATGACATGGAACTTCGAGTTACTCACTTTGCATCAACATGTCCACGACAAGTGGGTTTATTCTAAGATATCAAATTTTGCTCATTTTTAGAGGGTCCTAAGTGTGGCAAACATTAGAGATGAAATCACATCATTTGGATCAGCTCAATTGGATTATTGTGAAAAGGTCTTATCCTTTTCATAACCACTATATCTGTCACTTGCTCAGTGTATTATGATTTTTGAGTTCCCTTATGTTCTGAGGCTGAGTACCACTAATGAAGCTTGTTTTAACCTCTCAAAACAAACATCCTAGTTGGTCACCCTCAATTTATATACCCCATCATGGAGTGGCATTTAGACAATACCAAGAGATGAATTCCTAGGTTAATGGTTCCTAAAAGAACTCATGAGGAGGAGATGAACTCCCACTCATAAGCCAAAATGCATTAAAATAAAAACAAGTGAAAAGATTTTATGGTCATTTTAGGATCACCCAAATCATATGGATTTGGGGAGATCCTTAATGGATTTATTTTCATGACTTTGGACCAAAATGATAAAGGTAAAGAATGAGATTTTTTGGTCACCTAAGTTCCCTAAAGGGTAGGGGAGAGCATCCATGCATCACTCATTTTGATAAAAATAAAAAAATTTGAAAAAATAAACATAAAATAAACAACTCTTAAGAGTATGTAACTAAATATGAAAACTCATTTTATTTCACCAAAATGAAATGTGTTGCAAAATTTTAGGCCCCTTGGCACTTGTTTGTTGAAAACTTTGAAAAATAAAAATGACATAAACAAAAATATTATTAAAAATGTGTAAGTTATAAGTGTTTTTTTGTCTCCTTGTGGCTTTTGGGTCTTGCAAAACATGGTAGGGAGTCCTTGTGCTTAGAAGCACATCATAAGTGAATAAATGACTTCCCAAATCTTGCTCTTGAGTTTCTAGTTTTTTACATAGTAAAAAACCACATAAACACCAAAGCAATATCACAAGTCTCTCAACAAAACTATGACTATTAGCATAATATCATAACTTACATGAAAACAAAGTTTTTAAAGTAGTATCACTACTTTAAGTGCAAAACCATAGAAATAAAGACAATATCACTACTATGAGAATCATGATATTGTAACTTAGCACAAAATGGTTAGCCTAACCGCTAACATCTAAACATAATATCATGAAATGTTAGGCAATATCACTAACTTATTACGATATCATGAATTTCAAAATCACCATATTATAATATCACTTATTTTATGGCAATACCAGACTGTCAGAGTCATGGTATTGCAATATCACTGATTTCCTTGAGAGCATAAATGGTTAGCAAAAACCTCAATATTTAGACAAAAAATCACAATAATTATGAAAAAACAATGACTATATGAGTAGCGATATTGAGGCAATATCATGATTTCAAAAAAAAAATTCCACTACATAGGGCAACTTCATGACTTCCAAAAAATGTCCGTTGGCCTTCAATTTTCACCTATTTTATTAGCAAGCTTAAAATTTTACATGAAAATTGTTAAGAGAGTGCTCTAAAAGGATTTAATAATAACTTCATGGGGTATGTGTCCCATCGGCCATGCCAGCATGTGAACAAGGAATTTACAATATAGGGGAGGTTAGTCTAATGTTAATCTCATAAAACAAATGAAATAAACACTCTAAATTCGTAACACCTCTAGCCTAGACACTAGGGAGATCTCAAGTAACCAAACCAAATAAAAGCACAATAAAAACATAAACCAATGTAATTTTTTACCTTCCTTAGAGCTCCCAAATAGTTTATTAAATGGCTTACCTCTCTTGTGCATCAAGAAGTCTTCATCAATTGAGTTTGCTTGGCTCTTTATCTCCTTGGCATCTTGGTTTAATATTCGGTCATGGTAATACTACTTGCATGAGTCTCATGGAGCAAATATTGCATAATAACTCTACAATATCCAAGCCTAGAAATGAAGGGATATGGCCTTGTATTTATAGCCTTAGGAATTAACTCTCACCCAAGATGAGTTAAGGTTGAATTTAGGCTAGTTGAGACTAAATCCAATTGAGTTAATAGTTGTCATGTAATTATGATTTACAATTACTAGGAATGGCTCTCAAATTAGATATTTTAGGATATTTTCAAAGAGCTTGATAACTCATAAAGACAATGATGAAAGGCTTGTATATTTTAAATTTTAGAATTTATTTTTTAGATATTCATTAATTTCAAATGGATAATTCAAATAGGAATTTAATATTATTTAGATTGTTAATTGATTTTTGATTATCACTTTAACTCTTTCAATATTTGATATTTGTTCAAGTGCCCCACTTAATAGGTCCATAGGCCAAATTGATAGTTGTTATGTCTCAAGGTGATTAGGGATGAATCCATGAGCGGTTATTGTTGCATATGATTGAATTATCTAATTAGGGATATTTCAACATGATTCTGAGCTTTGATGAATAATGCACAAAATTTTTTGGGACATTTAGTGATTCTTAGACTTAATTTAATGGTTGGTAGGATTTAGTCTGAAGTTTGATCGAAAACTAGTTGTGGCTAGTTTTGGGTGTCTACATCATCCATCATGTCAATACCATATTTAGTGTCAATATTTACATCCTCTTTATTTGTTTTTGTATTAATGATTCCTATTATTTTAGTAAGATAACTCCATATTTCTAGAGCTCTTTCATTAGAAAACATGCACACAACATAACATGACACATACAATCTCAAACATGTCTATATTTTTTGTCTAATATGTTTCAAAGTTTTAACTCAATAAAAGATAATGCAATAAATAATTTTTCATCTTCCAATAAGCCCAAAATCATTATTTTAGAAAGTTTATATAATCATAAATATCCACTAATATTTTCCTATAGGATGCTACTAAGAATTTTTTTCCATAGCTGTGTAATTGCATATTTTTTTGTTGGTTCGCTTAAACACTGATATTGATCAATTATTATAAATTTTAAATGTGTTGATTGAGATGTCAGCAAATCTTTTTGTAAAATAAATTTAATTTCAACTCCATTTACCTTTATATATTTATTGAAATGCTTAATAAGAGAATCCATGTATTTTGGAAATAAATTGTTCATCAGCTATTGATCATTACCACTATTTTAAAAAATGGGATTCAAAACTGCCATGGCCTCCAAAAAATAATCCCTTTAAAAATGATCTATGATATTAACATATAAGTTTTGTTAAATTATTCTCAATTTCACCCTCATTTCACATTAGAAGACATGTTAGATGTTGTTCCTCAGTTTTAGCTCCCAAAAAATCAAGTCTTATGTAGAAAATGTGCATTGGTATACCCTTACCATTAATGATGACACAAAGATGATCATTGATATTTACGTAAAAATTAATTTTAGGATTCTAAAAATCTATCAAAATTTACTAACTCCTAAAAATAGGTCCCTAAAAGTTTTCATTCGACATGTATAATATATCTAGAGATTGACATACTTGTTTTTTCAACCATATGAAGCCACATATATATATATATATGGATCTCTTCTAATCATGTTTCATTAAATAATTGATATCTTTCAACATTGAGAGAATTTCACATAATGTTAGTAAAATTTCTAAATTTGTTAAATGGTACAACAAATATTTTACCTTGTCAACTTCCCTATGGTATTTATACATAAAAGCTACTAATGATGAATATTCTTCAAAAATTTTACATGCAGGTTTATACATAGAAATCCATTGTGTATCAACATCTTTCAATAAATTTTTAACCATCAATCACTCTTATTGAAATTTTTTAGAACTCTAAAAATATTTTTAGACTACTAGACATATAAGCATGCAAGTCATGAATGAGCTCTTCCACTTTTGTTACATTACCAAATGTGCCAACAATTTTTTATACAAGATTCATCCTATGAGCCATGCAATGTATCAAAATTATATATGGGGAAACTATTGTTTGAAGTCAAACACAAAGATGATTTCTATGTCCCTACATTCTTGATACACCATCAGACCCAACACACACCAACTTGGTAGCTATTGCATAATCATCCATCCTAGGTTTATCTCTCAAATTAAATACAACCAATTTGTGAAGGTTTTCAACATTAAAATTTGATTTCATTTTATGAAAAACTAATAAGATTTCCTTGAATATTTATCAAACGTATAAACATGCATGCAAACCCATGATGTGTTGTAAATTATTGTGATCTCATCAATGGATAGTGCGATAAATAATGAATTCTAAACTTTTTATTTCAAATCATCCTTCACAACCATTGCTATACATTTTTCCATTTCCAAAGCATTGATATTTGGTCAATGTGATTGTGGAATATCAAAAAATCCATTATGCTGAAATAAAATCTTATAATCTAAAAAATTAGAAATAGGTTTGCTTTTTTTAAAAATGAGGTATACAATAGAGAACTATATATATTTAGCCTTTATATTGGATTGCATAACTTTTTCAAATTGAGATTAGATTATTCCCCCTTTACCAACAATATTTTTTTGACATTTCTGATTATTTTAATACTCGCATGCATATCTTACATGCATACATTCCTCTCATTTTTCTATGTGTTTTTATTATCAATCCATCTATGTGCTTCACTGATATAAATATTTTTACATAATATTTCTCAATTATGTCCAACTTAAGTTGCATTATGTATTCCTTTCCTAGTTTCCAACTACATATTATACATCTGCATTCTATTAGAGTATCATTACCATTTTTAGGATCTACGGGTTCAGTGAAGGGATATCTTACTACCTAGTCCACCTTAAAAGACCTTCTAATTGTCCATCTACTTCTCTTCCTTTGTAAATATTTATGAGTGGAATTTTCAATTGAAGTTGGTGTTATATGAGAACTAGAAATCTCTTCTAGTAGTTGAAATTTATCATCATTGTCATCCAGAGCTAGAGGACTATTTTTGAGTGGTGGCATTCGTCATAAATAAACTATTCAGGTGGTGACACATTATTGTGATTAAATCTATATTGTGAAATACAATCATTATCAGTGGGGTTTTTTTATGTAAAAGGGTTTTGATATTATTCTTGACATTTAAAATCAAATTTATTATAAATTAAAAAAAAATCTTAATAAGTAATTGTATTTGTAGTGCATGGCGGTTGTGTGGGTTTCTTTTATTAGGTATTTAAAATAAGATAATATAATTAATTTTATTGATAATTGGCCTATCTTTTTACCATTACCATTACAACCATTTTATCACATAGAAAACAATAATAAATTATGTGACCAAATAATGGTTGGAAGTGATGACAAGTGATGCAACTAGTCGATCCCAACATGACACAACCAGATGGTAACCAAAGGGATGAAACTGATTGGGTTCAATTAGGATTCAACCATTTGGTTGTAACATGGATAAAATTGATCAATTTCAACATAGATGAAATTGGTTGGTTGTAGAAAACAAAATAACCATCCGGTGGTTGTACAAATACAACCATATAATTGTAAACAATGCAATTGATCTATGGTAGTGAGGATAAAACTAGTCAATGAAAGGAATAATATAACCATTCAGTTTCACCTGGTTATAATATGGTGTTAGAAGGTTATTAATATGGTACAAAAAAACATTTAACTTTACCAAATAGTTGCTTATTTGATATTGTTGGATGGTTGGCTTTGCCTAAAGTAGAATTGGATGGTTATTCATAAAATCTATTTATTATATATATAAGGTGACTTGGATGGTTAACCATATAATTATTGTAAACATTTAGTAATCAAATCCATAAAATAACTTACATTCCAATATTTTAGGTGACCTGGACCTATGTATTGACCCTCCAAAATTACCCAAACCAAATTTTAATAAACTAAATATTTATGAATTAATAAATATTCACTGCTAAAATTTACTCTACTTTGAAACTATAATGGGTAGTATTTTGGATTATGTGATATGTAATTTATAATTTTGAATGTATGCATATGGAACATGTACCTTATTTGGTACCCATATTTGAAGCTTTGAGGTGACACTGTGACATGATGACTAGCTGGATATTTGAATGATATCAAATTTGTATCAATTTGTAGATTTTCCCCACGTTGCCCCTCTTTTGAGATGAGGAATGAGAGTATAAGATCTATCACCAAATGAAAAAATATATTGAATTAGATAAGTTACATTAGTTAGGAAGGTTATAATATCCCATTCTAGATTCCAAGTTTATTATTATATTAATCATAATAGTATAAGTGATAGAATATTAAATAATCACATTCGATTATTAAGTATATTTTATTATTGAATGCAATTATTTATTTTTTTATAGGTGCTACCATGACATAGGCTATAAAGTAATATGGAGTACAAATTATTTTTGATAGGTTGACACCTACTATGATTTGGTCGAAACATTATATGGGATATGGGACATGGGGCATGGTGTGAGGATTCTTAGGAGTTATAATGCATGCAAGTTATCATGTGGATACATGATTAATTTGTTGATGTAAATGGGAGGTTCTAATATGAGTGAGTGACTCACCAGTTTGGGTTGACTCAAGATGTTCCTGTTAGAGCAGGATTTATTTTCCTCACATTTTCTTGTAATTTTTTTACTAGGATATTCCATGTCATTTGGATTTCCTACATTTGTGGATAGTCTTGCTTAGGTGTGTAGTCATAGGAGTTTCTATTGACCTGTCATATGTCATAGAAATTATTTTATGCCTCATTCATTATGGGGCTTACTCTGTTGATTGACTATTCTCAAACTGAGGAGTTACACTCTATTTTGAGGCATCCTTGACTACCTTTCATGGAGGAGTTATAGCCACTCCTATTTGTACTTGTACTTCATATAGATGATCTAATTTAAATGTATTGAGTTGGAGCCATTAACTTTGTTATGTGCAAATTAGTCTTGGTTTATTCATAATTTATAACTATATGTGTTTGCCCAAATTTGGCCTTCATGTAAATCATGTCTCACATCAATTTAGATGCACTTCCATGAACCAAAATATCTATGGCATCCCTTATATGGTATCAGAGCCACACTGGTATCACTAGTGTTTGGTTTGTTAATGCAATTAGTTTCAAATTTGAGATTAATTCCTTTTGCAATAATTTATTTTTGATTTTTATGGTTTTGTTATTTGCTTGTTGGGTTGTGGTTCTGGTTATTTGTCATGACAAATCCATTTATAGGTTACCAAGGAGGTTTTAATTGCTCATTTTCAATGTTTCTTACCTCTATAAAGGATCTACATGGTCCTTCCAATGTCTTGTAGAATAGTAAAAAATTTAGACCACATTTTTTGCTCTCTGGTAGAAGTTTAACACCCCATAATCTCTATTTTAGGCCTAAAATAAAGTAGAAAGGCACCTTGATCAGTTACAGACACTTGGATAGAGTTTTTTGGCCTCTAAATGTTGCCTCAAATTGGTGGGAGGCATTTTTGAAGCCTCTAAAAATAAAAACATCCCTTCTATTAGGTTGTGGAGCTAAAAGCTTCAATTATGCAGACGAAGAGGAGGTTGCTAAAGTTCTAAAATTATCGACATCGGTAGTATGACCGACGTTGGTCATAATGAATGCAAAAGGCAATCGGCATCGGCAGGGAGTCAGCCGACATCGATCAGCACCAGTTAGATAGGGACCGACGTCAGTCACTTGTGTGTTCCAGAACTGTTCATTACACGAATAGTTAGTTAGTTGAATTGAGTGTTTGCATGTAAAGGCTATTTCGAGTCTTGAGCTATGTGTCTATTATTAGTAAACTAAGAGTCTAAGTTATTGTTTAAGTCTGGGATCTATTTATAGACCCATTGGCATGTATTGTAATTATGAGCTGAAAAAGAAGGCAAGGAAGATCCTTCCATTGTAAGATCATTGAGTTGCAGGTTATTGCAAGCTCATAGGAGATCTACATGTGTAAGTATGGTCTATTGAATTGTAGGTTGCAGGTTCATGGGAGATTTACTTGAAGTACTTTAGAGTGCTTGGTGTACTGGTAGGGTTATTACTAACTGGTTGGAGAGGTGAACACCAATTCTATGTGTGAGTTGTGTGTTGGGACCATTTTTGGTAGGAGAGTGAACTTTTGAAGAAGAATTACTGTACACTTGAGGTGTGGGAAGCCTCTGTAAGGTGGAAGAGTGTGGCGTCTCTTTATTGTATTATTTTTTGTACAAGTATTAATACAAGATAGTGTATTGTCTCTCATATTCTGTGTTATTTGTGAATTCTAGTTACTTGTTACTTCTGGTTATTTCTGCATGTTTAATTGCTTGTATTTGGTAATCATATTGTGCTCTTTATGAGGAGCAAGATCCTAACAAGTGGGATCAGAACAAGGTGTGTTGTTTTTGGATTCCTTGACAACTGGTATAAGAGCTTTTGGTTGGGATACTAACAGATTGGATTAGATCTGGTTAGTGTGTGTTGATTACAGGTTACTCATAGGGTTTCTGTTTGAGTGGGAGTAGAGCAATGGCAGAAGACAGTAAGCTATGAATGGAGAAGTTTAATGGCAAGAACTATCAATTATGGAGGATGCAAATTAAAGATTATCTGTATCAAAAAGATTTGTACTTACCGTTGGGTGGGGCTGCATGCAAGCCCCAGGATATGAAGGATGAAGAATGGGAGGTTCTTGATCAGAAGGCTCTGGGATCTATAAGATTGAGTCTTGCATCATTTGTGATTTCCAACTTATCATATGCTAAGACAATGGTAGAGTTGATGGAATATTTGGCAAATTTATATGAAAAAACCTTAGCTTCGAATAAGATATTTCTTATGAAGCAATTATTTAATTTGCAAATGTTGGAAGGTGGATCTATACATAGTCATCTTAGTGATTTCCATGGTTTGGTAAACCAGTTAAATTCAGTCAATATTGTTTTTGATGATAAAATTAAGGCTCTCTTAATCTTATGTTCATTACCTAAAAGTTGGGAGAGTTTGGTAATAGCAGTTTCTAATACTGCATCTGCTTCAAAAATCTTAAAAGTGGATGATATTGTGAGTGTGATCTTGAATGAAGAGATTCACAGGAAAAGCACAGGTGAATCATTAGTAAATGCTTTGAGTGTTGAAAGTAGAGGAAGGCAAAGAGAGAATATAGAGCTTGGGAGATCAAGGTCAGAGATAGGTAGGAGATCTAAGTCCAGGTATGGCAGAATAACCTGCTAGAAATGTGGAAAGCAAGGGCACTTAAAGAGAGATTGCAGGTCAGGTGAAGATCAGCATGAAGGACATGAAGAAGAAGTAGATTTTATAGATTTCATTGGATAGGATGCTCTGGTATGTTCTTTGGATAAAGTAGAATCTTGGGTTTTTGATTCTGGTGCCTCTTTTCATGCATCCCCAAATAGGGAATTTTTTCATGAGTATGTCCAGGGAGACTTTGGAGAAATTTGTGTAGGGGATGGTAAGCCTTGTTAGATGGTTGGCAAAGGGAAAGTGAAGCTGAAATTGTAGACAAGTAACACATGGGTGTTGAAGGAGGTCATGCATGTCCCAGTTCTGGAGTGGAATTTGATTTTTGTAAGAAGTTTGGGTGATGAGGGTTGCACAGTAACTCTCACAGTGGACTCTTGGAAGGTTACCAAGGGTGCACTTGTTGTAGCAAGAGGTAAGAAAGTAGGTACACTTTATCTATCTACTTGTATTACTAATTCTCTTTCTAGGTTATCTACTTCAGCTGTAGATTCAAAGATGTGGCTTAATAGGCTTGGTCACATGAATAAGAAGGAGATGCATGTTCTTGAGTCAAAGGGCATGAATCAAGATTTCTGTATGCAGAAGAAGAAGGTGACATTTCTTGAGGAATCCAATGTTAGTGACAAGAATAGGAAATTCTTGGTTTTCAAGGAGAAGATGATGAACAGGTATCAGTCATAGGGGCTGAAGAATTTTGAGCAGAGCAAGGGTGATTTGGACAAGGGTTTGATCCAAAAGGAGCTCGTGAGTAAAGGTCATTTCTCACAAGAAAAACATAGAGACCAATGTCAGTTAGAAAACTGGCATCAGCATCTAGACAAGGACCGATGTCAGCTATGTGTAGCTATGAGGCAGTCGCAGGGAATCGACATCGATTGGGTGTAGACTGAGATGTGACTGGCATCGATCACTGAGATAAATTTTGGGTGGACAACAAGCTATCAAGGAGTCTCAAACGCCCATATGGAGGACTTAAAGGGTATGTAAGCCTCAAATTTGTCATTTCCCTTCTTTACACTACTTGTTGCTCACTTATGGTAAAGAACCAGGAAGTTGTTAAAGAAGCAGAGCAGGTATATCCAAGAAACAGTGGGAGCTTGGCATGGATGAAGGATGTGATTCCTTAGAGGAGAATCAAACAGGAGTTTTGGGTGGAGTTGCCAGCTGGAAGAACGCATTGAGAGACGATTGGATGTTCAGGATGAAGAAGAGCGAAAATGGATACGTGAGACAGAAGGCCAGGGTATATGGTCTTGAGTAAGCTGTAGGATAATGGAGGTTTGATCATTATGTTTCTCTTTACCAGGTTGGATAATATTAGCTACATTATCCTATTACTATATGATGTGCTTGTTGTAGGGTTACATATACAGGGAGTTGCTGAACTCAAGGTAAAGCTAGTTTAAAGGGGTGTCATGAGGAATTTGGGAGAAGCAAGATTCTTTGGCATGAGTGTGTTCTAGAGACATGGAAGGTCACAGGTTGACTTTGTTTTAGGATAATTGTGTGAGACTGGTTAGCATGCTGATGATTGGATAATTCACAGAATAGTGTCTTGATTCACATAATGAGGTTAAGTGCATGGTATGTACTAGACCTGACTTTTCCCAAGCAGTGGGAGTTGTCACAAGTTTGGAGCCAATCTAGGAAAGAAGCATTGGAGGGTAGTTCAGTGGATTCTTAGAGGGACCAGCAGCAGGTGCACATGCTATACAGGGTCAAGTTATTTTCTACATGGGTTTGTAGATGTGGATGTGGTAGGTGATTTGGATGACAGGAGGTGCACCACAAGTTTTGTGGTGGTTGGTCTTCAAGAGTGATCTTGAAGAGGGATACAATGCCAGGAAACAAACTAGATGATGTACATGTATAGGTATAGTTGTAGCTGTTTATCTCTAAGTGGGAGATTGTTAGGTTATGGAGCTAAAAGCTTCAATTATGTAGACAAAGAGGAGGTTGCTGAAGTTCTATAAGTACCAGCATCAGCAGTATGACCGACGTCTATTATAATGAATGTAAAAGGCAACCGGCATCGGCAGGGAGTTGGCCGACGTTGGTCAGCACCAGTTAGACAGGGATCGACGTCGATCACCTATGTGTTCCAAAATTGTTCGTTGCATAAATAGTTAGTTAGTTGAATTGAGTGTTTGCATGTAAAGGCTATTTCGAGTCTTGAGCTATGTGTCTATTATTAGTAAACTAAGAGTCTAAGTTATTGTTTAAGTCTGGGATCTATTTATAGACCCATTGGCATGTATTGTAATTATGAGCTCAAAAAGAAGGCAAGGAAGATCCTTCCATTGTAAGATCATTGAGTTGTAGGTTGTTGCAAGCTCATAAGAGATCTACATGTGTAAGTATGGTCTATTGAATTGCAAGTTGTAGGTTCATGGGAGATCTACTTGAAGTACTTTAGAGTGCTTGGTGTACTGGCAGGGTTATTACTGACTGGTTGGAGAGGTGAACACCAATTATGTGTGTGAGTTGTGTGTTGGAACCATTTTTGGTAGGAGAGTGAAATTTTGAAGAATAATTACTATACACTTGAGGTGTGGGAAGCCTCTATAAGGTGGAAGAGTGTGGTGTCTCTTTATTGTATTCTTTTTTGTACAAGTATTAATACAAGATAGTGTATTGTCTCTCATATTCTGTGCTATTTGTGAATTCTAGTTACTTGTTACTTTTGGTTATTTCCACATGTTTAATTGCTTGTATTTGGTAATCATATTGTGCTCTTTTTGAGGATCAAGATCCTAACAAGTGGGATCAGAACAAGGTGTGTTGTTCTTGGATTTCCTGACACCTTCAACCATGTTTTCGTACTTGGTGTCATAAAAAAATTGTGTTTTTTCTATATATAAGTCTCTGATAGATGCTCATAGCCTTCTTTAACCTTCCAACAACATCCTAGTTCATCTTTAGACCTGTGTTTCTCTTTTGGTGGTGCCCAAAATTAGATAAACTGCCAACAAAAGGAAACTAGGGTTTGGGTGCTTCATTTTGAAGCTTCTCTTTGGTGGGCCCACTTCAAATCCAACATGATATTTTAAACTTGTCTTTTTTGATTTATTTCTCATTTAATTTATTTTTGTATTCTAAAATTAAACTTTATGATTTTATGAATTATGTCATTTTTTGAGAAATTAGCTTTAAAATCAATTTAGAGGTTTTTTAAGCCTTATATCTCTACTTGATGAAAATGAAAGGGGAGGCCCAGGTTGGCAAGAGGCCATTCCCCCTCATGATAAAAAACTCTACATTCTACACTCTAAGCTAATTCCAATGACTGGTTGGAAGTCTAGGTAACCCCTTAGCTTCAGGGGTATTTTAATCATTTAGTGTAATTTTTTATAAAAAATGGGCTATTGACAGGAATTTATTTTATTAATATCTTATAAATGGTATCTATAAATTGAGCACCATATTTTTAAAAGTGTGTATTTTTCAATTTCCCATATAGATAGCCTATTTTCATTGTAAAATGTATTGAATTATAAAGTGCCCAATTTGGGGGGGACTGCATATTGTGGTTTATGATTCTGCTCTAAAATTCTCTTCTTTCCACACATTTGAATTTTGTAGTAACAAAAACAACACATTAATATTAATTCAACAATGGATATTAGCACTATTAATACACTCACACCCTTCAACTACCAGGAATGCAAAAGTAAGATTACAATGGTTCTTAGGAGTAAAGGGTTGTTTCACATAATTATGGGGGTAGAAATTGAGCCCACAACTGAGGCAGACAAGATAAAATGGTTTAATAAATGTGATGAATCCTTTGAGATGTTATGTCTTTTAGTATCATCAAAAATTTTATTTCACATAGAGTCAGCCAAATCTCTTAAAGAAGTATGGGACACCTTAGAAAACTTGTTTGAGAAAGTCAACACCATGAGGGGTCATGAGCTTGAGATTGAGATAATTAGTATGAGCCATAACAAATTTGACACATTGGAGGATTTATTCACCAATATTAAGTTACTTATATTACACTTAGAAGAGTGTGGAACCAAGAAGAAAGATGAGTAGTTAGTTCTTTTTGTGCTTACAAAACTAGGACCTGATTACTTTATATTTGTCTCTACCTTTTATACTACCAAAGGAGCCATAAGAGCCAACTAGAAAATTGCATCCTTAGATGACTTCATTGTAGATTTGACTAAATAATAAGATAACTTGATTCGGATGAGACCCTAAAATCTTTCAAATTTTTAGCCCTCATTACCGAGAATGAGAAACAAAAAGCCTCTAGTAGTAAGGATAAGAAATAGAAGAGTAAGGATCTAGAGAAGAAGAAAGAATATAAAATCACTACAAAAACTAGCACCAAAACCTCCTCCTATGAAGGAAAACCTAAGAGAGAGAAGGTTAAGTGATCCTATTGTAAGAGGAATGGGTATGATAAGCATAAGTGCATGAAGAAACAAATAGACCACCTTACACATATCTTGAAGAAGAACAATATAGGGGTCCCTTAGCCCATCAAACAATCTTCATCGATCAAAGAATATTCTAAGGTAAAGAAAAAAGGGAAAGATAAACCTAAAAGAAAAGATTTAGTTGCATTTGATTTTACATCTACTTCATCCTGGGTTATAGATTCTGGTGCTTCACACCATATGGGTTCATTAGAGGTTGATTTTCTTGACTTAGAGCCCTGTAACTTGTCCTCCATAACTTTGGGTGATGACACTCTAGTAGTATTTGTAGGGAGAAGGTCTATTGAAGTCAAAGGTGGAACATTCACAAATGTTCTGAGTGTACCTTCACTATCATCTAATCTCTTTTTAGTGTATCATATTACCCACATAGGATAGGGCATGAGAGTCAAGTTTACACCATATTTCATTGAGATCATAAAGCTACATAGTGACATTAAAATTACATTGGGGAGGGCTAATCACCAATCCATGCTATACACCTCCCATTTTTTCTAGATGTTTCTCCTACCACATTGATTTCCCATTCAAAAAGAGTTATAAGGATATGGCATGAGCACTTTGGCCATCTTAACTACTGCTATCTTGAGAAGTTGACTCAGTGGGACATGGTTACCAACTTGCCTAGAGTTAAATTCTATAAGGGATATCGTGAGGGTTGTGCCCTTGGAAAACATCCCAAAGAGAAATTTAGGAGAGCTTCAACACCTCTTAAGTTGATTCACAGTGCTATCACGGGATAGTTTTTCCATCCTTATTTTACCAAGGCGAAATACATCCTCACCTTCATTGATGACTTTTCTAGATACACACGGGTTTATTTTATTAGACAAAAGTCTAAAGTGTTTGATAATTTTTGAGATTTCAAGGCTCTTATTGAGAAGCAATCTAGAAAGTACATCAAAATCCTTTAAATATACAATGGGGAGAGTATGTCAACCACACATTTGAGTAGTTTTAGACCATATAGGGGATTGATCTTCAGTGGATAGTACCATACACTCCTCAAAAAAATGGTGTAGTAGAATGAAAGAACTAGTCCTTAAAGGAAATGGTAAATTGTATGATTTAATCTAGATCATTGGCTCCATAGTTTTGAGTAGAGGCCATCAAGTGTGCATGCTACATTCAAAACTAGGGTCCTCATAAAGCTTTAGAGGGTATCACTCCTTTTAAAGCTTGGCATAATAGGAAACTAAAAGTGAAACTTTTCATGATATTTGGATCACCAATGATGGCACAAATTCCCAAAAATAAATGCAATGTTATGGAGGCTCAATCCAAACCTTGCATCTTTGTTGTGTATCTAAATAGGGTCAAGGGTTACAGGCTTCTCCACCCTATGACTCATTAATTATTCATTGAAATAAGTGTTAGGTTTTAGGAGAGTCCTACTGAATTTTTACTAGACACTTCTCCATCTACATTGGTTTTACTCAATTTGGATGAGCAGTTTGAGGATTCAGATTATTCACAGCAAGATCTTGAGGCAAAGGATTGTTCTTCTTCTTCTTTTGACAATGAGTTTAACAATGAGTCTGGTAATTATTAGATTGATGGGGAGTCATCCTCATCCACTTCTAAACATGTATTAGAGGGTGAGGATTCAACACCTAAATCACCCATTTCGAGCCCTTTTTGGGCTAGGCAGACACTTCAGAGTGTAAACACTTAGGTATGAGATCTAGATGATGACATACACACTCACTTAGACTTTCAGAGTGGCCCACATGCCTTAATTTATTTTGTAACTAATCTAGAGACTTTTAGAGAGGAATCAAGCATACATGAGTGGAATGGAGCCATGGATGAGGAATATGATTCCTTGATTAGCAATCACACTTTAAATTTGACTTCATTTCCTAAGGGAAGGAAGATGGTTTGATGTCATTAGATATATTAGACCAAGTATGTTACAGATGAGTCTATTGACAAGTATAAGTCTAGATTGGTAGTCAAAGGTTTTTCATAGGTAACCAACATTGACTATTTATAGACTTTAGCACTAGTAGCTAAGATGAATTTGATCAGACTCACACTTGCAGTAGCTATCACACATGGTTGGTGTATGCATTAGTTAGATGTGAAGAGTGCATTTCTTCATGGAAACCTTGAGGAAGAGATCTACATGGAGCAACTATCTAGATTTGTTCATGATTCTTCTTTAGTGTGCAGACTTAGGAAATCTATTTATGGCCTCAAATAAGCCCCTCAAGCTTGGTATGCCAAAATGGATTCCTTCCTTCTTGCTTTAGGTTTTACCCAATGCCACTCAGACCTAAATTTGTACTTATGATAGGATGATTCATTGTTGATACTAGTTTTGTATGTTGATGACCTTTTGATCACTAAGAGTTATTCTTTGACTATCTTAGTAGTAAAGAAAACTCTTCAAAATAGATTTGCCATGACTGACTTGGGCCTATTGCACTACTCCCTTGGCATTGAGATCACTCAAACTAATTCAAGGATTTCACTTACATAGCCCACATACTCTTTTGATCTTTTGGTATGGTTTCACATGGCTGACTGTAAGCCATCTATAACTCTATTCCTATCTAGAGTCAAGCTTAAGGCTGATTGTTCTACTCTATTAGTTGATGCTACCTTGTATCAATAACTTATTGGTAGCCTTATCTACTTGACTCACACTAGACTTGACATCTCTTATGCCATTGGTATTGTTTCAAGATTCATGTAAGATCCCCATGAGCTGTATTAAAGAGAAGCTAAAAAGATCTTACACTACATTCAGGGTTCACATAGGTATAGGATACACTACAGGGTTGGTTCAAATTTTGACTTGGTCGATTACACAGACTCAAATTGAGCTGATGATACTAAGTATCATAAGTCAACTTCATGTTATAATTTCTCATTGGGTTTGAGCCCAATTACTTGGTTGAGCAAAAAGCAGAATGCTATTGCTCTATTTTCCATAGAGGTAGAGTATAGGGGAGTTGATAACATGACTACTAAGGCTATTTGGATTTAAGGGATTCTTTCTAAGCTTGGTATCTAGATCAGGTGGCCTACAATCATATTTTGTGACGACTAGAGTACCATTCAAATTAGTAGGAATTTAGTCCTTCATCAGAGGACCAAATACATTGAGATTCACATGCACTTCATTCGAGAGTTGATTCATGAGCAGGTCTTCAACCTAGTATTTTTCTAATTTTTAGAGTAGGTTGTTGATAGCTTCACCAAACCCTTCACTGAGAGCAAGTTCATTCAGCTAAGAGTTCTTCTTGGTATGCGATCCACTTTGACAACTTCATCATCTTCATGAGGGGCCTTCATGCCTCTTCACTTCTTCTTTTTTCTCTTTTGGGGGGATTTTTCCTCACTGAGTTTTCGCTTCTCTATGTATGAGGGATTGTATTGTACATGGGTACTTGATCAGGCCTAGTTTTTAGGACCCATTTTTGTATCACCCACCTAATATGTGCTTATGGGGGGTGTTAGTGTAGGATTTATTTTCCTCACATTTCTTGTAATTTTTTACTTAGATATTCCATGTCATTTATATTTCTTACATTTGTGGATAGACTTGCTTAGGTGTGCAGTCATAAGAGTTTTTGTTAACCTGTCATATGTCATAGTGGTTATCTTATGCCTCATTCATTGTGGGGTTTAATCTATTGATTGGCTATTCTCAGATTGGGGAGTTACACTCTATTTTAAGGCATCTTTAACCACCTTTCCTGGAGGAGTTACATCCACTCCTATTTGTACTTGTACTTCATATAGATTATCTAATTTGAATGTATTGAGTTGGAGCTATTAAATTTTTTATGTGTAAATTAGTCTTGGTTTATTTATTATTTGTAGTTATATGTGTTTGCCCAAATTTGGCCTTTGTAAAAATTATGTCTCACATTAATTCTGGTGAACTTCCATGAACCAACAGATTTGTGGCATACCTGATAGTTCCTCTAGTGGATTATCCATGGAGAGTAAGTGTTAGAGCGACTATTGGAATTAGTTTGAGACTAGGGCCTACAAGAGTGTATTTAGCTCATCATACGATGATAAAGCAACATCTTATAGTTCTATTAGAAGAATATGATGATGTAAGATATACAATAGCCTATACATAGTGGTGGGATAATGCTTGATAGGCTTTATTATTTACTATTATAGTAGATGATCCTATTATTATGCCCCCAAAATGGGGTGGAGGGGATAAATATTGAGTAGGTACACCATCTAAACTAAAACCTGTAACGTAATCTATTAGTGGCTATGCCTAGTTTATGACAATTATAGTTGAGTGTGAGTATTTATATACTTTATGTATAGATGTGTTATTTGATGTTTGCATAAAGTATGTTATTAATGTAATATTATAATGTGGTATGCAAGTGATGCTTATTGGTCTATTATGGTAGATATTTACATACTTAATTTGACATAGAATGTGCCATATGATATGTTAGGTAGCAGCTTGGTAGAGTAGGTTGATCAATTTGTTGGTGAGGATGTCAATTGATTTGATATTTATGTGATCAAAACTATAAAATATACTATGGTTGTTGGTGAGCATGATGACCTATAGGGGGAACTTATAGATGACATACATCGAGTTAGGATTTAGATTTGTCTAAAGATTTGATTGGTTAATTTTTTGATTTATAGGTTGATCATACATGTGTTATAGTTTAGAATAAGAATGAGAGTCAAGTTATAAGATATAGGACATGGTTTCACCATGTGAAGTGATTAGATGAGATGGGACTTATACTTCATAGGCTATAAAGTTAGCTAGTCATTATTGTTCAGATGAGGAGGATGTCCCCATCATTGATTGACATGTATATTATAAACACACACACATAATATATATATATATATATATATATATATATATATATATATATATATATATATTCATAAACACACACACACACAAGATACTAATAACTAAAAAATATTAACATCCAAATGCTTCTTATCAACACATCATACATTCATATGTTTGAAAATATTCTATTAATAATGCTCAAATTAATAAATTTATAAATGAAAATTACTCAATACATATAACATACACATGTAAAACACTAACACATTAAATTGCACACACACACACACACACACACATCATTGATCTCATGAGTTAACTAATTATCAATAGATGGAGTGGATCTCCATATATATTGATGAAATTATTCATGAAATTATGAAACTATTATTGTCATGATAGACTATTTTGAATTAAATTCTCTAGATATAAAATTAGTAAGGCAATTTTTCTTTCCAACAATGTGTTCAATAGAGAAATCAAAGTCTAATAGAAATGTTATCCACTTGGTTAACTTGCTCACAGATCCTTTATTTAGATTATCAATAGAATAAATAATACTCATAAAATTATTCAAATCAAATCTAACAAGAATTTTTTTGATCTCACAAAGAACATAAAAGCTTGAATAGCCTTAATAATAGCAATAATTTCTTTGTGAGTAGAATGATAATTTTTTTGAGCCTATTTAAATTTCTTGAAGAAAATCTACAAGTTTTTTCTGAACCATTTGATAGTATTTTTTTCAAAACTTCATCCCAATACACTTCTGAGGCATCTATTTCAATAATCTTTATACCATTACCAGGTATGCTAATGATGGTCAATTTTGACAATTCTGTAGGATACCACTAAAGATACAATTGACACTTAAAGGAATACATAGAGTGATTACAAAAAAGCTATTACAATATATAAAAAATTAAATCCACACAAGAAACATATCATAAACATTATTTTATAAAATTTTTCTGAATTACAAGATCCCACAGAGAAGGCAAGTAAATATCATATGCTTTTTCTATTAAGACTTAGACACAAGACTCTAGGCATTCGATGCTTATGAAAGAAAGAACTCCTCATATTTATAAGGTGAAATGAGAAGATCAATAGTCGACACAAAGATGCTAAATAAATAGACAAAAGGTAAGATGCCAAAAGATAATGGGTTATGGGCCCACTGCGCACCGCCAAACATAAAACAATTTTTTTTTTATTGATATGGTCGATAGGTTATCAACTTTTATAGAAGTGGTGAGATCCACTAAAAACAAAAGAAGGTTAATGTGCCCATATTTAAATCTATGGATAGACCTCATAACTAGTCTTTATATCAATTTAATCATCATCATTGAATTCATATTCTCTTTAGATAAAATAATAGTTATCCTCATCAGAATCAATGTTAGTGTGGTCGATACACATAGTTGATGGAATTCTCAGGATACCATCATTAGGTGTAAGAGGAAACATAGATTTATGACTTATAGTGAGTCATTTTCAAAGAGCTACTAATGGTTGTGCAAGAGCTAAACTGATATGTAGATTGGTTTGAAAATTTTGAATTAAAAATATTTTAAATTTAATCCTGAAAGGTATCCTCAAAGCAATAAATATATTTCTTACTTGAGTTGGAGGGATATGAACAATAGGATCATCAAAATATTTTATTGGTATGATATAATCCAAGAATTCATGCAATAATCTAGAATTTTAGTAGATGACCAATTTTTTTCTAATGCAGGATTAAAACTTGGCCAAAATGTAGACTATTAGATCAAGAATACAAATCCATGTCTACAAATAAAATTATTAAAAAAATTATTTATACCAATAATCTTTGGATTATTAGCTTCAAAATATAATATTATTATTGAACACAATTTCTTACCATCTGGTTCTTAGAATTGACATGTTCATGTCAAATGAGTATTATTGAATTTTGCAGAAGCTTCATGAGATTTTTTTATGAGAGCATTGATCTCATAGTTTAATTGATTAGTAACAGATGGATTGGATCTCCATATATGCTGATAAAAATTTTCATAAATTTTTGAAACTGTTATTGTCATGACTAATTATTTTGAATTAAATTCTCTAGATATAAAATCAACAAGACAGTTCTTCTTTCCAATAATGTGTTCAACAGAGAAATCAAAGACTGATAGAAATGTTACCCACCTGATTAACCTGATCATAGATCCTTTCTTTATATTATCATTAGAATGAATAATACTCATAAAATTATTCAAATCAGATCTAACAATTTTTTTTGATCTCACAAAGAACATAAAAATTTGAATAGCCTTAATAACAGCAAGAATTTTTTTGTGAGTAGAATGATAAATTTTTTAACCCTGTTTAAATTTTTTTGAAGCCAATCTGTAAAGTTTTTTTAAACCATCTGATAGTATTTCTTTTAAAACTGCATCCCAATATAGTTTTGAGGCACCTATTTCAATAATTTTTATACCATTACTAGATAAGACTAATGATGGTAAATTTTGACAATTCTATTTTATTTTTTGAACTGTTTTTGTCATTTCATTTGATCATGCTAGAAGATTTTTTGTTAACCTTTTATTTACAAGTATTTTGTCTTATGAAATATTATAATAATAACTTGATACATAGTTTACATAACTAAGAAATCTTTGTAGCTTTTTTATCCTTGAGTTCATCAAAAAAATTCTTAATATTTTTCAAGACATGTTTTTAGACTACAACTTCTCTTGATTTTATAGTAACACCTAAAAACTCAATCTCACTTTTAAAAACTGACATTTTTCTCTTAAATAGAACTAAACTATTGTCAAACACAATCTGATAGAATTATTCTATATATTTTATATGATTTTTAGGAGATTTTGAAAAGACTAATATATCATCTATGTAAACAATGATAGAATAAAAATATAGAAAAAAAAAAATTATTCATCATTTTTTGAAATATGTTAGGAGTAGTATTTAAGCTAAAGAGTAAGACATTCCATTCATATTGTTCAAATAGAATAACAAATGCAGTCTTATACCTGTCTTGTTTTGCTACTTGTATCTGCCAAAATCTTGATTTTAAATTAAACTTGTTGTAAACCTTACTTCCACTTATTCTTTACAAGATTTCATTTTTTGAAGGGATTAGATGTTGAATAGGTAAAACATATTTATTAAGAAGAACATAATTTATGACTAACTTTTTCTTTCCCCTTATCTATTCTAATCTTTTATTCACATAAAATACTTCACAAGCCTAAGGGCTATTAAAATCTCTTATCAAACCTTGCTCCTTTAATCATTTTATTTCTTGAAAATATTATTCTCTAAGAGAAGGAGACATACTTGAATGGTGTGCTTTGAACTTGGGTTCTATTTCATTGTCATTCTTATCTCTTATTATCTTTAGTTAAATTATGTATTCATGTATTTTTTAATTTTTGAATGTTAAATTTTTTTCAGAGCAATAATCTTTTTTGAGTTTTTCAATTATTGGTTCAATGCTGGCATGATAAAGATTTACCTTTTGTTGTATCCATTTGGTATCAACTGGTTTCTTTAGTTTTTTTCATAGAGATTCTACATTCATATTTAGATTTCTTATATAAAAATTATTTTTCTACAAAAATTATTTCATGTGGTTGAATTATAATAAGATAGAAAGTAGATAAGTTATTTGAATCAGTCATCATGTCATACATAGATATTTTATGTTGTGCTATTTTAAAATGATAGATAGAGTCACCAAACATAATAGGATTAACTGTAAATAATTCTAAAACTATAGTTTTTATATTAAAAGTCAACTTACGAAAATCAGCCTTCCACATATCAGTAGGAATAGAATGATATCTAGCAAGAGAAATATCAACACCTGTGTCAAGCAAGACATCCAAGTTAAATAGTTTAAAACCATATCATTTGATCTAAATTTTATATACTAGATTATTAATAGTATATACTGATATCTAATATATATTTGAATTTTTATGAGAGGTCTCCCCCTCCTTAAAATGAGATTTTATCTTATTAATTACTTAAAACAATTCTTCTTCAAAGATTTGTTTATTTTCATTGGTAAGAGCTTCATATTTCATAAGATCTTGTAATTTAGTTTATGCTTTAGCTAAGAACATAAGAAGTTGATAAATTCAATTCTTTTATCAAGTGGCTCTATCATATGTATCAGGTTGATAGACAGTGTCAATCATAAGAAATTTAGAGATTTTAGATTAAAATTCTTGAGATAAAGCATCTTTTTGCCTTTTTTATTGAGCTAAGTATAGAGAATATTTTTGTTCAATAGTTACAATTTGTTGTTGTAAAAACATTCTTTTAGCATAGTATAGACAAAGCATCATATATGCAAGAGTTTTAGCATATCTTTCTTTAAGGAAAGATATTTGTTGAGATAAATTGAAAGCATCTAGAAATAGAGCAGAATTCATATGAATCCAAAATTTTATATCATAATCATAATCAAAAAATTCATCTTCTAATTTGATGTCAATAAGATTCATATTTACTTGATTATCAGATTCATCATTATCAAATTCCTCTCATAGAATATCTGACTCATATTGAATTTTATCTTCATCAAAGAGTAAGACATATTCATCTTCATTGATTTAATGGCTATTTAGAAAATTAATCTTATTAGATTCTTTCTTCTTGTTAGGATATTTTTTTGCATAATGATTAGCTTGACAGATGAAATATTTGATTGATTTTTTTTAGAACCCATGTTTCTTTTTTTTGAATATCTTTCTAGGACCAAAGTTTCTTTTCTTGGATTTGTATCTAGGTTTCCAAGGCTTCATATAAGTAAATTTTTTTTTGATGAACATTTATAAGAATGATATTTCTTTTTCTTTTTATACTGTCTATATCTATGTACATCTATACAACCAAAATTATCATGAATAAAACTACAAAATTTTATACCAATCTGTTTATGAAACATCATACTTTCTTTATGTGCATTTCTTTTTGCACATAACCTTTCATTAACTACTTTAATATTTTAGTTTATCCTTCTAAAAGATATAGTTATGAGATCATTACCCATAAAAACTTTATACTTGGTATAAAAATATTCAGGAAAAGATTCTATATACTTGATCTTATATGCTGGATTAAAGATTTTATCAGTATTATAGAACAAATTCTTCATATAACACATATATTTATCTTGCTTGGTCATATCACACAATTATGCTTTAAATAAAATTGCTTTACTTCTTTATCATTATCAATGGTGTCAATAAATTTAGAAAGTAAAGCATTATAGATTGTTGAAATAGGTTCTGGATGAGTGTATATACTTTCTTGAAATACTGAACCACTAGCATCCCACCATTCTTTGATATTTATTACGAACTCATTTATAATTTATTAACACTGAGGGGATCTTTCTTAAAACCATGAATTTGTATGCTAGCCCAAGATATCATTGCATGAATTATTTCTTTCCTGCTTTCTGACGGTTCACAATTGGATTTTCAGAAGAAAGGTTAAAAATTTAATGTTCTTATTTGAGAATCTAGTAGAAGTTTAGACTTTGAAGATTATCTTATATCAAAATAGATTTCAATTTGAGTAGGTTCAATCTTGGCCATACCTACTTAGAAGATATTATTAAGAGATCTTTCAAAATCAGGTAAACTTTTTGATTTAGATTTGAATGATTCTCTTTATAACCTTAAAACATTTTGAAAAGAGTGAATATTTTGACTACAATCAACAAATTTTGATTGATGAACAAATTTTAGTTGCTAAGAAGATTGTCCTTTATCCTTCAATGATTCTAGAATACCAATAATAGAAGATAAGCTATAATTTTAGTTTATAATTTCTCTAGCTATGCTATCAGAGGCTGAAGATAGTTGTTTGATTTTTTGATGTACTTCTTCTTGTCTTGTCTCAAGACTAGCAATTTGATTTCTTAAATATATCTCAATAGAAGTTATACTAGTCTTAAGTTGATCTTGACTTTGACTAATAATATTTCCTTTAAAAATCATATCATCTACATTTGTTTTAACTGATTGTTGTTGTAGTCTAATATTGCTAGACTAATTATCTATTTTTTGGATAAACTGACTATGATGGGTAGTAGTATTATCAATCAAGATATTAATAGCTCTAGTGATTTCTCCTCTCTGATATAACTCAATACTCTTTAACATTTTAAAAACTCGATCAAGACCTTACTATATTTTTGAAACTTTATTATTCAAGTATTTAGTAGCAAGATTATTCCAATTCATAAGCTTGACTTTTATAGACTGATCAAGACTCTTATCAGTGGATCTAAGATAATATATCTATACTCTATATTTTCCATCTAGTGAGTATTGATTTAAATCAATAAGCTTTGGGAATCCTTTTTGATTTTATTATTCATCTGCTAAAAGAGTTTTTCATATATGGCCTTTTTCTTTTTCCTTTGCAGACTTTTATTTAGAAGTTCCTTCCATATTAATCTTTTTGGCTTCAGTAAGTAATTTTTTATTTTTATTAAGCAACCTTTCTAAAGTTAAATCTCATTTAACCATGTGAATATTGGATTGATTTGGATGACTTATGATTTTTTGATACTTGAGAGTTGTGAATTTTCTTTAGATGTACATAGTAAGGATTTATTGGAGGTAAGGGTTATTGCAATTGTATATTTAGCATATGATCTTTTAGATCATTCTGAAAGTCAAATTTGGTAATAGATTTATTTGGTAAGTCTTTTATAGATGTGGAAAATGATAAAGATTTTTTGAGCTTTTGAATAAAGTTTATGTCTACAATCTGTTTTCTGAGAAACTTAAGATCATACTAAGAGATTAATTCAACTGGTATTATCTGATTATTTTTTGTGGCTTGACACACCACACTTTTGCCTTATGTAGGACTGTGCTTTATTGTAGGATGTAGGGTGTTAGTTAGGTGATACATGATCTGATATTTAATAGTAAAAAGATAAGATCAAGGGATCATATCTAATCCATGAGTTTGAAAAAAAAACTTGAAGACTTTATTTAAGTTTTTTTCTTGATAAATGGCTACCAAATAATTTAGATAAACAATTGTAAAAATTGGACCAATATGAAGATTAGTTTAAATAATATTTTTTAAGCAAGTACTAAAATTTGTATGCCTATTATCAAGTAGACATTCTAAAATACTGACATTCATACCTCTTATAAATAAAAGAAAAACACCAATAGTAACAACTATAATATGTAAGAACTTTTACTTAGACTAGAATTTTAACCATTGGATAGTTTTATCATCAACTATTTTCAAATGTTATTTGTAATCATTATTTTGTTTGACTTAGATAACATTTTTAGAAACTTTTGTCTTATAGACATGACCGACACTTAAGAACTACATAGAGTGATTATAGACAAGCTATTACAACACAAAAAAGTAAATCCAGACAAGAAACATATCATGAATATTATTTTAGAAAAAGTTTTTGATTTGTAAGATCCTAAAGTGTAGGCAAGTGAAGAGCATACATTTTTTTCCTAAGACTTAGACACAAGACTCTAGGCATTCCATGTTTATGATACAAAGAACTTATCATATTTATAAGGTGAAATAAGAAGATTAATGGTTGACACAAAGATGTTGAATCCACGGATAGAAGGTAAGATGCCAAAAGATAGTGGATTATGGGCCCACTATGCACCATAAAAAATAAAACAATTTTTTTTTGTTGACACAGCCGACAGGTTACCATATTTTATAAAAGTGGTGAGGTCTACTAAAAATAAAAGAGGGTTAACATGCCCACATTCATGGCTATGGATAGACCCCATAAATAGTCTTTATATCAATTCAATTATCATCATTGAATTTGTATTCTCCTTGAGGAGAATAATGCTTATCCTCATCAAAATCAATGTTAGTGTGGTCCATATACATAGTTAATAGGATTCTTAAGATACAACTGCTAGGTGTAGAAAGAAATATAACTTGATGACTTATAATGAACCATTTCCAAAGAGATGCTAATGATTGTGTAGGAGCTAAATCAACATGTAGATTAACTTAAAACTTTTGAAATAAAAATATTTTAAATTTAATTTTGAGAGGTAACCTCAAAGCAAAAAATATATTTTTTACTTGAGTTAGAGGGATACAAAAAATAGGATCATCAGAAGCTTTCATTGACATGGTATAATCCAAGAATTCATGCAAATAATCTAGAATTTCAGTAGATGACCATAAATTTTTTAATACAAGATTAAAACTTGACTAAAATGTAGACCATTAGATCAAGAATTCAAATTCATGTCTGTAAATAATTTTTTTAAAAAGATTATTTATACCAGTAATCTTTGGATTATTAACTTCATGATATAACATTATTTTTGAACACTATTTCTTGCCATCTGATTCTTATAATTGAGACATCCATGCCAAATAAGTATTATTGAGTTCTGCTCAAGCTTCATGAGATTTTCTTATGAGAGCATTGATCTTATGAGTTAATTGATTAGAAATAAATGGAGTAGATCTCTATATATGTTGATGAAATTCTTCACAAACTTTTGAAACTGTTATTATCATGACTGACTATTTTGAATTAAATTCTCTAGATATAAAATCAATAAGACAATTCTTCTTTCTAGTAATATGTTCAATAGAGAAATCAAAATTTGACAAAAAATTTGCCCACTTGATTACCCTACTCAAAGATACTTTCTTTAGATTATCAATAGAATGAAAAATACTCATAAAATTATTCAAATCAGATCTAACAAGAAATTGTTTTGATCTCACAAAGAACATACAAGTTTGAATAGCCTTAATAATAGCAAGTATTTCTTTGTAAGTAGAATGATAATTTTTTTGACCCTATTTAAATTTTTTTGAAGTAAATCTACAATTTTTTTTTGAATCATCTGATAGTCTTTCTTTTAAAATTATATCTCAATACAATTTTGAGACATATGTTTCAATAATCTTTATACCATTACCGGATAAGACTAATAGTGACAAATTTTGATAATTTTATTTAATTCTCTCAACTATTTTTATCATCTCATCTGACCATGATAAAATATTTTTTGTTAGCCTTTTATTTAGAAGTATTCTATCATATGAAATATAATAATAACCTGTTACATAGTTTATGTAACAAAAAAATCTTTGTATAATTTTTTTAATCTTTGAATTCATCAAGAAAGTTAATATTATTCAAGACATGTTCCTATACTATAACTTCTCTTAATTTTATAGTAACATCTAATAACTCAATCTCATTTTTAAAAACTAATAATTTTTTCTCATATATAACTAAACCATTATCAAACACAATTTGATAGAATTATTCTAGATGTTTTATATGATCTTTAGGAGATTTTGAAAAGATCAATATATCATTTATGTAAAAATGATAGAATCAGAATATAGGGAGAAAATATTATTCATCATTTTTTGAAATATGCTAGGTGCAGTGTTTAAGCCAAAGAGTAAGACATTCTATTCATATTATCCAAATAGATTAACAAATATAGTCTTGTACCTATCTTATTTTGCTGTGTATCTATTAAAATCTTGATGTTAAATCAAACTTGTTGTAAACCTTACTTCCAATTATTCTTTGCAAGATTTCATCTTTTGGAGGGATTAGATGTTAAACAGGTAAAACATATTTATTAAGAGGAACATAATTTATGACTAACCTTTTTTCTTTTTATCTGTTCTGATCTTTTATTCACATAAAATGCTTCACAAGCCCAAGGGCTATTAGAATTTATTACCAAACCTTGATCCTTTAATTGCTTTATTTACTAAAAGCATTCTTCTCTAAGAGAAAGAGACATACCTAAATGGTGTGCTTTGAACTTGAGTTCTATTTCTTTGCCATTCTTATCCTTATCATCTTTAGTTGAATTCTGCATTCATGTATTTTCCTATTTTTAAATGCCAATTTTTTTTTAAAACAACAATATTTTTTGAGTTTTTCAATTATTAGTTCAATGATGGCATGATAAAGATTTATATTTTATTGTATCCATCTGGTATCAACTAGTTTCTTTGGCTTTTCTTTCATAGAGATTCTACATTCATATCTAAATTTTTTATATAAAAAATATTTTTTTGCAACAATTATTTCATGTGGTTGAATTTTAATAGAATATAAATTAGACATGTTATTTGAACCAATCATCATGTCATATATAGGTATTTCATGTTGTACTATCTTAAAATAATAGATAGATATGCTAAGCATAATAAGAATAACTATAGATAATTTTGAAATTACAATTTTTGTATTAAAAATCAACTTATGAAAATCAACCTTCTAGATATCAACATGAATAGAATGATCTCTATCAAGAGAAATATTAGAACCTATGTCAAACAAGACATCCAAGTTATATGGTTTAAAACCATCCTATTTGATCTAAATTTTACATACTAAATTATTAGTAGTATATACTGATATCTGATGTATATTTGAATTTTTATGAGAGGTCTCCCCCTCCTTAAAATAAGATTCTATCTCATTAGTTACTTGGAGTAATTATTCTTCAAAGAGTTGTTCATGTTCATTGACATGAGCTTCTTCTTTTAGAAGATCTTGTAATTCATAAGATTCTCTTCTTTCACCAAGTGGCTCTATTATATGTATAATGTTGATAAGCAACTTTAACCATAAGAATTTTAAGGATTTTAGACTAAAATTCTTAGGAGAAAACATCCTTTTGCCTATGTATGATTCATTTTTTAGAGTATTTTTCCATATATGACCGTTGATCTTCTCATTTCACCTTATAAATATAATTTTTTAAAATTTCATAAGCATCAAATGCATAAAGTCTTATGTCTAAGTCTTAGTAGAAAAAGTTCTACTATTTGAAGATGATACATAAATAATAGACTAGAATAATAGTAAAATAGATACAGATAAAAAAAGATGAAAAGAAAATTTTATTGATATATCAAAGAAATATTATAAAAGTAATATGTTTTGAGCATAATCTAGATTGAATATTGACATGGCTCTGATACCATGATATATACGATCAACACTTAAAGACTACATAGAATGATTACAGACAAGCTATTACAACATATAGAAAAGTAAATATACATAAGAAACATACCATAAATATTATTTTAGAAAAAGTTTTTGATTCGTAGGATCTCAAAAAGTAGGCAAGAAAAGAGTATACACTTTTTCTAATAAGACTTAGACACAAGAATCTAGGCATTTGATGCTTATGACACAAAGAAATCCTCATATTTATAAGGTAAAATAAGAAGATAAATGGCTAACACAAATATGTCAAATCAATAGACAAAAAGAAAGATACCAAAATATAGTGGGTTATGGGCCCACTATGCACCATCAAACATAAAATAAAATAAAATCTATCGACATGGCCAATAGGTTAATGCCTTTTATAAAAGTGGTGAGGTTCACTAAAAACAAAAGAGGGTTAACATTTTCACATTCATGACTATGTAGAGACCCCATAACTAGTCTTTATATCAATTCAATCATTATCATTGAATTTATATTCTCCTTAGGGAGAATAGGTTATCCTCATCAGAATTAATGTCATTGTGGTCTATATACATAGTTTATTGGATTCTCAAGATATGGATGCTAAGTTTAGGAGGAAACATAGCTTGATGATTTATAGTAAATTATTTTCGAAGAGATGTTAATGGTTGTGCAGGAGCTTAATTGACATGTAGATTGACTTGAAAAATTGGAACTGAAAATATTCAAATTTAATTCTAAAAAGTATCCTCAAAATAATAAATATATTTCTCTTTTGATCTAAAGGGATACGAACAATAGGATCATCAAAAGCTTTCATTGACATGATATAATCCAAGAATTCATTCAAATAATCTATAATTTCAGCAGATGTCCAGAAATTTTCTAATGCAAGATTAAAACTTGGATAAAATGTAAACCATTGGATCAAGAATTTAAATCTATATCTACAAATAATTTTTTTAAAAATATTATTTATACTAGTAATACTTTGATTATTAGCTTCATGATATAACATTATTATTGAACACCATTTTTTACCATCTAGTTCTTGGAATTGAGACGTCTATACCAAATAAGTATTATTGAGTTATGTAGAAGCTTCATGAGATTTTTTTGTGAGAGCATTGATTTCATGAGCTAATTAATTATTAATAGATGGAGTGGATCTTCATATATGTTGATTATTTTTTTACAAACTTTTTAAACTATTATTGTCATGATTAACTGTTTTAAATTAAATTATCTAGATATAAAATCAACAAGATAGTTCTTTTCAATAATGTGTTCAACAAAAAAATCAAAATTTGATAGAAATGTTATCCACCTAATTAATATACTCATAGATATATTTTTTAGATTGTCAGTAGAATAAAGAATACTCATAAAATTATTTAAATCAGATCTAACAATTTTTTTTGGGATCTCACAAATAACATAAAAGTTTGAATAGCCTTAATAATAGCAAGAATTTCTTTGTGAGTAGAATGATAATTTTTTGAGCCTATTTAAAATTCCTTGAAACAAATCTATAAGATTTTTTTGAACCATCTGATAGTCTTTTTTTCAAAACTACACTCTAATATAGTTTTGAGGCATCTGTTTCAATAATCTTTATACCACTATTAGGTAAGACTAATGGTGATAAATTTTGACAATTCTATTTTATTTTTTGAACTATTTTTGTCATCTCATCTGACCATGTTAGAATATTTTTTGTTAACCTTTTATTTAGAAGTATTCTATCCCGTGCAATATTATAATAATAACATGTTACATAGTTTACGTAATCAAAAAATCTTTGTAACATTTTTTTATCCTCGAGTTCATCAAAAAAATTCTTAATATTCTTCAAGACATATTTTTGGACTGCAAATTCTCTTAATTTTATAGTAACACCTAAGAACTCAATTTTATCTTTAAAAATTGATATATTTTTTTGAACTAAACTATTATAAAACACAATCTGATAGAATTGTTCTAGATATTTTATATGATATTTAAGATATTTTGAAAAGATCAATATATCATCTATGTAAACAATGATATAATCGAAATATATAGAGAAAATCTTATTCATCATTTCCTAAAATATGTTAGGAGTGGTCTGTAAACCAAAGGGTAAGACATTACATTTATATTGTCTAAATGGAGTAACAAATACAGTCTTATACCTGCCTTGTTCTATTACCTATATTTGCCAAAATCTTGGTTTTAAATCAAACTTGTTGTAAACCTTATTTCCACTTATTATTTGCAATATTTTATCTTTTGAAAGGATTGGATGTTGAATAGGTAAAACATATTTATTAAGAATAATATAATTTATGACTAACCTTTTCTTTTCCCTTATCTGTTTTGATCTTTTATTCACATAAAATGATTTACAAGCCCAAAGGCTATTATAATCTCTTATCAAAACTTGCTCCTTTAATTGCTTTATTTTATAAAAACATTCTTCTCTAAGAGAAGGATACATACTTGAATGGTGTGCTTTGAACTTGGGTTCTTTTTCATTGTCATTCTTATCCTTTATCATCTTTAGTGGAATTCTACATTCATGCATTTTTCTATTTCTGAATGTCAAAAGATTTTTAGAGCATCAATCTTTTTTGAATTTTTGAATTATTGGTTCAATGCTAGCATGACAAAGATTTAACTTTTGTTATATCCATCTGGTATCAACTGGTTTTTTCAAATTTTTTTATAGGAATTCTACATTCATATCTGGATTTTTTGTATAAATAATATTTCTCTGCAAGAATTATTTCATATGACTAAATTGTAATAAGATAAAAGTAGATAAGTTATCTAAACCAATCGTCATGTCATACATAATCATTTTATGTTATACTATCTTAAAATGATAGATAAAGTCACCAAGCATAACATGAATAATTGTAGAAAATTTTAAAACTACAATTTTTGTATTGAAAGTCAACTTATAAAAATCAGCATTTCACATATCAGAAAAAATAAAATGATATCTAGCAAAAGAAATATCAGCACCTGTGTCAAGCAAAAAATCCAAGCTATATGGTTTAAAATCATCTCATTTGATCTAAATTTTACATAATAAATTATTATTAGTATATACTGATATCTGATGTATATTTAAATTTTTTTGAGAGGTCTCTCTCCTTAAAATGAGATTCTATCTCATTAGTTATTTAGAGCAATTATTCTTCAAAAAATTACTCATTTTTATCGATAAGAGATTTTTATTTCATAAGATCTTGTAATTTACTTTGAGCTTTAGCTAAAAATATCTAAAATTGATAGATTCAATTCTTTCACCAAGTGGCTCTATCATATGTATGAGATTGATAGACAACTTCAACCATAGGAACTTTAAGGGTTTTAGACTAAAATTATTGAGATAAAGCATCCTTTTAATTTTTTTGTTAAGATAAGTATAGAGAATATTTTTGCTCAATAGCTACAATTTATTGTAAAAAAATTCTTTTAGTAATCATATATACAGGAGTTTAAGCATATCTTTCTTTAAGAAAAAATATTTATTGAGATAAATTCAAAACATCTAAAAATAGAGCAAAATTCATATGAATCTGAATTCCTATATCAAAATCATAATCAAAGAATTCATCTTCTAATTCAGTATCAACAAGATTCATATTTACTTAATTATTAGATTCATTATTATCTGATTCTTCTCATAGAATATCTGACTTATATTAGATTTCATCTTCATCAGAGAGTAAGACATATTCATCTTTATTACTTTCATGGCTATTTAAAAAATTAATCTTATTATATTATTTCTTTTTGTTAAGACATTTATTTACATAATGATCACCTTAACAGATGAAACATTTGACTAATTTTTTTTGGAACCCATGTTTCTTTTTTCTAAATATCTTTTTAGGACGAAAGTTCTTTTTCCTAGATTTGTATTTAGGCGTCCAAGGCTTTATATAGGTAAATTATTTTTTTGATGAACATTTATAGGAATAATATTTATTTTTATACAATCTATATCTATGCACATCCATACAACCAAAATTATCATCAATAAAACTACATAATTTTACACTAATCTATTTATAAAATTTCATAGTTTCTTTATGTGCCTTTCTTTCTGCACATAGCTTTTCATAACTACTTTAATATTTTAGTTTATTCTTTCAAAAGATATAGTTAAGAGATCATCACCCATAATATTTTTATATTTGATAGCAAAATATTTAAGAAAAAATTCTATATATCTGATCTTATATGCTAGATTAAATATTTCACCAGTATTATATAACAAATTCTTCATATAGCACATATATTCATCTAACTTGGTTATATCACACAATTGTGCTTTAAGAAACTTTTATTTATTTACTTATTTATCATTATAAAGAGTGCCAACAAAATTTGAAAGTAAAGCGTTATATATTGTTGAAATAGGTTCTGAATGAGTGTATATACTTTCATGAAATACTGGACCACTAGCATCCCACCATTCTTTTATATTTTCTATGAATCCATTTGTAATTTGTTGAGTAACACTAAGGGGATATTTTTTAAGACCATGAATTTGTATGATAATCAAAGCTATCATTACATGAATCATTTATTTTCTTCTTTCTAGTAGTTCACAATTAAATTTTTTAAAAAAAAGTTGAAGATTTAATTTTCTTATTTGAGAATCTAGTGGATATTTAGACTTTGAAGATTCTCTTATATCAAAATAGCTTTCAGTTTGAGTAGGTTAAATCTTGACCATACTTACTTAGAAGATCTTATCAAGAGAAATTTCAAAATCAAATATACTTTTATATTTAGATTTGAATGATTCTCTTTGTAGCCTTAAAACATTTTGCCAAGAGTGAATAGTTTGACTGCAATCAATAATTTTTGGCTGAAGAACAAATTTTGGTTACTAAGAAGATTGTCTTTTATCTTTCAATATATCTAGAATATCAGGAATAGAAGATAAGTTAAAATTTTGATTTATAATTTCTCTAGTTATGGTATTAGAGATTGAAGATAGCTATTTGATTTCCTGATGTACTTCTTTCTACCTTGTCTCAAGACTAACAATTTAATTTCTCAAATTTGTCTCAATGGAAGTTATACTAGTCTTAATTTGATCTTGACTTTGACTAATAGTCTTTATTTCAAGAATCATATAATCTACCTTTATTTCAATTGATTTTTACTGTAGTCTAATACTGCTAGACTCATTATCTATTTTTTGGATAAGGTGACTATGATGGGTAGTAGTATTATCAATCAAGATATTAATCTTTAGTAATTTAATTTTTTGATATAACTCAATGCTCTTTAATATTTTAAAAAATTGATCAAGACTTTGTTATATTTATTAAATTTTATTATTTAAGCATTTAGTAGCAAGATTATTCCAATTCATAAGCTTGAATTTTATAGACTGATCAAGACTCTTATCAGTGGATCTAAGATAATAATTCTATGCTCTATATTTTTCATCTAATGAGTATTGATTAAAATCAATAAGCTTTAATAATCCCTTTTATATGTATGATTCATCTCCTAGAGGAGTTTTCCATATATGATCTTTTTCTTCTTCCTTTACAAACTTTTTAAAAAAAGTTCCTTCCATATTAATCCTTTTAGCTTCAGCAAGTAATTTTTTATTTTTCTCAAGTAACCTTTCTAAAGTTAAATCTCATTATACCATGTGAATACTGGATTGATTGGGATGACTTATGATTTTTTGAAAATCAATACAATAATATGAATCTACTTGAAGGTCATAATTTTTTTTAGATGCAAACAACGAGGAATTATTAGAGGCAAGGGTTTTTGTAATTGTATATTTAGCATATGATCTTTTAGATCATTTTGAGAGTCAAATTTGATAATATATTTATTTGGCAAGTCTTTTATAGATGTGGCAAATGATAATAAATTTTTGGGTTTCTAAATAAAGTTTGTGTCTATAATTTATTTTCTAAGAAACTTAAGATCAGATCAAGAGATTGATTCAGTTGGTATTAACTGAATATTATCTATGGCTCAACACACCACATTTTTTCCTTTTGAAAGAGTGTGATTTACTAAAAGATGTAGGGTGTTAGTTAGGTGATACATGATCTGATATTTAATAGTAAGAGGACAAGATCTAGGGATCATATCTAATCTATGAGTTTAGAGAAAAAGCTTTAAAACTTTCTTTAAGTTTTCTTCTTGATGAATGGTTAATAGATAATTTAGATAAACAATTGTAAAAATTAGATCATCATGAAGACCAATTTAAATAGTATTCTGTAAGCAATCACTAAAGTTTGTATGCCTATTATCAAGCAGACATCCTAAAATACTAACATTCAAACATCTTTTGAATAAAATAAAAACATCAATAACAATAACTCCAATATATAAAAACTTATATTTAGACTAAGATTTTAACTGTTAGATAGGTTTATCATCAACTATTTTTAACTATATTTGTAATCATCATTCTATTTGACTTAGATAACATTTTTATAAACTTTTATGTTACAAACAAGATCGACACTTAAAGACTACATAGAGTGATTAAAGATAAGCTATTACAATAGATAGGAAAGTTAATCCACATAAGAAACATATCATAAACATTATTTTAAAATAATTTCTAATTCATAGGATCTCATAGAGCAGACAAGTGAAGAGCATATGCTTTTTCTACTAAGACTTAGATACAAGACTCTAGGCATTTGATGCTTATAACACAAAAAATTTATATTTATAAGGTGACATGAGAAGATCAACAGTTGACACAAAGATGTCGAATCAATAGATAGAAGGCAAGATGCCAAAAGAGAGTGATTTATGGGCCCACTATGCATTGCTAAACACAAAATAAAAAGGAATCTATCGACACAGTCGATAGGTTACCACCTTTTATAAAAGTAGTGAGGTCTACTAAAAACAAAAGAGAGTTAACATACCCATATTCATGATTATGGATAGACCTCATAACTAGTCTTTATATCAATTTAATAATCATCATTGAATTCATATTCTCTTTGAGGAGAATAATAATTATTCTCATCAGAGTCAATGTCAGTGTGGTTCATATACATAGTTGATATGATTCTCAGGATACGACTACCAAGTGTAGGAGAAAACATAACTTGATGACTTATAGTAAAATATTTTCAAAGAGTTGTTAATGGTTGTGTAGGAGCTAAATCGACATGTAGATTGACTTAAAAATTTTGAACTAAAAATATTTTAAATTTAATCTTAAAAGGTATCCTCAAAGCAATAAATATATTTCTCACTTGAGTTGGAGGGATACGAATAACAAGATCATCAGAAGCTTTCATTAGTATGATATAATCTAGAAATTCATGCAAATAATCTAAAATTTCAATAGATGACCAGAAGTTTTCTAATGCAAGATTAAAACTTGGTCAAAATGTAAACCATTAGATCAAGAATTTAAATCCATGTCTATAAATAAAATTCTTAAAAAGATTATTTATACTAGTAATCTTTGGATTATTAGTTTTTTGATATAATATTATTATTGAACACTATTTCTTGCCATTTAGTTCTTGAAATTGAGACGTCCATGCCAAATAAGTATTATTAAGCTATACAGAAGCTTCATGAGATTTTATTGTGAAAACATTGATCTCATGAGTTAATTGATTAGCAATAGATGGAGTGGATATCCATATATGTTTATAAAATTCTTCATAAACTTCTGAAAGTATTATTACCATGACTGAATATTTTGAATTAAATTCTCTAGATATAAAATTAACAAGGTAGTTCTTCTTTTTAACAATGTGTTCAACAGAGAAATTAAATTCTGATAGAAATGTTGTCCACCTGGTTAACCTGCTCATAGATCCTTTCTTTAGATTATCAATAGAATGAAGAATACTCATAAATTATTTAAATTATGTGGCTGAATTATAATAAGATAGAAAATAGACAAGTTATTTGAGCCAATCATCATGTCATACATAGGTATTTCATGTTGTACTATCTTAAAATGATAGATAGAGTCGCCAAACATAACAGAAATAATTGCAGACAATTCTAAAACTATAATTTTTATATTGAAAGTCAACTTATGATAATCAACCTTATACATATCAACATGAATGGAATGATATCTAGTAAGAGAAATATCAACACCTATGTTAAGTAAGACATCAAAGCTATATAGTTTTAAACTATCCCATTTGATCTAAATTTCACATACTAGATTATTAGTAGTATATACTGATATCTGATGTATATTTAAATTTTCGTGAGAGATCTTCTCCTCTTTAAAATGAGATTCTATCTTATTAGTTACTTAGAGTAATTATTTTTCAAAAAGTTTTTCATGTTCATCGATAAGAGCTTCTTATTTTATAATATTTTATAATTTAGTATGAACTTTAGCTAAAAATATCTAGAGTTGATAGATTCACTTCTTTCACCAAGTGACTCTATCATATGTATCAAGTTGATAAACAACTTCAAATGTAGGAATTTTAAGAATTTTAGACTAAAATTCTTAGGACAAAGCATCTTTTTGTCTATGTACGATTCACCTCCTAGAAGAGTTTTCTATTTATGACCATTGATCTTCTTATTTCACCTTATAAATATGAGGATTTCTTTGGGTCATAAGCATCAAATGCCTAGAGTCTTGTGTCTAAGTCTTAGTAGAAAAGTGCTATTATCTGAAGATGATACAAAAATAATAGACTAGAATAATGATAAGATAGATTTAAATATCAAAAGATGAAAATAAAATTTTATTGACATATCAAAGAAATATTACAAAAGTAACATATTTTGAGCATAGTCCTAACTGAATATTGACATGGCTCTGATATCACTATAGACAGGATTGACACTCAAGGACTACATAGAGTGATTACAGACAAGATATTATAACATATAACAAATTAAATCTACAGAAAAAAATATCATAAATATTATTTTAGAAAAAGTTTTTGATGCGTAGGTTCCTATAGAGTAGGCAAGTAAAGAGCATATATTTTTTCTACTAAGACTTAGACATAAGACTCTAGGCATTCGATGCTTATGACACAAAGAAATCATCATATTTATAAGGTGAAATGAGAATATCAATGTTTAACACACAAATTTTGAATCAATAGATAGAAGGTAAGATGCTAAAAGATAGTGGGTTATGGGCCCACTATGCATAACCAAACATTAAACAAAAATGAATCTATCGATATGACCAATAGGTTACTATCTTTTATAAAAGTGGTGAGATCTAATAAAAATAAAAGATGGTTAATGTACCCACATTCACAACTACAAAAAAATCTCATAACTAGTTTTTATATCAATTCAATCATCATCATCGAATTGATATTCTCTTAGGGAGAATAATGGTTATCCTCATCAAAATCAATGTCAATGTGGTCTATAAACATGGTTAATGGGATTATAAAAATATGATCACCATATATAGGAGGAAATACAATTTGATAAATTATAGTGAACCATTTCCAAAGAGTTGCTAATGATTGTGTAAGAGCTAAATTGACATGTAGATTAGTTTAAAAATTTTGAATTAAAAATATTTTAAATTTAATCTTAAAAGGTATCCTCAAATCAATAAATATATTTATCACTTGATCTAGAGGGTTATGAACAACAAGATCATCAAAAGCTTTCATTGGCATGATATAATCCAAGAATTCATGCAAATAATCTAGAATTTTAGTAGATGACCAAAATTTTTCTAATGTAAGATTAAAACTTGGATAAAATGTAGACCATTAGATCAAGAATTCAAATTCATGTCTACAAATGAAATTATTAAAAGGATTATTTATACCAATAATGTTTGGATTATTAACTTCATGATATGACATTATTGTTGAACACCATTTCTTGCCATCTAGTTCTTGGAATTAAGACGTCCATGCCAAATGAGTATTATTCAGTTCTACAGAAGCTTCATGAATTTTTTTGTAAGAGCATTGATCTCATGGTTTAACTGATTAGTAACAGATAGAATGGATCTCCATATATGTTGATGAAATTATTTACAAAATTTTGAAACTTTTATTGTCATGACTGACTATTTTGAATTAAATTTTCTAGATATAAAATTAGTAAGACAGTGCTTTCTAATAATGTGTTTAATAGAGAAATCAAAGTCTGACAGAAATGTTTCCCACCTGGTTAACCTGCTCACAAATCTTTTTTTTAGATTATTAGTAGAATGAAGAATACTCAAAATTATTCAAATAAAATCTAACAAGAATTTTTTTTGATCTCACAAAGAACATAAAAGCTTGAATATCCTTAATAACAATAAGAATTTCTATATGAGTAGAATTATAATTTTTTTGAGCTTTTTAAATTTTTTTTGAAGCAAATCTACAAGGTTTTTCTAAACATCTGATAGTCTTTCTTTCAAAATTGCACCCCAGTATAGTTCTAAGGCATATGTTTCAATAATCTTTATGCCATTACTAGGTAAGACTAATGGTAGCAAATTTTAAAAATTCTATTTTATTCTCTAAACTACTTTTGTCATCTCATTTGACCATGCTGAAAAATGTTTTGTTAGCTTTTTATTTAAAAGTATTCTATCCTATGCAATATTATAATCATAACCTGCTACATAGTTTACACAATCAAGAAATCTTTGTAGCATTTTTTAATCCTTGAATTCATCAGAAAAGTTCTTAATATTCTTCAAGACATGTTTTTTGGACTCCTAATTTTATAGTAACACCAAGAACTCAATCTCATCTTTAGAACTAAGATTTTTCTCAGATAGAACTAAACCATTGCCAAACATAACTTGATAAAATTGTTTTAGATGTTTTATATGATCTTTAAGAGATTTTGAAAAAACTAATATATCATCTATGTAAACAATGATAGAATAAAAATATAAAGAGAAAATTTTATTCATCATTTCCTAAAATATGATAGGAGTAGTCTTTAAGCCAAAAGGTAAGACATTCTATTCATATTGTCCAAATGGAGTAACAAATGTAGTCTTATACCTATCTTGTTCTGTTATCTATATTTGTATCTGTTAAAATCTTAATTTTAAATCAAACTTGCTATAAACTTTACTTCCACTTATTCTTTACAAGATTTTATTTTTTGAAGGGATTGGATGTTGAATAGGTAAAACATATTTATTAAGAGAAACATAATTTATGACTAACTTTTTCTTTTTCCTTATTTGTTATGATCTTTTATTCACATAAAATGCTTCACAAGTCTAAGGGATACTAGAATATCTTATCAAACCTTGCTCTTTTAATCATTTTATTTCCTAAAAACATTCTTTTCTAAGGGAAGGAAACATACCTGAATGATGTGCCTTGAACTTGGGTTTTATTTTGTTGTCATTCTTATCCTTTATCATATTTAGTTAAATTTTGCATTTATATATATTTTTAATTTTTGAATGCTAACAGATTTTCCAAGCATCAATCTTTTTTGAGTTTTTCAATTATTGGTTCAATGCTGGCATGACAAAGATTTACCTTTTGTTGTATCCATTTGGTATCAACTGGTTTCTTTGGCTTTTCTTTCATAGAGATTCTACATTCATATCTGGATTTCTTATAGAAAGAATATTCCTCTACAAGAATTATTTCATGTAGCTAAATTGTAATAAGATAGAAAATATACAAGTTATCTGAACTAATCATTATGCCATACATAGGTATTTTATGTTGTACTATCTTAAAATGATAGAGTCACCAAGTATAACAAGAATAACTGTAGACAATTCTAAAACAACAATTTTTGTATTAAAATTCAACTTATGAAATTCAACCTTTCACATATCAAAAAGAATAAAATGATATCTAGTAAGAGAAATATCAGCACTTGTATCAAGCAAGACATCCTAGCTATATGGTTTAAAACTATCCCATTTGATCTAAATTTTACATACTAGATTATTAGTAGTATATATTGATATCTGATGTATATTTGAATTTTCATGAGAGGTCTCCCCCTCCTTAAAATGAGATTCTATCTCATTAGTTACTTGGAGTAATTCTTCTTCAAAGAGTTTTTCATGTTCATTGATAAGAGCTTCTTCTTTCATAATATCTTGTAATTTAGTTTGAGCTTTAGCTAAGAATATCTAGAGTTGATAGATTCAATTTTTTCACCAAGTGGCTCTATCATATTTATTAGGTTGATAGGCAGCTTCAAGCATAGGAAATTTAGGGATTTTAAACTAAAATTCTTGGGACAAAGCATCCTTTTGCCTTTTTTGTTGAGATAAGTATAATTTTTTTTTTCAGTAGCTACAATTTATTGTTATAAAAATATTCTTTCAGATATCATATAAGTAGGAGTTTTAGCTTATCCTTCTTTAAGAAAAGATATTTTTTGAGATAAACTCAAAGCATTTAGAAATAGAGCAGAATTCATATGAATCTGAAATCTTATATCAAAATCATAATCAGAGGATTCATCTTCTGATTCAGTGTCAACAAGATTCATATTTACTTGATTATTAGATTCATCATTATCTGATTCCTCTAATAAAATATCTGACTCATATTGAATTTCATCTTCATTAGAGTAAGATATATTCTGAAACTACAATAACACTAACACATTATATGTATTGAGTAATTTTCATTTATAAGTTTATTAATTTGAGCATTATTAATAGAATTATTTCAAACATATGAATATATGATATGTTGATAAGAAGCATTTGGATGTTAATATTTTTAAAATTTTTGTTATCTTGTATGTGATATTTTCACTTAAAACTAGTTTCTAAAATTAGTTAGAAAGAAAAAGTCATTGTAATTTGGCTAAGGGATATGTTGTTGAATAATTCAAAATGGTTCCAATTCTGACTATTATACTACTCTATTTACTTGTACAATTTGATTTGATTATATTTTCTCTTCCATATTTTACGCAAAGGAGATATAGATGTACTTATAACATATAATTTTAGAGCATCGATAACTAGACTTATTTTAGTATCACATCTATTGAGGGATTGAATGACCAATGGTTCAAGAATAAGAATATCTTAGGATAACTAGGTCATGGTCGAATGCGATCTAGAAGAAGGAATTCTCCTAGTAGTTTGTTTATGCAAAGGTTGATAGACCATTTGTTCATTGTTAGAAATGTCATGGGATGTATCTATATTCATAAAATAACTAATAGAATAAATAAGAGAAGAATACCTTGTTGTCTTGTTTTCAAATGTAATAACTCCGCTATCATAAATTTGTGCAAGCAATTGTCATAAAGACTACGAAATAATTTTTAAGATGCCCATTAATAAGATGATAAGTACAAAATGGTTTCCTTTTTATAGTATCAAACATGTACGGTTTATGACAATATTATTCATCGAATAATGCATGCATGTTTAACCTTTAAATCTATATTAGGGAATATAGGGTTGAAAGGGTATAGATAGCCCATGGAACAAGGATGGTAGACTATCTCTAAAGTAGGATAATTAATTTAAAAACTTAGATAAACATATAAATAATTTTTTATGATGAGATATGTTAAAAATATAAAGTACAACTATGTTAGATATTGCAATGTGATGAAAATACTAAGGAAGATGATTAATCTTGCAACTTATTTGATTGAGAAATTAGGCCTACATGATCATTGGTATTATTTATGAAAAATCAATATAAAAAAGATTTATTGTAATAAAAAATTCTTTATAAAATTTATTTAATGTTATATAAACATTTCTTATTGATTTTTACTTTTAGATTTACTTGAAAATTGAAAAGATGCTAAAATAGGTGTTTCTAGGCTTAGAATTAGGCTTGTAGAATATGAGTCACTTGAATAAAATCACCTAAATGTTTTAAATATGGTTTAAACTATTTTTAATGTCTAACATAAATATTCTTTAACTTATCCAAAAATTTCTAGACCATTTGGAGGGATCGTTCTCTTTTAACAAGGTTTTTAGTGTCCTAAAAATCTTTCTTTTGACCTTATACACACATGATTGCTGCATATGTTTTGATCATAAATTTATCTATTTATGTCCAAAAAATATGAAATTATATGGAATACATGATAAAAAAAAATTACTTCAACTACACATAAAATTTCATAGCATTTGATTTATTCATTTTCAAGTTATGCACCTTTTAGTACAGGGTTTTTCTTTGCCTTCCTATATGCCTATAAACTATATTTTCTCAATAACTCCCTCTATACAAATCCTAAATAGATAAAATAAATTTTAATACTTCAAAAATATTATCCCTAACCTCTATACAAAATTTCAACCAATTTTAACCAATTTTAATAATTATATTTTAAGATATGAAGTTTTTTGCTTGTTAAACCCTAGTTTTTTTAGTGAGGTTGAGAGCTCTCTTTTTAGGATAATTAAAATTCTAGGGTTTTTTTTTTTTTTTCATGTATGAAACTCTTCACACATTCCTCTATCTCAAATTTTTTTTATGACATGAAATAAATCTTAAAAAGGGTGAAAGAACATGTATTCTTGACTGATACAAATCCTTGTCATGCACTGTATAACCCTGTCCTCAACAAAACCTATGCTAAAGAAAAAGAATAATAAATAAAATAAAATATAGTCACTTATTAATTATACCAATATAAATTCAAACATATAGACCACTGAAATCTTCTTTCATTACTTATGACCAAAAATTGTTACAATATTGATCACTAACTTTGCTTTAATGAGCTTCTACCTAAATTCTTGAACTTCTCTACCTCTTTTTGTGTATTCATGAACATTTATTTGGATTCATACATTATTACTCAATTATATTTTTGTCTCCCACATATATTATTTTTCAATAATATTATTCAAACTTATTTTATCATGCATAACTATTCACTTTCATGTCTCCTTCAAATGTTCTCTCTTTCACTTCTAACTTATCTCATGCAAAAAAACTATCTCCTACATCTTCTCCCAATATATGACCACTTAATTACTCACCGCACTTAGCCTTAATTGGGTTTAAGTAGTATTCATAATAATTTACTACTTTAGAACATTAAGAACAACCTCCTAAGACTCTAATGTAACACTATAAGCAAGATTATCCTTTTACAAAACCTTGAAAGATAAGAAAACATCCCCAAAAAGGCTACATGGAATCCATTTTTTTAGGATAATAGATTTGGTGAAAAGTTCAAATAATCTCTAAAGACCAATTTAATAGAGACTAAAAATTGGCACACCCCTAGAAGGACCTATCAAGACTATCAACACCTAAACATAACTAAAATTGATCAATATTTACAAGATGGAGTCTCCTAAGTTGATGTACCTACATCACAATGATAATGTAAAAAATATAATTAGCTAGTTCTAATACCAAAACCAATCTAGATCTATAACATGAAGAAATTAGTCTAAATCTAAATTCTAGATCAATCACCTAATTTTGAAAATTTTACTTTTATAGTCACAGACACTTGTGTTGACTTGGGATGGTTGCATCAATGCTTCTGTCTGAGTTGGATGTAGGTGTATAGTATAGAATGCATACTAAGACTAGATGCAACCACCTAGATGATTCTAGGTTCTATGTCACCTTCACTCTAGTGCATTCAAATATGGGTCATGGATTTTTGCTCCTTATCAAATAACAATAACTTATTTATTCACTTCATAGTGGCTATAGGAAAAATAGGTTAGTAGGTAAATGGTGTCGATCTACATGAAAAAATGGGTTAGTAGGCACATGGTGTCGATCTACACTAAAAACACCTATGTGAATAATGCTATCTACATAGTCAATACTTTTAAGAGGGCCTCAAAATTATTTAGTTCTCCCTTATGAGTTAGGTTGTGTATGCATAAGGATGCAACGTGTGATAATAAAATATATACAGTGACCTAGCTTGTAACATAGAAAATATGGCTCATGCGATGATCCTTCAGTACTTCAGACTTGTATATGTCTATCCATATGGTTGGTATGGAAATAGGGGAAAATAAGGAAGCTTTACTCACTTGAATTCTTGATTGAATGCCTTTTGTAAGTTACTTTGTGAGAGGTAAGAATTTGATAGGTGAGGAATGAATGAGGATTGACCTTATATATACCAATACATCTAGATAATATCTCACATTAAAGCTCTTAGGCCAAGCACATGAATACATTTAATTTATAAATTGAATGAAATTAGGGTATTGGACACTTATGTTGGGGTAAAAAACTTGCATCGACATAGGTGTCTAATTGGGATGCAAGTGTCAAGGTAGCTAAAAAATAGGCACAAGTCTAGAACTTGTAGAGATGTAAGATAAGTAGGTTTATAACATGCTAATCATGATAAAAGGTACGAGTACTCAGAATAACATTGGTCAGACTAAGAGATAATAAATATGCATAAAGAGATAAGCTATGTAAGCTTTTTGGTAGTGGAAAAGGTCTAGAAGTTGAATGTACATCCATGATATGTATTTTTCAAGTGTATAAGACTAAGGTGATATAATATTTATAAATAGTGTCTACATTACCCCCATTTAATATAGTAATGAAATTTCTTGTTTAAAGGAAAATAAATGCATACCTCAGTGTGTATAACACACCATGCCTTTACTTGAGCCCAAATTAAGTGCTTTTCTAGTGATTGACATACAACCAAGAGAACATTAAAATATATAATCAACGCATATAATATGAAATTAAAAACATTTAAATGATTTCAATTTGAAAGAGAACAAGGTTTAAGAGTACACCTATGTATCGATGGAACTACCTTTCATTTTGAAAATTTAGTTTGAAAATTTGCATCATTATGAATCATTAGATCTCTACTTAGGACAAATATAAAAATTGGAAAGTGCATATATCTAGTCATATAGAGAGATATTAGATGACACATGCCCCCAAATTTAGATAAAAGGTGAGTTTCCACCTAATAGTTGAGATTAGCTCAACCATGAAACCCAATTATACTTATAAACTAGTGAGTGTGAGTGAACCAATTATCTCAAACTATATATCTATTGATGTTGGATGAGGCAATCAAGTCCAACCTATAAAATTGGAAATATTGAGTGATTCAAACACCTCAACCATAACAAAAGTGAACTTACTACTACATTAAATTGGCTCAATACAATCCATAAAAGTGTAACCTAGTGGGTGATGATAGTCCATATAATTGTTTAAAATATGAAATCTAATTTGGTTTTAAAAAATTTAGGTGATCTTTTCATAACACATGCAGTTTAGATATGTCTCATGCTGAAATTATGTATAACAATGGTGCCAATGTATAAAATTCTACCACAAATGTGTATCTAAATCATATAACTATGCAACTTAGCTAATTTGAAAATTGTGTAAGTGTGGAGAACATATTTCCAAAACATGTCCCAACTAAAATTTAAAACTAAAAACTAGTGTAAGTGTGAAGAACATGTTTCTAAAACATGCCCCCATTATAATCTATAACTAATATTGATATAAGTGTGGAGAATATGTTTCTAAAACATACACCCATTGTATATCTAAATCTATGAAGAATATGGAATCCATGCCTCTATGGCATGCCCCCACTAAATTTCCCCCATTTTGAGATGAGAAGATGTAGAAATTGGTAGTTACCTTATCTTAAAAGAATAAAATAACTATGTAAACTATGAATGTATCATGTAGCATATAAGATAAACATGTCTAGGTAGATATATCATTGAAGCATGCAAAATGTGATCAAATCAGGTCCTAAGCTATATGATATAGATCGTGACAATGTATAGATAGTAAAAATACAAGTTCATGAAATAATAAAGCACAGACATAAGAACATTCAAAATAAAATCAAAATACAATGGTCTAAAGAGGCCTCAAATAAGGGACATGTTCAAATGCCATACAATCAAAGGAACACAACTTAGTCAAATATACACAAAAAAATAATGTTATATTTAAAATTACATAGAATGTGGGCTGACATATTCAAATTTCAAAGAGGCAAATAAGGCATGAGTGCTGTAAACAATGGAGCATATTCAAATGCTGAACAATCAAGACATAACACTCAAGGAAGTGTGATGAGTCCAAAATATAAATCATTATTACTATCAACTTTCTTTATTTTTCTTCCATTACCTCTCCTCTAGACTGAACAATGCAAGTATCTTAGAATTTTATATAATCCTAGTGTAAAAAATAGATGTTTTATCTTACTTAATGTAAATCAAATCTAAATAATTAACTCTATTATTTAATTCTAATTCTTTGCATGTTTAATCTCTCCATTTTTTGTATATAAATATGATATAATAGTCTATAAGGAATAAGGACCCTTATTGATGATCTTCTAAGGTGACCTATAGAAAATATTCTAACATTTTAGCAAGCTATGAACTCATTGGACATTCTTCTGGTTCATTTAAGTCTTCTCCAAACCAAGCTACAAATTTGTTTAGAAGCTACAGATTGTCATTGTCCACTTCTTTGGACTCGACTAGTAGCTACAGACTCACCCAATTCATAGTTATAGATTCATTCAAGATCTAATTTCATTCACCAAAGCATTACAACTAGCCTAGTGACTTCATTATAGACTTCTTAAAACATCCAAGGTTATTGAAACAAGTTACTATGGAGTTTCTTTGGACTCCACCAGAGTTGCTTCAGACTGTACCAACATTGCTATAGAGTTACTTTGAACTCTACCAGAATCACTTTGGACTCTTCTATTCCAGCTTTTGAACTTTTAAAAATAAAATATCTATACTTGGATATTTTTTTGGTCACTTAATATTTATAAGACTACTATAAATAGTAAATCTATAAATAGAATTTATATATATTTATCAATCAATATAAATATGTCCATAGTATTGAAAAGACAAATCAATCTAGTAGATCTAATTATCCATTTTTAGTATATATGTAGTGGATTTTGTAATACATGGATTTTCTTATTCCAAACTGTTAATTGCCTATTTTTAAGAACCACTAAAATTAAGAGATTTGTCTTGATAAGAGAAGATTGACTACTAAGATCTATGGATTTTATGTTACAACATTATATAAGTATATCGTCTTGTCTTGATGAAGATATAAAGACTAATAAATATATAATATATTGTTGTTCAATTAATATTCCAGTGAAATTACTATTACAAATATGTAATTTGATTTAATTAATGAATAAATTTTCAATTTTCAAGTATTGAGTCTTCTTCCATTCCTGTTCCCAAGGTGAGCATGGGTCCACTCTCCTTAGGAACTAGGAACATATTTCTATATGGTATTTTATGTATTTACAATTTATAGTAATCATAAATATATTTCATGTTCACAATAGCAATTATAAATAGACTTAAAAACCTATAGGAAATTATCTTTTAGTTTTAAGAATTAATTCAAGATTGTAAATCGGTGTGTTTATTTTCAGTAGATTGTTTATTTCTAGCAAGTGTGTCTATTTTTAACAGATTGTTTATTTACAACAAGTGCATTTATTTTTAGCAAGTATGTTTATTTCAACAAATTAGATTACAAAGTGTCTTAATTACATAATTATTTATATTTATTACATAAGCAAATATTTTATAAGATAGATTAGATTAGACATTTATAAAGACAAAAAACCTCAATCATATCTATAAGACCTATAACCATAAACCTGGTTGCAGATAGTTTTGGACACCACCCCTAGTTTGAATGACATCAATAGATCAAGTTGATTAAATGAAGGGATTAATAACAACCATCATTTTTGGCACTATTGTTGGGGAATTATAAGGTGTTATTAAGGCAATCCTTATTGGTCTATAGTATAAAATACAAGAACATTGAAAAACCATTCAAAAACAATAAAAACAATTTATGAACCGACCTAGAGACACTAAAAGAAGGTTCATCTCCAAAGATCTTGAATTAGACTAGAGAAAAAAGAATAAAAGTTTTGACTGAGAGATATAAAAATATAAAAAAAATACTTGAATCACACTTAGATTCATTCACCAGAATTAGGATCATCATCATAATTAAATCCTATAAGAAGACTCACATTTGGGATATCTTCTCCTATAAGAAGAACTAATCCTGAGGATCCTTTATCTAGAACCGTAAGTCCTGGACCTTAATCTTTGAAATATTAAAAATAAATAATAAATTGAATATCTGATATAGGTTAGAAAGAAATAAAAACCATGGATGACAGCTAAGGAAATATATAAAATCTTGAAGAAAATAAAATGCAATTGTAATAAGACAACCTTTCATTTTCCAATAGTCATATATCCAAAAGATCAAACCTCCATGAAAAACATTTCACCATAAATTCTACCAAAAATTATGGGTAAGTTATTAGAATATCTAAATCAATTCCTATTTTTATTCAAAGTTCTATGCCAAGCTAATGATTACACAACTGACAGTCACAAACTCAAACTATTCCCTTCTACACTTAAGGAAGTAGTCATGAGATAGTTCATGGGGCTTTCAGGTGATTCTACCAATACATGAAGGGACATGGACACTACATTTCTTGATAAATATCAAGATTACTATAGAGTAATGGATATGAAAGAAGATTTATTCAAGATCAAATAAAATGAAGAAGAAATATCTAGGTAGACTCACATTTACCTACAAATGTATTAGTTATCCATTGATAGAAGAAGTAGTGAAATGGTATTTATTAAGGGATTAGATGATGAATCTAGGGATGCTTTGAATCTGATGGGTAAATGAGACATTATCAAAAAAACAGTCCATGAGATTTTATATCTATGTACTAATTATTCCAGAATAAAACCAAACATCTAGAAAGGAAAATTAGGCAAATCCAATGAAGTTAGTTGATTGATGAAAGAATTTGATAATCTAAAAATTAACATTTTGGTCTAGTTAAATACTAAATTAAATGGCATTAAAGTAAAAACCAATTCCACCACATAACCTTTAGCCATCTATTATCCAAAATGTAAACTAAAACATGCTCTCAAAGATTGTTCTCTGGATAAAACATAAATATGTGGGATATGTGATAGTAAAGAACATGACACAAATCATTGTAGTCATATTTCTATTTTGAAAAATCAATTAAAAAAAATACACAACTCATAGAAGATATGAGTTATATCCAAAGACAAAATATATTCCATAAAACCAAATTTGAGGTCAGTTTGGTCCAGGAAATCCCATTAATCTATGGGTGACACCCTAGATTACTCAGTCACCTTAAACTATGTGGGGACAAGCAAAACTAAATTGAGATAATCAAGAATGGATGATGCCTCAAAAAACATGGATACCCAAACCATAGTCACAACAATGGAGAAATACATAATGGAATGTCAATCCATAGTTTAACCCCTATAGAAGGTTTCCACCACAACAAGATTTTATGGTATGACATATAACTCAACCTATAGAAAAAGTTAATCAGTCCCAATTTCCTACTCCACTAGTGGCTAACCCAAATAATAAACCATCAACCCATGTCAATGTAAATGAACAAAGAGAAACCATGAATGTGGGATCTATTGAACTTGCAAATATTCAACAAAAATTAGGAAGAAAAATTCAAGAACCTCCTATCACCATTTTTGAATTGCCTAATGAAAAGACATAAACATATACACTTCAACCCATAGTAAAAAAAGAGGAATTTAAAAAAGTGTTAGAAAAGATAGAGGAACATATTATTGCTCCTCCACCTATTCCTTTTCCTAATATAATAAAGGAGATTGAAACCAAGCAAGAATCTGATTTGATTAAAGAATTTAGAAAATAGAACATTGAAGTACCCTTATTACAAGCCTTCAGAGATATTTTAGAATTAAATAGAGTTATTAAAAAATTGTGTGTCAAGACACTTGGAATAAGGAAACAATACCCAAATACTATACATGTAGATGGTAAACTAGTTGATCTTTTAGCACAAAAATTATTATTACCTAAATATGTAGACCCAAGAAGTCCAGTCATAATAGTTACCATAATAAATAAATAAATACCCAATGTTCTAGTATATTTGGGTAAAAAAATCAATGTCATGACAACTAAAACTCTCCAGACACTATCTCTTATGGGGATACAACCTACCTCCACCATTCTCTAAATGGCTGATTAGTCAGTTGCTAAACTGAAAGGTAATATATAAGATATAGCTGTAATGATTGAATCATGAGAATATCCAGTAGATTTTATGGTGTTGCAACTAAAAATCAAGAAGTTAAGATATCCCCTCATTTTGGGAGTAACTTGATTATTTACTGTAACAACATTAATTGACTATAGATAAGGTGACATGACTATTTCAAATGGTCTAAAATAAAAATGAATATCCTTATATCTCTTTGTAAAACCATAATTGGATTACATTGAAACACTTTGGGCAGATGAACTAGAATAAAACAAGAACAATCTTTCATCCTTTGCCATGATAACTATACAAAGACACATGCAAGAATTAACTGATGAGTTAGTACAATATCTAGATGAAACTAATAACCTCATGATCCTAGATATGAAATCTATCAGTCTGTCCACTTTGAAATCTATTAGTTTGTCTAATTTTGACTCTATCAGTGTATTCAATTTAGACTCTGTTATTTATCTGCTTCAAACTCTGTCAATTTTTTTCTATGAACTCTATCTAATTCTTAGATATGGACTCTGTTAGTTCCTTAACCATGGGCTCCACTAAACTTGTTACTATAGACTCAATATTTAAACATTCAACATATAACCACATACTATTTCAAAAAAGTATTTGGAATTGGGTATAAGACATACCAATAATTTTTAACTACATTCTATTGTCCATTAGCTAAAATCATTCCTCTAGGAGATGGATTTGTAAAAAATGTAACTACATTTCATCTATTATTACCACATCTATGTCCTCTTAATTCTTTTATGAGTGAATTTAAACAAGTAAAATCTATCCATCCTAACACTAAATAGGTTATGGTATTACTAGGAAAAACATTGAACATAAATAGCTAGTTAACCCATGATTACGAAATAAATGTTTTTGATGTCCTAGAAAAACATACCAAATCATTTTCTTGGGTTATATAGATATGAGAGGAATTCATCTGAGTGTTTGTACCCATAACATTTACACAAGTTAAGACAAACCATTTAGACAATCACAAAGATGAATAAATCCAACATTAAGGGATATAGTAAAAAATGGAATTAAGAAATTATTGGATATAGGATTCATTTACCCTATTTCATAAAGCTAATGGGTTTCTCCACTAGTAATTATATCAAAGAAAAATGAGAAATAGAGTGTGTGTGTATATTATTGAGAGCTAAACAAAGCCACTATGAGGGATTATTTTTATCTTCCTTTTATTGATCAAGTGATTGATTATCTAGTAGGAATGAGATACTTTTCCTTCTTGGATGGATTTAGTGGGTATAATTAGATAACAGTGGTAGATGAGGATCATTACAAAATTACTATCACCTATCCATGGCATACATTTGCTTATAGAGTCTTACCATTTGGTTTTTGTAATTCCCCAACTACTTTCCAATGAGTAGTTTTAGCTATATTCTCTGATTTGACTAATGATTATGTGGAAGTATATATGTATGACTTCACTACTCATGGAAATACATTTGATGAAGCCTTACACAATCTTGACAAGGTCTTAACCAGATATGAAGAACACCTACTATCATTAATCCATGAGAAATGTTTGATGATGATGGATCAAGGCATAATATTAGGGCACCACATCTCTACCAAGAGAATCCAAGTGGATTCTTAGAAAATTGAAATAATTTCCAACCTTCCTATCCCACAAAATCAAATGGCTATCAAGAGATTTTTAAGTCATGATGGATTTTATAGAAGACTTCAATAAAATTATTATTTCTATGTTTGATTTGTTGGCAAAGGATAGTGAATTTATGTAGAGTGAGGATTCTCAAAAAGACTTTAAATCCATCAAAGAAAAATTGAGCTCTATACTAGTGCTAAGAGGACCCAATTGAGAAAAACTCTTTCACATTTACACTGATGCTTCTTATTAGTCAATGGGGGATGTTTTAAGATAAAAAGATGAGAATGATCTTATCATATCAAAAAAAATCTCACACCAACTGAAAGGAATTATACAACCACAAAAAAATAATTCCTTATTGTAATTTATGCCATTAACAAATTTAGACACTATATTATAGGTTATAAGGTCTTCATATACACAAATCATTCAACCATAAGGTATCTTATACATAAACCTATAATAGGGGGAAGAATCATAAGATGGTTATTAATTTTGCATGAATTTGATATAACCATAATTGATAAACCATGAAAATTTAATGTGGTTGTAGATTTTTTATTTAGAATAAAGAATGCAGGTAGTGACGAACTAGTTAAGGATAGTTTTCTAGATGAACACCTATTTACTATTTTAGTAGAAACTCTATGGTTTATAGACATAACCAACTATTTAGTAATAATGAAGTTTCCTTCTCATTTTAATTAAATTTAAATAAAACATTTAATTAAATAAATTTATCCTTTCAAATGGATTAATGACATGATATTTAAGTATGGACTTGATCATGTCTTTCACAGGTATGCAGAAGATAATAAACATATGATATCATTAGTGCTTGCCATGATGAACTAGGAGGAAGACATTATTAAATAAAAATAACCATGCACAAGATCTTAGGAGCATGCTATTACTGGCCTTCTCTTCATAGAGAAGTGAAGAAGTATACCAGATATCGTGATCCATGTTAAAGGATGGGACAACCTACACTATCAACAAAGATGCCTCTTCATCCACAAGTAGTATTGGAACCATTTAAAAAATGAGGAATATATTTTTTAATTATATAGATCCTCCATCTCAAATAAAAGAATACCTTTTAGTATGTATAGATTATGTAATTAAATGGGTTGAAGTCCAAGCCTTGACCTTTGTTAAAGTAGTGGTAAATTTTCTATATTTTAATATCATACAATAGTTTGGTGCACCTAGAGAGATAGTCGCAAATCAAGGACCACTTTTATGTCTAATATGATTAAACATTTTATGGAAGTCTACCAAGTCAATCATAGGAAATATTCTCCTCACCATCCATAGTCCAATGGACAAGTAGAAGTTAATAATAGAGAGCTAGAGAATATTCTAACCAAGATAGTCAGTAGTAGTAGAAAATATTGGGTAATTAGAATACTAGAAGTAGTATAGGCCTACAAGAATAATTGGAAGACAACCAATGGGTTATCACCTTATGAGTTAGTATATGGTAAAAAATCTTTACTTTCCATTGAATTTGAATTAAAAACTTTGAAAAAAATAATAAAAGTAGGCATTGATTTGGATAAAGCACAATAAGATAGAATTCTTAAATTAAATGAACTTGATGAGATGAGGATAAAAGCTTTACAAAAAATAGAGATGATGAAATATCAAAGGAAAATATGACATGATTCTCACATCAAAGCAATAAGATTTCAAAAAGAGGATTGAACACTTTTGTTTGATTTTAAGTTTTAGCAATTCAAAGGTAAATTGAGGACAAGATGGTTAGGCCCATATCAAATAGAAAAGATATTTGAGAATAGATCAGTGAAATTATTACCAATAGATGGGAATCATAAAACTTTTTTGGTCAATAGACATAAGTTCAAATTATATCAAAAAACTATCAATAAGAAGGAATTTGTTATCAGACACGAAGTAGTTTTCATGGAAGGACCTAGTTATTCCATGATAACAACTTCATGACAATATACTCTATAAAATAGAAGGAGATCAATTTTTGGTCTTAATTCTTACAATATATATATATTTAATAGTGAAAATATTTTTCAGGATGCTATTGACAATGTTGATAAAAAAATCACCGTGCTGGTTGGTCATGCACTAAATAATGAACCTTGGATTGAAAATCAAAAATAGTGGGTCAAGGGAAAAATAACAATATATATATATATATATATATATATATATATATATATATATATATATATATATATATATATATATATATATATATATATATAATAGTAAAAATTAACCAGTTATTTTAGGTAATCAAATCATAGAGTATTTATTTACACACACACACACACACACACACACACACACACACACACCAAAATAGTAAAAATTAATCAGTTATTTTAGGCAATAAAATCATAAAGTATTTGTTTGTATACATCCCTACAAAGACTAATTCATGAATTTATTCTATGTTTAGAATCAAGAGGCAGAAAAGGAATAAAGGATAAGAGTATGATTTGATAATTGAAGCATTTTATTTGTATGCATTAGGTTAATATAAATCTTTTGGTTCATGTATGATCATGCTTAAGAGGATGTCTGGAAATAAAATATTTTATAGGCCATCAAAGTAAAGATCAAACAAAATTATTTGATGACATAAAAAGGTAATAAGTGATAAGACACATAAGCAAAAGGAATGCCATGTTTATCAATTACAATATTTGATGACATAGAGAGGTCATAAGTAAAAATACATGTAAGTAAAGATACTACCATATCAATTTTATTCATGTGTACAAACCACCTACTAACTCACTCTAAAGTACCTTGAATAAAGCTATCGAGTTTGATGACACACAAGTTTCATAAATATGGAAGTACATTAAATCTTTCTCAAAGATAATTTCATTTAACTTCCATGTTATATGATGATTTCTTTGGATTATGTTAGCAACCATCAAATAAAATACCCATTTGAATTACTTATTTCCTTTTTCATTACATGATATTATTTTTATTGGAATTAACTGTTGCACTTGTTAAACCACCCTAGCTTTAAGATATTTGACAAAGTCACCATGGGACACAAGAAACATTCTGAACCTGAGTCCATAGCCATATTGATGAAAAATGATATATTTATACTAGTTTTTGAGGAGGTTGACTAGATATCATTTTTGTAAAAATTTGAATGGTATGACAAAACTATGGTGAAGTAATTCATTACCAATCTAATGTAAGAGTCAACTATAGTGAGAGGTATCAACATTCTAGTTTCTAGCTCAATCATTAGTGAAATTTTTGGAATTACTCAAGAAGGTAACAAATTTTTCAAGAACTCATTTTTATGAGTTAATTACAAAATTCAATGGAAATAATCAATTTTCTATTGCATGTGTTTGAAAACATCAAGGAAATGCAAAATGGATTAGCAGGGAAACCCTACCTAAACCCTATAAATCTATTTCTTTTTGGATAATAAAATATTTCATATGTGAAGGGTAGTACAAAGCTTTGGGGTGTGAAGTAATGTGTGTCATTATTCACCTCAAGTATGGCCAAAAATAGAATCAACATAGGATTAACATTCCCTTATTTTTATATGGAGCCATTCAAACTCTAGGAACCAATAGATCAACTCCTCTCCATCATCATGGTCTTATTTATTTAATTATTCAGCATCATTTTCTTTAGAAAAACAAATCAACATGAAATAATTTTTGAAACAAAAAATTCATTTAGTCCTTAGCATCTATTTCAAAATCCTATAAAAAACTGCCAATACCCAAGACAAAAGAAGAGACTTCCTCTTCTAAGGTTAGGGTTTTATCTTGTGAGATATGCCAGACTAGATCACAAACCACACATGTGGTTTCATAGATTTCTTAGCAAACTCTAAAAAAATGAAAAATAAGACATAACATTTTATAGTCTTATATAAACCATTAATCTAAGGATATCACTTTAACAAGAATAAAAAAAATGTTCAAAATAACTGAAACATCACAAGCTTCTAAGGATACTTCTATAAAGGAACCTAGTTCCCCTGTATAGACAAAAAGAAGATGTATAAAATTAATTTTGGTACAAAATGATGGGGAGATAGAAGAAACTACCACTCTTAATAGCCTTAGACATTCACCATTATTTTATTTCCCAACAAAAATATAAATAATAACAACAAATCTTGATGAAGAAGCTGTCACAACAAATATTTTTGAGTCAATAATAACAACTCTTGATAAATAAGTTGTCATAGCAGAGATTTATGAGTCATCAACAATAGTCCCTAATGAAGAACCTAACCCAATAGATATTCTTGTTGAGATATTTATTTAGAAAGAAAGCATACTCATTGAAGAAATTTTAGTACATGAAATAGAATATTATCCATCTTCTTATTCTAATGGAAGACTAGTATTAGATAAAGAGAAAATTATTATGGTATCTAAAGAAGAAAAATCATCCAACTCCACTAAAGATCTAGGGTTGCAGATCATCCTTGCATTATCAAAGGTTGAGGTCATCATCAAATAACAAGTTATGAATATAGATGATCTTTTAGCTCAGCTACAATGTAAGGATTTACTCAACTCTTCTTTGACTCAAGGATTAAATAGTTTTAAAGACAAAGCTTTGGATCACATGACTAGAAATAAAAGGCTTGAGAAACAAATCACTCATTTTAATGAAGACATGGTAAATTCTTGTACATATATCACTAAATTAGAAGAATAAACTATGTTGTTAAAATAACAACTCCAAAATTTTTAGTAACAACAACTCTATATGCAAACTTCATCTTCTTCTAAACCTTTGGTAGATCAAGCCTGTCAAACTATTGTTTCTCATGTTGACCACCTAGATGAATGGAATTAGGTATGTTGTGAGTTTAGGGAAATTTAAAAAAATAAAATAAAAAAAAACAAAAAAGTTTTAGAAAAAGAAAAAGAAATCATGAAATAAAACTTGGAGCAATAAAAACAACATACTCAAAAAATTGAAGTAAATCTACAGGTTGCATGTCAAAAAGGTGAAAACCTTCTAGCTTGTAGAGTTCCCTCTCCTTATTATAGATTATATTTATATGAACAGTTTTATAGATGGTAGCTACTGATAATTTCATATGATTTATCTCACAACATTGAAGATCCTCCTATGTTTCAAAACATTTTTTAGGTATCTACTTTAGAATAACAAGATTTTTTATTTGAGTTTTATTTATATAATCTGATATTAGGAGACTATAATAAGTTCATGGTCAATCAATAAGTAGAATTTTATCTGAGATCTCTTCTTTCTACTTATAAAAATTAGATAACTTGAAAATATAGACATGAGTAATATGTATAAAAATCCAAAACTATAAGCTTATGTATTATACCTATTTTTGCCAATGCTAAGAATTTATTGATTAACTTCAAAACTACCTATTTGATAAATCGAAACATTAAAGATTATTACTTTCAAGCTTTGTATAATAGTAGTGTCTCTTTTGATCTATATACAAGATAACATTTTGATGATATATTTACACCCAATGTTAGACATTGGGACATATTGACAATTTCATTAAAAAGAAGAGAGGTAATGTCTCCAACCAATATACGATGGAGCTTACAAAGGTCACAAGATATCAATGACATGATTATTGATGTCATTAACTTAGGAGGAGAAAAAATTTGGGTTGGCATGAGATTCAAGACACCACTTCTTCTGACTCTTATTCTACCATGTCACAAATGGAATCCTCAAATAGATGAATAATTTTAGAATTGACAACAAATGGTGAAAACATATCAAGGTTTCATTAGTCTCCTAGATAATCATTGGGCTGATGAATTTGATGTGTATGATCTCAACCAGTGTTTATAAGCCATAATTAACAATTATGAGGGAATAAATAACAACTAATTTTGTAAAAGGGACTTGCAAAAGGTGAAGTGTGGGGAAAATGATGAGTCCAAAATATGGCTCATTATTATTATCAACTTTTTAAATTTTTATCCCATTACCTCTCCTCTAGACTAAATAGTGAAAGGATCTTAGGCTTGTATCTAATATTAGTGTAGTAAATAGATGATTTATCTTACTTAATGTAACTAAAATATAAATGACTAACTCTGCTATTTAATTCTAACTATTTACATGTTTTGTCTCTCCATTTTGTGTATATATAGATGGTATAACAGTCTATAAGGAATAATAACCCTTTTTGATGATCTTCCAAGGCAACATATAGAAAATATTTTGAAATTTTGGCAAGCTACGAACTCATTGAACTCTCTTTTGGTTCATTTGAGTTTTCTCTAAACCAAGACATAGACTTGTTTAGAAGCTATAGAATCTCACAGTCTGTTGCTTCAGACTCACCTAGTAGTTATGAACTCACCCAGTTCATAGATACAAACTCATTCAAGATCCGATTTCATTCACCAAAGCATTCCATCTAGCCAAACAACTTCAATATGGACTTCTTATAACATCCAGGTTTCTTGAAACAAGTTGCTACAAAGTTGATTCAGACTCTGTTAGAGTTGTTACGAAGTTGCTTCAAACTCCATGAGAATTACTATGGAGTTAATTCAGACTCTACTAGAATCGCTCTAGACTCTTCTAGTCCATATTTTAAACTTGCAAAACTAAAAGGTCTATACTTAGAGATTATTTTGGTCACTTACTATTTGTAGGATTAATATAAATAATAAATCTATAAATATAATTTCTATATATATTAGTCAATGCAAATATGTCTATAGTCTTGAAAAGGTAAATTGATGTAGTAGATTTAGGTAGCCATTCTTAGTAGATATGTAGTGGATTTTTTAATAGACATATATTCCCATTCCAAACTGTTAATTGCCTATTTTGAAGAACCACTGAAATTATGAGATTTGTCTTGATAAGAGAATATTGACTACTAAGATCTAGGGATTTTGTTTTACAACATTATATAAGTATATATTCATGTCTTGATGAAGATATAGAGATTAAGAAATAGATAATATATTGTTTTTTAGTTAATATTTTAGTGCAGTTACTATTACATTTATGTAATTTTATTTGATTAATGAAGAAAGCTTCAATTTTTAAGTACCAAGTCTTCTTCCATTCCTGTTTCCAAGGTGAGCAAGGGCCCACTCTCCTCAGGAACTAGGAACATATTTATATATGGTATTTTACGTATTTACAATTTTTAGTAATTGTAAATCTATTTCATGTTCACATGAGTAATTATAAATAGACTTAAAAACCTATAAGAAATTATCTTTTAGTTTCAAGAGTTAATTCAAGGTTAAAAATTAGTGCATTTATTTTTAGCAATTTGTTTATTTCTAGTAAGTGTATTTATTTTCAACAAATTGTTTATTTATAGCAAGTGTGTTTATTTTCAACAAGTGTGTTTATTTCAACAAATTAAATTACAGAGTGTCTTAATTTTACAAGTGTGTTTATTTATTGCATAAGAAAATCTTTTTTAAAATAGATTATATTAGATATTTAGAAAGCCAACAACCCCCAATCATATCTATAATACCTACAACTATAAGCTTTGTTGTAGACAACTTTGGACATTGCCCCTAGTTTGAATGACATCAACATATCAAGTTGATTAAATGAAGGGGTTAATGACACCCATAAAAGTGCATAAATAAAAATCATGGAAGATAAATAACCAACATAAACATATTATATCGGTCCCTAGATAAATGTGTTAGCAAAAAACATTTAGTACATAACATATAAAATACACTATGAAAGATATAAGCATGGATAAAGGCATGGTGTAAGTATATAATCTCAAACTTGATAATTGAAAATGATCTTAAAATGTTATAACCTAGGTGTATCTTGATCAAAGAAGTGGATAGCCTTATGTCCACATGACATGAGTAGAGGGAAGGCACCACATCTAAAAATGTAAAGATCATGTATGTGTGTATGCCTACATCACACTTAAAATATGCATGAAACACATGTATATGTAAATAAATGATATCTTATAAACCAACATGAAATCAAAAACAAAAATGCCAAGGAGCTAATAATACTTGTAAAATTTGTAATTTTTTTTGGATTTTGGATTTCAAAATAGGTCCTATCACCACAGCAATAGGGAGATTGATCAGCTAGATGTGCAGGTTTACTACATCAAAAGGGGATAAATCTCTCCTCTCATCAAGGGGAGGTTCACTATCAAGAATACAGAGCTATATATATATATATATATAAAAGTAAAAAATAAGACACAAGGGTAGGACAAACCATCCATCTCTCTTTTTTTAGAGATGATGCTAGCAAATAGAGGAGAAATCTTGGGAAACACTGAAGACACTTCTCTTCTTTCAAAAGTATTCTTGCAGGAAACAACAAGAGTCCTTTCAAGGAACAAGTAATTGGTAACCAAAGTACAAAGTAACCAGCAATATGAGATGTAGCACAAAGTCTCCACCTTAACTACTTGTGAGGGAGATACGAAGAACAATGGGGGAACAAATTCATCCCAAGGTCCTTTACAAAGGAAAAAGAAAATACAAACAAACTGAAGGTACTTGTGGGGGCACAAAGTCGTCCCACAGTTGGTCTTCAGGATACCTTCCTAACCACTTATGCGAGTTCTACTTGTTAGATCAAATGAACAAGAACGCTTCTAGAAAATAGACATACGAACAATTCCCTAAATAACATAGGCTATTTCTAGCATAAAGTCTGAAAAGGTCACTTGCTTTCTTATTCAAATGAAGAAAATGAAATCTTGGGAAACACTGAAGACACTTCTCTTCTTTCAGAAGTATTCTTGTAGGAAACAACAGGAGTCCTTTCAAGGAACAAGTAACTGGTAACCAAAGTACAAAGTAACCAACAATATGAGATGTAGCACAAAGTCTCCACCTTAACTGCCCACGAGGGAGATATGAAGAACAATGGGGGCACAAAGTCATCCCAAGGTCCTTTACACAGAAAAAGAAACTACAAACACACTGAAGGTACTTATGGGGGCACAAAGTCATCCCATAGTTGGTCTTCAAGACACCTTCCTAACCACTTTTGCGAGTTCTACTTGTTAGATCAAATGAACAAAAATGCTTCTAGAAAACAGACATACGAACAATTCCCTAAATGACACAGGCTATTTCCAGCACAAAGTCTGAAAAGGTCACTTGCTTTCTTATTCAAATGAAGAAAATGATTAACAATCTAAGCTCAAAGTCTCAGTAAATGCCTTTCAATTTGGGCAGAGTTTTTGCTTCTATGGCAGAAAAAGATAGATCTATAACAATCAGAGAGATTACAATATATAGAGGTCGAGAGAGGTTTGACACATTTATCCCATGGAATAGCTCATGTTGCACATGCAATGCTTTGAATGCACTTTTAGTTCTATATTTTAACTCGACTGTCATCCCCTAAAACTGGACAATCCTCTTAGTTCCCTCTCTTAATTGCACCATTGTTCACTTTACCTTTATTCCCAAACAAGTCGTGTCTTTTAAAGGCTCGATAAATTTGCATCCACATTTCTAGGTTTAAGAGGTCTATCAGATCTAAACACTGTGTTGACACTCCAGATCTTTTGTATTGTTTCCTCCACTTCATAGTAATTAGGGTTCTCACACTTAAGTCTACAAAAATAAATAGACACTTCATTTCCACCAATTTGGCATCCTTGAGTCTACCATCATTTGAAACATATCTCATGCTTAGATATTTTTAGTTCTTTTCTTCATCATTCCTCCTTTTTTGGCTATTGAATTAGGCCCTTAAATTGCCTCTCTATTATTTGGTCACTTTTTGCTAAAAAATTGACAAATGGCAGCATCCACTTATCATCAGGTAAGGACACGTGACAAATTCAACTACTATTAGAGGCTTTAGAAACATTTTTTATGAGTCCAGTGAAAGATGACACGTGGCAATCTTCGCTGTGCTTTAATAGCCTTTGAAAACACTCGAGACTTATTTTAGATTCATGTGGATGATAACATGTGGTGGTCTCTTCTGTGCTTTGAAAAATGTTTAGGAGAAGCTTATAAACTTGTTCAAAACTCAGACCCAGACACGTGTTGCTCTCCACAAAGTTATAAATGAACAGGTGGCAGCTTCCACTTGTCTTTGGAGAGTCAGGTGGATGATTACACTTGGTGCATTCCACTTTCTTCATTAGCTCACTAGGCGTCCACCATAGTCTTTATGAAAAATAAGAAGCAGGAGGGAGAAATTGTGGAGATTGACACTTGTCAGCTTCCACTGAACTTTTGCAAGGGACACATGGCATGTTTTGTAGCTTCTTTGAGAAACATTTATTGATAGAGGCTTTTAAACCTATTATAAATTTAGAATCATGGATGCAGACATGCATCGCTGTCCATGGAATTACAATGGAAAAGGTGGCAGCCTCCACTTGCCTCTTGAGAATCCTATGGAGGATGACATGTGGTAGCTTCTACTGAGCTTTTAGCTACCTTTGAAAAGTCTTCGGGACTTATATTAGTTTCTCATGGAAGATGACACATGGCATCTTCCATTGCATTTGATGAGAAACATGTGGTGGGTTCTGTTACTTTGATATTGTGTCTCAATGGATGACACATGGCAACATCCGCTGTGACTTTGATGAAGGACACGTGGTGGCATCCATCACTCTTAAAATCAAAGTGAAATGAGGCTCAGAAGACGACACTTTGTAGCATCCATGGGATTTTGTCAGGCTTTTGTCTCGGTCTGTTTGTTTGACTTGGTCACTTTTTGCCATGAGAACTCCCTTCGCAAGGGCACTTGTGTCTTTGACTCTTGGGGCACTCCTTTGAACTTTGTCACTTGAACCGACTGATTGAACCAACTTTGGTTCAATGGTTCAATGGTTCATTCCCTTGTTTTGACTGAGTCATTTTGATCTTCATTGAACCAAAAGTGTTGAACCCATTAAACCTTGAACCCATTGAACCTTGATGAAGTGATTAACCCTTGCCGACGACGTTGAACCTTTGAACTTGTTGAACCATTGAACCAATCCCAAAAATGACTAAGTGTTGGAAATTGATTCTTTTGATTGAACCTCCCTGTAGAAGCCTTTGAACCTGTTGAACCATTAGTCCTTTTATTGAAAAAGCTTGAATAATTCTTAATTTTGAAAGCTTAGAACAATTTTTTGAAATGAGAAGAGATATTTTTGGTCTTTACAAGACCAAAATAACTTATTTGTTGTCCTAAAGAAGAGTGACATTTTTTTGGGGGACAATAGCTGGCTCTTGTTGGGGAACTTCCTTCAGATGAGAACTTGGAACAATTAAGGGGAGTAGAAACTAGAATCTCTAGTGCCTTGAAGTGTGCCATTGGGCTATGGAGTCATGCTACCTAGAAAGAAAGGTGACAAAAAAAAACATGAAAACAAACAACATAAAGCAGAAAAGACTATACAAATATACATATATACAGACAATTTCATCTGATACTTCAAGAGTCGAAGTGCTTTAGATGATGCCCATTATGAGGCAGAGAAAAGGGTGTGCCATCTTGATATTTCAATAGGAAGCTATTTTCACCTTTGAGCTCATGAATAGTAAAAGGGCCTCTCCACAGGGAATCAAATTTTCCATGCATTCCCTTTGGTTCTCTTCTCTTGTCCCACAGTAGAACTTGATCTCCAATCTAGAAATCTTGACTCTTTGCTTTTTGGTCCAAGAGTTTCTTCACCAGGCTTTGATGGACTGTGATTCGATCTACCACTGCAGTTCTCTTCTCTTCTAGCTCAGTCAGGCACATAATTGTCTTATCGAGGGTGCTTTCATATGTTTGATCTTCAATTGCCTTGACCAATTTTAATGCTAGCAATTCCAAGGTGATTGGTATCTCATCATTGATACCATAAAGAAGTTGGAAAGGAGACATACCATTTGCCCTTTTGGGTGTAATTTTGTTGGCCCACAAAGAATCAATCAATGCTTTGTGCCATGTTCTTTGGTTGTCATCAACCAACTTCTTGATGATAGTCACCAAGTTCTTATTACTTGATTCAGCTTGTCCATTCCCTTGTGGAAAGTAATCAGATGAGTGGGAGAGTGTAATTACATAGTAGAAATAGAATTGAGTGATCTCCTGGGAAGTGAAACAAGCTACATTATCAGTGACAATCTTAGTTGGGACCCCAAACCTAGAAATGATGTTCTCTTTTAGGAAATTGCACACTACTTTTGAAGTATCATGCTTGGTTGGAGTTGCTTCCACCCACTTGGTGAAGTAGTCTATGGCTGTGAGGACATAATCATGTCCAATGCTTGAAGATGGGTTTATAGCACCAATAAAATTGAGGCCCCATTGCTGAAATGGTTCTTCTATGACTACTAGCTTGAGAGGCAGTGCGACAAACTTGGGTCTTCCAACAAACTGCTAGCATAGTTCACATTTCCTTACCCACTTATACGCATCTTGAAAAAGAGTAGGCTAGTAATATCTAGCCCATAGGATCTTATGGGTAGTCACAGGAGCAAAAAAATTTCCTCCACAGGCTCGATTGTGGAAGGATCTCAAAAGTTGGCTTTGTTGCTCCTTGTCCACGCAGTGAAGGAACACTCCATCAAGGTCCCTCTTATACAGGCCATTGTCCCAAAGGATGAAATTTGATACTTTTAACTTGATAGTCCTTCTCTCTTTATAAGATAGGTGAGCAGAACATTCACCATAAGTAAGGAAGTGAGCAATACTTGAATACCACTCATCAATGGAAGATACAAAGAGGACTATTGGCACTTCTGCTTCTTCTAATTTTTGATGCTCTGTTCCCTCTGGCTTGTTGTTAGTAATTAATTGGCATAAGCCTTTTACCCAAACCAACTTTGTTGGTTTGATAAGTAGATCAAACTCTGAATCTTTGTAACCTAATTGCCTCTTTTCATCCTGACCTCCTGCTGAGTTAGTATGGATTTGACTATTGTGTCAAGAACGAAGGTAGTAGTACGTGAATTCAAGTTGTAGAAGTGAAAATGCTTTACCACCTTCACCACTGCATAAGCATGATTTTCCATATTCGAGTACTTCAACTCATGAGCTTTGAGAGGATAGCTCATGAAGGAAATGGGGGACTCCATACCTTCTTTATTCTATTGAACTAGAATCACTGAAAGCGTGTGTTCTGAAGCATAACTGTACATGGTGAACTCTTTGTTATAGTCTAGACAAACCAGAATTGGGGCATGAGCAATGGTAGTCTTGATATCTTTAAATGCCGACTTGCCTTCATTAGTCCAGCTGAAGGTGGGCTTTCCCTTCATCATGTTTACAATATGTATAGTCTTCTTAGCAAACTCGGGGATGAACCTTCATAAGAAATTCACCTTTCCAAAGAAAGAGTGAACAACAGTCTTACTTGCAGGCAAGGTAAGCTCTTGGATAGACTTGACTCTATCTGGGTCAATATTTATGCCTTCTTTGGACACAATGTGTTCAAGAAGTTTTCCCTCTATTACTCTAAAAATTGACTTCTTGGGGTTCAAGGAAATGCCATTCTGACGGCATCATTCTAACACTTGTTTTAAGTGGCACACATGATCTGGGCGATGCTTAAAGAAAATAGTCAAGTCATCAAGATAAACTAAAATAAACTTGCCCATCTCATCCTTGAAAGTGAGGTCCATTACTCTCTAAAAGGTGGCGCCAATGTTTATCAAGCCAAAAGGTATTCTCTTATAGGTGAAGGTGCATGAAGGTGTGGTGAATGCAGTTTTATGCTGGTCTGCTTCAACAAATTCAACCTGATTGTATCCTGAGAAACCGTCTAGCATTGATAACATCTCTAAACCTGTCACTATCTAAAGCACTTGATCCATGATTGGCAAAGGATAGTTATCCTTTAAGGATGACTGATTCAAATTCCTAAAATCCACACAAAGGTGAATTTCACCATTCTTCTTCCTCATAGGCACTATGTTTGCAATCCATGTGGAATGATGGATTGGGAAAATGATCCTAGCATTTAACATCTTTTGTATCTCAGATCGAATAGTACTTGACATCTTTGGATTGTACTACCTGGGTTTTTGCTTATAAGGCATTGAGTTAGCCTTCAGAGGGATGTCGCATCAGATTTTATCAGGCCTAAGTGACTTCAAGTCATCATAGGAGTATGCTAAATTGTCCATGTACTGTCTAAGTAGAGAAGTGAACTTGAATCTTTCCTCAGGAGTGCAAAAATTCCTAATGTTCACCATCTTGGGGTCTTCCTTGGTACCCAGATTTACTTGATCAAACCCCTGAGAGGAGCTTGCCTCCATTTGCTACTGTTTGATGAATCTATCATGCTTATCAAATAGTTTCTCAAGGGAGACTAGGACTTTGGGGATCTTATTCCCTTTAAGTTGCATGAACTCTCCATCCGTGTTTGAACTTGATTCAGGGGTCAGTTCAGGCTCTTGAGGTTCACTGCCTTCAAAATACAACTGTTCAAAACTATCCTTTTGCTCCAAGAAAGCAATGATTTCATTGTCATTATTGAACACCTGCCAATGACTGGCATTATCAGGTACACTTGGTTGAGAGACCAGTTCAATAGTGTACCTATCTCCTTTAAAGTCTGAGTGGGGAACCAAAAGAGTGCCTGAGACAGCCAAAGCATCAGCTCTATCATTGAATTCCCTAAAGACTATAGAGATGCTAAAAGCATCAAAGTTTTGAATTTGGTCCCATACTAGATTGTGGTAATGGTGCAATCTCTCATTTTTGGTTTGATACAGTTTTCTTACCTGACAAACCACCAGTTTAGCATCTCCTTTAGCATGAAGAAGCTTGATACCTTTGTCTTGAGTAGCCTTTAATCCAAGCAATAGGGATTCATACTCAGCTGTGTTGGACTATAGGAATTCAAATTCAGACATTTAAACTTTGGCTTTCTTTATATGATCAATAATTTCAAATGTCTAAAATGAGCTAGGAATAGAGGATGGGAGTTCATCCTTTTGATTCTTGGTAGGAGGAGAACTGGGCTGCAGATTTGAAGTAAAAGGTGCAGGGGTATTTGGTGTACTTACCTTTCTTGCAGTCATCAGATCTTTTGGCTAGATGGGTAGAGTACTTCCATGCTTAGAAAATGAGATTGCTAGTTTAGGTTGCTCATCTGTCTTCTCTTTATCACCTTCCTGAGCTGATTGATTCTTAGACCAGGTGAACATAGCATATGATCCCTCCATTACATTACCTTCACTTTTGGGTTCATCCTGATATTTCAAGAAACCAATGTTGGAGTTGCTAGCTAATTCTTCTTCTTCCTCAATGAAGAGATTAACATCATCATCAGGGTTCAACTCAGGTTGGAATGAGAAACTCGAGTTAGCTTCAAGATATCCAACTACTGAGTTGGTTGGAGGAGCTTCAATGGCAAGGTTCCTCTATGGGGGAGGAAGATGATTCAACTGCCCTTGACCCCTAGCAGCATTGCCTTGGTATGTCTAATTCTAGAATGTCCTCCTTGGGATATCTCTGTATGCAGGAGTGGATGACATCCCTTAGACCATTTGTCTTCTGAGATCCAGTAATTCATTTTCCAGCTTTTGCACCATGGGATTAGTAGTGGCTGTAGATGAGTAATCAGAAGATGAAGAAGATTTACCTCTATTTGGGTCTCTCCTTATCTTCCCAGCCAAGATAAGGTCATCTTCTACCTCAGTAGCCAAGTCCTGAGCTTCAGTAAGGTCTATCTGGCCAGCACATCTCAGTAGAAAACTCACTTTAGGTAGTTGTGAGTTGATGAAGAAGCACTTGACATTTTTAGGGGTTAGCTGAGCGATTACAGGGATCTTGTTCTTCAACTTATCAAATTTGGTGATGAAATCCCTCATTGGTTCATGAGGTTCCTTTTTCATTTGTGTGAGTTGGGCTAGAAGGGCATGCACATCTTCTATAGGTTTAAATCTGGCTTTAAACTTGGCTTTGAGTGTGTCCCAGTCAGTCACTGATCTAGCCTATAGATGGTAGAACCAATCCGTAGTAGTACCTTGTCATGTCTCCATGAATAGTCTGATTGCCACGTCCTCAAATTCCATGCCTATCACACCATAGGCTATGTTGAAGGCTGTAATGTGTTCATTAGGGTGAACCTTTCCATCACTGAAGAATTTGGGGAAATACTTCCTTAAACTACATGGAAGCTCATGCAGGGGTGGAGTAAGATTGAGTGGGCCAAAAGAGTTACCCCAGGGGCCTTGAACTACCATGAGTGGATTATTTAAAGTAGGGATAACAAATCTGGGTGGTGTATGTATAGTCAAAGTTTTGCTAATAGCAGCAAGAGCAACTCTACCTTGTGTTGGTGACTTGGTGTTGGTAGGAGGAAGACTCCTGGTTCGTTGAAGGTGAGGTTGTGGAGGAAATAACTCAAAATTGCTCTGCTGCACCAACTCAAAAAAATGGTCAACAACACCTTGGGATTTCTAGCTTTTGGTATAGCGTGAAGTTGCCAGATTGTAGAACAAAAATAGGAAAGAACCAGTCCTGCTTTAGCTTGAAACTTGAGGCTTCAAACTACGCATTTAATTCCCTAGCAGAGTCACCAAAAACTGTTGGGCGAATATTTTGTTGACCAGCTAACTGGTGAGAAAAATAGGTCCTATCACCATAGCAATAGGGAGATTGATCAGCCAGATGTGCAGGTTTACTACATCAAAAGGGGATAAATCTCTCCTCTCATCAAGGGGAGGTTCCCTATCAAGTATACGAAGCTATATATATATATATATATATATATATATATATATAAAATAAAAAAATAAGACACAAGGGTAAGACAAACCATCCATCTCTCTTTTTTTAGAGATGATGCTAACAAACAGAGGAGAAATCCTGTGAAACACTGAAGTCACTTCTCTTCTTTCAAAAGTATTCTTGTAAGAAACATCAGGAGTCCTTTCAAGGAACAAGTAACTGGTAACCAAAGTACAAAGTAACCAACAATATGAGATGTAGCACAAAGTCTCCACCTTAACTACTCACGAGGGAGATACAAAGAACAATGGGGGCACAAAGTCATCCCAAGGTCCTTTACACAAGAAAAAGAAAATACAAACACACTGAAGGTACTTGTGGGGGCACAAAGTCATCCCATAGTTGGTCTTCGGGACACCTTCCTAACCACTTCTGCGAGTTCTACTTGTTAGATCAAATGAACAAGAACGCTTCTAGAAAATAGACATATGAACAATTCCTTAAATAACACAGGATATTTATAGTACAAAGTCTGAAAAGGTCACTTGCTTTCTTATTCAAATGAAGAAAATGATTAACAATATGAGCTCAAAGTCTCAGTAAATGCCTTTCAATTTGGGTAGAATTTTTGCTTCTATGGCAGAAAAAGATAGATCTATAACAATCAGAGAGATTACAATATATAGAGGTCGAGAGAGGTTTGGCACATTTATCCCATGGAACAGCTCATGCTGCACATGCAATGCTTTGAATGCATTTTTAGTTCTATATTTTAACTCGACTATCATCCCCTAGAACTAGATGATCCTCTTAGTTCCCTCTCTTGATTGCACTGTTGTTCACTTTACCTTTATTCCTGAACAAGTCATGTCTTTTAAAGGCTCAAGAAATCTTCATCCACATTTATAGGTTCAAGAGGTTTGTCAGATCTAAACACCATGTTGACACTCCAGATATTTCATATTGTTTCCTTTGCTTTGCAGTTATTAGGGCTCTTGCACTTAAGTCTACAAAAATCAACAGACACTTCATTTCCACCAATTTGGCATCCTCGAGTCTATCGTCTTTTGAAACATATCTCATGCATGGATATTTCTAGTTCTTTTCTTCATCGTTCCTCCTTTTTTGGCTATTGAATCCGGCCCTTAAATTGCCTCTCTATTCTTTGGTCACTTTCTGCTAAAAAATTGACACATGGTAGCATCCACTTATAATCAGGCGAGGACATGCAGTTGCTTTCACTGCTATTAGAGGCTTTAAAAACATTTTTTATGAGTCCAATAGAAGATGACACGTGGCAGTATCTATTATGCTTTAGTGGCCTTTGAAAACACTTAGGACTTATTTTAGATTCATGCAGATGATAACACATGGTGGTCTCCACTGTGCTTTAAAAAATGCTTAGGATAAGCTTATAAACTTGTTTGAAACTTAGACACAAACACGTGTCACTCTCTACAAAGTTATAAATGAATAGGTGGTGGCTTCCACTTGTCTTTGGAGAGTCAGGCTGATGATGACACATGGTGCATTCCACTTTCTTCAGTAGCTCACTGGGGGTCCACCATAGTCTTTATGAAAAAAGAAGCAAGAGGGAGAAATTGCAGAGATTGACACTTGTCAGCTTCCACTAAACTTTTACAAGGGACACATGGCACATTTCACGGCTTCTTTGAGAAAAATTTATTGATAGAGGCTTTGAAACCTATTAGAAATTTAGAATCATGGATGCAGACATGTGTCACTCTCCATGGAGTTACAACAAAAAAGGTGGCAGCCTTCGCTTGCCTCTTGATAATCCTGCGGAGGATGACACGTGGTGGCTTCTACTGAGCTTTTAGTTGCCTTTGAAAAGTCTTTGAGACTTATATTAGTTTCTCATGGAAGATGACATGTGGCAGCTTCTACTGCATTTGATGAGAAACATGTGGCAGGTTCCATTGCTTTGATACTTTGTCTCAATGGATGACACGTGGCAACATCCACTGTGACTTTGACGAAGGACACGTGACGGCATATATCACTCTTAGAATCAAAGTGAAATGAGGCTCGAAAGATGACACTTGGTAGCATCCATGGGATTTTATTAGGATTTTGTCTCAGTCTGTTTGTTTGCCTTGGTCACTTTTTGCCACGAGAACTCCCTTTGCAAGGGCACTTGTGTCTTTGACTCTTGGGGCACTCCTTTGAACTTTGTCACTTGAACCGAATGATTGAACCAACTTTGGTTCAATGGTTCAATGGTTCATTCCCTTGTTTTGGCTGAGTCTTTTTGATCTTTGTTGAACCAAAAGTGTTGAACCCATTGAACCTTGAACCTGTTGAACCTTGATGAAGCCCTTAACCCTTGCCGATGATGTTGAACCTTTGAACTTATTGAACCATTGAACCAATCTTGAAAATGACTAAGTGTTGGAAACTGATTCTTTTGATTGAACCTCCCTGTAGAAGCCTTTGAACCTGTTGAACCATTAGTCCTTTAATTGAAAAAGCTTGAATAATTCCCAATTTTGAAAGCTTAGAACAATTTTTTGAAATTAGAAGAGATATTTTGGTCTTTGCAAGACCAAAATAACTTATATGTTGTCCTAAAAATGAGTGACATTTTTTTGGGGGACAACAGGTTGGATAAATGGAAATGGTACATATCATATTCTTCCTCATGATTTACATGTGCAATATAAGAACCCTTGCTATCATTTAGAATATGGATTAATTTTCCTCCATGATGAAAAGATATACCTTGCTTATTTTGGTCAATTTTGGCCTCCATTTGGTATAACCAAAGAGTGACCAATGTAAATGCATATGGATATGTGGTATTCATAGCTAAAACCCTTGTTTTAATTACTTTAGGACCATAAGAAATCAATATTGTTATGTTGCCCAAGGAGTCTTTTCAATCTCCTCTGATTTGTAAGTAATTTATATCAAAGCCAAGCTAATGTAAATGTCTTTCATTGAAATTATTTTTTGTTTGTGTAGGATCAATATGGTTATGCCAAAAATAAGCACCACCTATGTATAGTGTGATTTTTAAATCTTGTTGGTGTGGATTATTTTTGGTTTTTTGAATGTGAGGACTTGGCAGGGATGTGGGCCTTCGATTGGTCCCTTATTAAGTAAATTTTGTGAAACTCCCATTTAAAGGTTAGTAACACCACATTTTTGTTAATAATTTTCATTTGGTGATTTATCTCCCTCAATTGTGTGAGGGATAAAACTTTGGTATTTATAAAGGGACATGTTAAGCTCCTTTATATGAGTAAGTATAACTGAAGCATATCCATGCACATCCACATATAAATGGGTAAATGACTCATATTTGTTATGAAATGCTCTATATTTTAATAAAGAAAGAATACCTCTACTAAAAATGAATTAAAACTCAAAATTTGAAGGTCTAAATACTAGCCCATAGGATGTAGTTTTGAATTGACTGGTATAATCTTGAAGGGATTCATCATCATGTTGTTTAAAATTGTGAAAATATTCTAATGTAACTTTTGGAAACTTATGGATATTTAAAGACATGAATAATACATCTTCCAATTTTGAAAAAGTGGTTAAGGATCCCCTTGGTAGGCTATAAAACCAATTATGAGATTCACCAAAATTCTCATATGAAATACCATTAGTAATAATTTGTCATCTTTTTACCATTGATCAAAATAATGCACATAGTTAATCATGTGCTCAAAGGGATATTTATGATGGAAAAATATAGGCAAATATGGGAATTCAAAACCATACAGATAAGGATATTCAAGTATACATTATGTAAGAGGTTGATTGTTTAATGAGGTAACATTTACATTAGTATTATAGAAATCCATTTGCATTTAAAGTATAGAAACCTATTTTTGAAGATCCCCAAATAGTGCTCATGATATACATAAGATACTCTATGGGAATGGTGGTGCTTGGCATAGGTGTTATCATTGATTCTAGTTCACCACCTCTAATTAATCTAGGCATATGAGTATCATCATCCTCATGGATAACAAGTGTGAATTCCAAATCATTGGATTTAATATACTTTGGTAATGGTATTAGATTTTTGAATTGTGGTAATATTATTATGCCATATAGAGAGATTGGAACATTAGGAGTATTTGTTACCTTAGGTTTGTAATGTTTATTCCTTATTGGTGCCTTAATGTTACTTGGTAAAGATGCCATGATGTCTTGGTTAACCTTTCAAAAAAATTTAATGTCAAATGAAAGGAACAAAGAATCATCACCCTTGGTGAGGAAGATATTTTTTGGGAATGTTAGAATTATAAGGGTTTGAATCAATTTACTTAAAGGAATATCCCCATTATGAGTAGTTTACAAATACTCCATGATATTATGATGGAGTTAGCAAAAGCTATCATGATCAAATGAAGAAATATCTTTACCATGTGAGACCCATTTTGGTGTAAAAGCTAAAGATAATTTTTTTTTTTATATTCTTTAAGATGAATCAAATCATTCTTGAAATGAAAAGAGTATGGAACTGATTAGAGGGATGGTAGCTACCTAAATTTAAATATTTCATATCATAAAATTTAGCACTTGGAAGAATACAAGATTAATCCATTTTTAACCCTTCCTTGATAGAAAGTTGTAGAGTTTCATAATCATAATCATTAAAGCAATCAATATCATCCTTGATGAGAGAGATAAAAAACACAAAGATTAGGATGAAGTTGGTAAAAAACATCTAAAAAGGAATACTTATGAAATAATGATTCTCAAATGTTGGGTTCACCAAATGTTTAACCATAAAATTTAGATTAGGGAATATAGGGTCAAAGGTGTAAAGATAGCCTAGGACACAAGGATGGTAGACTATCTCTAAAGTATGCAAATTAATTACAAACCTTAGATAAACATATACTAAATTTATTATGTTGAGATATGCTAAAAATAGAAAGTAAAACTATATTATATATTGAAATGATAATGGAAACACAATACTTATATGGTTATAATGATAATATAGATTTGGATTTGGAATAGGAAGAAAGTAGACTGGATTTGAATCTTAGATCAGTTTTTTGATTTTAGAAATTGTACCTTTATATTCATGGACACTTACGTAGACCTGGCATGGTTTTATCAACATTTATATTTGAATTAGATGTAGGTGTTTAGTATAAAATACCTATCAAAACTAGATGTGACCACCTAGATGCTTCTATCTTTAACTCTAATGCATTCAAATCTAGGTCATGTACTATTACTCCTTATCAAATAAAAACACCCTGGTTCTTCATCTTCATAGTGTCTATGGGGTAAATAGGTTAATCGGCACATGATGTAGAGCTATGCCAAAGAACCTTATATGAATGAACACTATCTACATAGCCCATACTATGAACATGGCCTCATACTTATGTTGTTATCCCTTATGTGTTGGTTTGTGTGTGCATGAGGATGAAATGTGTGATAAACAAGTACATATAGTTGCCTAACTTAAAACTTGGAAAATATGGCTCATGAAATTCTCTTTCTATACTTAATCTTTTAAATGTGTTATCCTTATGATTATTATGGAAATAAGGTAAAATAGGGAAATTTTTCTCACTTGAATACCTTATGAGAGGTAATAAGTTGATAGGTGAGGAATGAATAAGGATTGATGTTGTATATATACCAATACATTTGGAGAATATATCACATTAAATAACTTAGGCTGAACATAGGAATATTTTTCTTTGGAAAATTGGATGACTTTAGGGTACTGGAAACTTGTATTGGGATATGACACTTGCATAAACATAAGTGTTTGACTGGGATGCAAATGTTTGAGAAACTAGAAAATATGTATAGGTCTAGAACTTGTAAATATATATGATAAGCAAGTTTATGACATTTTAAACATGATAAAAAGTATGAGTCATCATAATAACATAGGTCAAACTAAGAGATAATAAATATGCACATAGAGATAATGTATATGAGATTTTTAGTAACAAGAAAGGTCTAGAAACTGAAGTTATATCCATAATATGTATTTACCAAGTGTACAAGATTTAGGTGATTTATAATTCAAAAATAATGTCTATGATGTAATATATCATGTGGTTGATCTCTAAGGTGATAAAAATGAGGTGGTTTTCTCTTATTAAAATTATATACTTTTACCATATAAGCTACTATATATGCTGATTATTTTTCATTATGTAAGAACTTTACTATTTGTTCTTTGCTATGAATTTCTATATTAGAATATGTTATTGAAGATGAATTATGAACCTATTTTATTAATTATTTCCCTTTGTAAGCATATTTAACATTTTTTTTCCTTTTGGAGAAGACAAATTTAATTTTATGTTATTATTTACTAGATCACATGCATATTTATGCACATTCATATATAAGATATCGAAATAAATGTAAAATTTATACAATTTTCTTTATTTATGTGGAGAAATAACACCCTTACTGAATATGAATCGTGTTTCCAAATTTGAGGGTCTATTTGTCAAAAAGTGTAATGCATCCTTAAATCATATAACATAATATCAAATAAACTCATCATCACCTTGATTTAATCTTTGTCAATGTTGCCATGTTAATTTAGGCATTTCATGCTTATGATAATTTGATAAAAATATGTCTTTTAATTTATTGAAAGTGGGTAAAAAACCATTAGGCAGACTATATAACTAATCCTAAGCTTCTCATGTCAGGACTGTATGAAAACATTTTAACAATATGTGACCATATTAGGCCCATTGACCAAAATAATGCACTTTTTTTCTAGAGGGTTGGCAGGGTCTCCATGACCATCAAATAAAGGAAACATAGGAATGATAAACTCTTTTGGATAAGAATATTCAATGAGATTTTATGTAATAGGTTGAATCAAATGATATTATCTTTGATATTAGCACCACATGATACAAAATATAAATTAAGTTTCTACACTTATTTTTGAAGGTTTCCTATAACATTCATCATAGATAAGATATGGATTATAAGGATTGAGGTTTGAAAAAGGTGCACTCAAGGGTTGTAATTTACCATCTACTTGAAACATAGGAATAATGAACTCATCATAACTATCATTTAATTCCAAGACCACATCATTTCATAATTTAGAGTTATTGCATAAAAGAACATTGCATAATTTAGAGTCATTAAATAAAGGAACATTCATATCACATGATATTTTTATGAAATATATTATATCATTTTGAATTTCATGAATTCTTTTATGTAAAGACTGACTATTTTATGAATTTTTGGAAATAAATAAATAATAATTATGCTTAAGTATGTCTAATGGTATAAAATTTGTTTCTTATAGAGAGGGAATAGAGGAATCACCTTTATATTTTGTAATATTTGCATGATCAAGAGAGAGTCAATAAGGATGACTTTCAATTTTTATAACATTTATATCATATATCAAATTAAAAATACATTCAACTTTTAGAACATGTGCATCATCCAAAAAGAGGGAAAAATAAGTACTTGTAACTTGTGTAATGTTTGAATCATTTAATGAAGAAGAAGTATATTCAAATTTTATCATATTTTCATCATCAAAAGATAAATAAAGGGAATTAATTTAAAATTTTGTATCATTGGAAATATATAGAGAGAAATGGAAACACTTTCCATTTTTTTAGCATTTGCATTTTATAGTAATGGAGAAAAACATTCAATTTTTTCCATATTTGCATCATCAAGTAAATAAAAATTACATATAATTTTTTTCATATTTGTATTATCTATATAATGAGAAATATTTATAATGGAAGAATGATTTCATCAAGACTTCGCTTCATACATTGGTTTTGCGCTTATGCATGTTTATTTTATAGGATTGAATGTTATGAAGTGTAGGATAAAATTGTACAGGTAAGCAAGGTGTATTCTTAAATAAAGCATCTTTGGATTGTAAATCATGCAAATTGGGAGAAATAGGGATATGTATGTTCGCATCATGTTTGCTTGTTATGAAGGGTGATCAAAAGAAGATTGTAAATAAGATGTAATGGAGTTATGATTTTTCATTTCATATATAATATGTTGTTTCACTTTCTCACTATCATAATCATAATCATTATCATAATCATAATCATTACATTCATAATCATTTTCCTCATATACATCAGTAGCATTGTTAATCATGAAATAATTTTCATTAGTACATTCCTTAGAATAATCATGCACTATATAATTACAAGAAAATATAAAATATAAGGAATGAGGACTATGAAAAATACATGTATTAGAATAATCATCGAGCATAATATTGATAAAAAAGAAAAGACACAAGGGATGGAAGATATTAGAGTTTTTAATAGAGGTGGCCATTTTAAATCTTAAAATTATAAGAAGGAAAATAATAATTATTTTTGGATAAATAATAGGGTTCTATTAGTCCCTTTCCCTATATTAAAATCACAAATTTTTATAACAAGAGTACATAAAATAACTAGGCTAAACCATCATGGCTTAAGGAATACCAAATATACCAAATGGCCACAAGTCTACAAACCAAATAAATAACTAGACCAATTCACAATCAAAGCCCAACATCAATCACAATACCATCATTTAATGGGATAATATTCTAGGAGGTTACTCATCTTTCCCTTTTTTCATTTTTTCTTTTTCACCTCCTGCCACTTCCCTTGTTCTGAATTCACTACTATAATTTGCTTATTTGAATTCAGACTATCCAAATTCAAATTTTCAAACAATTATTTATCTGAATCTGAATTTTCTACTTCATGTCCTCTCTTCACTCCCCCTACTAAAATTTTTAAGGAAATATTTTGTCCTTCATCTCTTTCTTCCACTTTAGACTCAACTTATTTAAAAGAAGCAACTTGTTCTCCTTTCTTATTTTGTCTCAATTCCACATTTTCATGCATTTCTGATTCTTCAAAATAGTCTTCAGCCACTACCACTAGATCTTTCTTGCTTTCTCTAAATTATACATTTACCTACATTTCTAGCTCTCAAAAACACACTTCAATGACTACTACTAGATCTGGAGCACTCCATTTGTTTGAGTTGTATTTTCCCCCTTTTTTTCCCCTACTATAGGACATTTCATGGGATATGAAGCATAAATATGACCAAGTAATTTGAAATTATGACATCAAAATGTTGTATTATCATAATATAAATATTGAACATGAGAAACTTTGCCAATTTTCAATATAATTTTCTCTAAAACTCCTTTACTTAGATCAATCTCTACACAAATTCTAAAAAATATGCATAGATTTGTGGCAGCCTTCTTATGATCATTATTTAAAAAAGACCCAAACGCATTACCTATTTCATTATAAGCATGCCAAAAATGTAAAGGAAGGTTATGGAGCAAAACCCACAATAGAATCTTCATTACTGAGAGTGTATTTGGATCAAACTCTAGAAACTAAGGAGTGATAAACAAAATTGCATTACCCCAAAACCAGGGGCCCTCCAAGAAAAATTTATGATAATCCTTATCCTCACTAAAATGAATAATAAAAAAACATTTAGATCATAAATAAATCTCACAATGGGTTGACTAAGTTGCATAGACCCATTGATATAAGGTTATCGAAGAAGATCATAGTCCATTAAATCTATAGATAACTACATCTTTAATAAAGAAATGATAATACTCATCCACTTCCTTATTTGAAATATCCATGAAAGGTACCTCCTTTACTGGTTCTACAATATAGGCTTGAGGTGAAGAAGTGTATTTCAAAAAAATTGGCTTGGATGCCACATTTTGGATGACTTATTTGAAAGTTATAGGTTTGGAAGAGGAAGCTTGATTAAATCCTTCCCCACCTCCCTTTAGTCTTGAAGCCATGAAAATGAGTGAATATTTTTCTAATTGATATAACGATAAATTCAGAGGATCATGTAGTTCTTTACCCTATTGCACCAAACATTGGAACTCAGCTAGGACACCTAAAGAGGCTACCAAACTCAGTTTAAGATCTTTCACCAAATCTATCCCTTTTACCTAGTTGTAAATTATTTTACCTGAGAAAGATTTGACCAAGATTTAAAAACCTTAGATTTTCCTCTTGTACATCCTGCTGATATTTAGATGCTCCCCCACTTATCACACTACCATCCTCAAGTGCCTCAAATAAAAAAAATGAATGTTGTTGTGTAGTTATTCATTATGGCATTTTGTCAAACACTTGGTCTTTATTCTTCCCCATGTATTTTTCTAGGTGAGGAGCGATTCTCCCAACCATATCCAGATGAGTGTACCCAAACAAATCCTTAGTATATTTCCCTCCATTCTCTACTCCACAACAACTACTAGGATCTTTAATCAAGTATCTGGCCTCCCTTAAAACCCTAAGCTCCTCTTCCTCATCAATATTTAGCCTCAAATCAAGCCTCAACCATGCCACTCTTTCTCACATAGTCACACAGATAGAGCCCCTCCATAGGGTCTATTAATTATTCTCCTATTTCTTTTCAACTTGCTAACCCACCAAGGGTTTTGATGATTTTGGTCTAGTTTGACTTGGTGTAATAACTATGATGCTTATGGTATGTGAGGCTCTACACCATTTTTATTTGTTTTGATTCTTTATTGTTTGTTGATCTCAATGTTGATGGCTCATTTGGTGACCTTCTAGATAATAGTAGTATGACCATGGTAGAACTTATGGGGTATGACCTTGTGGATCGATTCATTTACCTTTATATCTATATATTTTCCAATTTTTTAAGTCCTCAAATTTATGATCAGTGGAACATATCCATGATTCATAAATGGCCTTGCGAATAGATCCCTTATTCAGGATCACACTCCATGGCTTGCTGGTATTTTCTCTTCCATCTTTTTTTGAGATCTTTTCTTAGCTTAAAAATATATTACATATGGAAAATAATAATTATTACTCTAACAACACACTCTTATATGCAAGATCTAATATTCACACAATAAATAATTAACCATTACATAGAATTTAATGGATGAGGACTATGAGAAATACATGCATTAGAATAATCATCGGGCATAATATTGATAAAAAATAGAAGATCCAAGGGATGGAAAATATTAGGGTTTTTAATAAAGGTGTCCATTTTAAATCTTAAAATTATAATAAGTAAAATAATAATAATTATTCTAACAACACACTCTTATATGCAATCTCCAATATGTGCATAATAAATAATTAACCATTACAATATATTTTTAAGGTATTTTTGAAATATGAGAGTTTTTTATTAAAATTAAAAAATAGACAAAACCTATAAATTATTTTAAAAATAGGTACACCCTTCTTCCACTAAGACAAATTTAATAAAAATAGTAAATTTAGAATTCAAAAAAATCCATGCAATGTTTTGTCTAAAAAAGAGGTTTTTTAATCCCTCAATGCATCTATAAAAAAATTTAGAGCATTTGAAAAATGGAGTTATTATGGATTAGATATTATCCAAACAAGGTAGAGAGTCACAAGCAAAGGTAAATAAACCCTAATAGTGAGATAAGGGCGAAGATCTAGGGAAAAAATCATAAAAGAATTATGTTTAAAAAAAAAAAAAGGCTAATCAAAGATTAGATCTTAAACCTTGAGATAAAATTTAGATATTTGAAAAAGAAGGTTGGAACCCTAAGGGTACCTAGTGGTTTAGAAAAATTCAAACAATACACAGGTTCACCAATATGTTTTGTTTAAATTTGGATTAAAATGTGAATTAACTATAATTAATAATAAATAAATAAAATTAGAGCAATAGTATTTCCATAGTCCATATATAATATTCAAGAATATTCTTGGATGAACTTGTGTACATATATTTGGATTAGTGTTTTGAATACACTCAATGATCCATCATCATGAAGAGAATAAAATGATATAAGATTATATAATTAGGTCTTAAATTGAATAGAATAAATTATAATTTTGTAAATGACATTTAAATAAGTAGAATGAAAGTAAACAATTGAATTCAATAAGATAAAAATTATTGAAAGAAGGATAACTATGAAAATTAAAGACAAATTTAGTTATTACTATCTAGTGGTTGATTGTGTTAATTGACAGAGAGTAAAAGTGGTTAAATAGTGACTGTATTTGAAAATTTTAGAAGTTGGATTTAAGATTATGCAAGGACATACATGACATATAAGGACATGATCACCTCCCACTACTATTCCTATTGGGTGATCCCATGTTTTTGAAAAAAACTAGAAATTAGGGTATGATCACTTGTAACAGTTAGATTTAGGTATGTATGTATTTATTTGACCCTCAAAGATTTGTGGAACATATGAAAATTGATTTTGAAAGGTTGAAACCCTAATAAGGATTACAATGATTTGAAGACATAAATAAAAAAAGGTGGAGTGAAATTAGGTTGAGTTGACCTTAATCATCCCCATGAAGATTTAACACTACCTATTGGGACATGATCACCTTCCACTACTATTCCTATTGGGTGATCCTATGTTTTTGAAAAAAACTAGAAATTAGGGTATGATCACTTGTAACAGTTAGATTTAGGTATGTATGTATTTATTTGACCCTCAAAGATTTGTGGAACATATGAAAATTGATTTTGAAAGGTTGAAACCCTAATAAGTATTACAATGATTTAAAGACATAAATAAAAAAAGGTGGAGTGAAATTAGGTTGAGTTGACCTTAATCATCCCCATGAATATTTAACACTACCTACATACCCAATACTCCAATGAGGGAAATCAAATAAGCTTGTGACTTGGATGATGACTATTTTATATTATTAGAATTTTAATTGATAATAATAGGGAGCTTTAGCTCAGTGTGCACTTGTGTGAATAAACCTCTATATTGAAATTTCTAAGTGGAATTATAAGTGACTTGAGTGTGCCTTTATAATAATCCAAAAGGGGGAACACATGCTACGAAGCCTAAAAACATGGAAGATAAGCTAAGGGAGGGGATAATTTGAAAATATGTTTTTTGGTAGGAAAAATACAAAAACAACCCATAGGTATATAAATTCCTCCCACTATTATCCCTATTGGATGTTACTATCCACTAGGGACAAGTGCTTATATTTGGATTTGGGTTTGTCCATAAAAATGCTTAAGATAATTTTTAGTGATCTAATTTTTTGTATGAAATAGATGAATATTTTAAATATAAATATGGATTCACATATTATTAGCATAGGGTGAAATGGAAAAATATGTACTAATTAAGTGCACAAGTGAATTAAAGTCAAAATGGGTCCAAAATAACATGATCAAATATTCATGACCAAATTAAGGTTACTACATACCCCTATTCTAGAAATGAAATTAACAGATTAAAATATAGATATAACTTAGTGTGTAAGACATATTTTATCTTTGAGATGATACTCAAATTGTACAAGGCACCATAATATTTGGTAAACCTTGAAAAACACATGGCTGAATTTTGAAAAATCTTGAATTTGAAATTTTAAAATGTTTGAATTTGAATTTGAGGGAAAGGGATGAATACACCATGTATGTGTGAAACCAATTCTATTTTTGTGAATTTTATAGGAGATGATGCTTCTTTGAATCATTGGAGAATTAGTGCCTATCATGAATCACTTGGAGAAAATGGCTCATTAGCCAAACCATTGGAGAAAATTGGGGGTGATTAAACCCCAAATTAGATTTGGACGTGTAAAATGAAAATAACACCCATTAAGGGACATTGAAACCTCAATTTATCTCTCCTTTTATTTGTAACCCTGAGACATGAAATAGGTTGAAATCCAAAATGGATTCACACATATAATGCTATAGGGCACTAAACCTCTAGGTTATGCACTATACACCTATATTGAATCAACCACTATAGATGGCTTGTGTATTTAATTAAAATTTTGTTTTTGAAATTCATGATAAAAATAAAATGGAGTAAATCCATGCTCTTAACATGTATACAACTTGGCAACTATAATTTTGAAAATTTGAAAAATAGAACAATGTGCATGTATATATATCATGACTCCATTATAACTATAGAATATGTAATTGTTTTTGGATGCTAATAGTAAATTATATTTTAAACTCATGCATAAACTTGTATCATGAAATTGAAACTATGTAAATTTTTACTTTGATCTTAAAATAGGAGTGCATATGCATGGAATATGCCCCCATGATATGTGATAATAACTAAAATATGAACCATGTTTCAACTTTTGAAAATTTATTTTATGCCAAAATTAATTTTTTCTCTTGAAAAGGTTGATCTCATGTATAAAAATTACACTAAAATTCCAATTTTTTAGGTGAGGGAAGTGATCTTTAAAGTCACTCATCTCAAAATAAAAAATAACTTGCACCATGCATAGTAAAATGTAATCATTAAAAAATGTAGCATATGTGAAAAGTATGTTAGCGTGTAAGATTTAAATTTTATATGTAACATATGAGGTAAGGCCTATAGAATGTATCAATGAATGCCATAAAATTATCATATTGTGTTAGTATTTCATGATATGGATCATGACACTTATCAAACTCAACAAGTTAAACTAACATAAACTACAAGCATAAAATCATACAACAAGGCCAAGGACCACGAATAAGGGACATATTCAAAGTTGTAAAATGATAATTTCACACACAATAGACATGAATAATGTCACAAACAAAGGACATTAATACTATCACAAATAAAGGACATGTTCAAATATCACACATAAAATAGGGCCAAGGGATAATTAAAAAGGACATGTTCAAATTTCATACACAACATAGGGCTAAGGGCCAATAACAAAGGACATGTTTGAATAAGAAGGTTGCATGTTTAATTCACATTGAGTTCACCAATTTGTTTATCCTAATATTGGATTAATGTGACACTAACCCTTAATTATATATAACTAATAGAATCATATTTAAGATATGAATTACTATAAACAACTATGTATGATGATTATAATTTTCTCATTCTAGAATTTGAAAATTAGTTTTAATGATAGATAGATCGACAAGGTTTGGACATGTACAACAATTGATTATGTCCCTAATGGTCAATTATATCATTTGAAAATGAGACCTTGAAAATTTATCAAGAGGTGTGGATGCTTCATTAATGTCTTTTACCACTTTCACAATATATTTTCTATGCACACGTACACCTTAAATATAAAACCCTAATTCCATAAACAAATACTTGTAATATCAAATGGGTGGGGGGATCAAGAAAAAAGGATTGAGTTGGGCTTACCTTGGTCAATCCCCATTGAAAGAACAAATGTTGTGCTACATTTTCAATGTTCCAAATAGGGATAAAAATCAAATATATCTATCGTACCTACGCATGTATGTGAAATGGTGTTATAAAAATTTAGATGTTTTTTGTCCTAACTTACCCTTGACACAAGCATGCAAATGTAATCGTAATTTAGAATAAATATCTAATAATTTAGTATAAGTGTATATCTTGAAAGGTGATAATGCTTATCCTAAATTCCTTATAATAGCTTTGTTTATATAAGGATTTCTTAAAATTTGAATTAAAAACTTAATGGTGCACACAAAGGATCAAAAATTTTTAGAGGGGACTCAAAATATTTAATAATGAACTCAAAATAATTAAAAGGGAACTTAAAAGACTTAATATGAGACTGAAAGAAATTAAAATGGGTTTATCAAGTCATAGAAAATCATAAAGTAAAAAGGGGTTATCAAGACATAAAGAATCATAAAGTAAAAGGGGGTTATAAAGTTATAAAAAATCATAAATTAAAAGGGGAAATATAAAAAGTACCATTAAGTGTTTAGTTTTTAGTTAAGACCTATATAAGCAAAGTGATTAAAAAGACATTATAAAAAAAGTGTTGTGTCAAATTTGGGTGTCTACACATACTAATGAAAAAATACAAATTATAACTAATTTTCCTTAAGAAACTATCCATGATCATTTTATCACAATACAAAATTTAATTAATGAGTTTTTTTATAAAATTTCAAAGCATAAAGAGAATACATATTTCTTATTTAATCCCTTTTAAAGGGAAAATTTATAGAAAATGGCTACAATGTGGAAAGTTTTATAATTTTATATTATTTATAACTTTATTTACAATATGAACTTTATATATTTCCATGTACACAAAAAATAAGTAACATATATATTATAACATGAGACCACTAAAATGCAAGCTTCAAAAGTTCATGAGCTTTAAAGTGTATTTTATAAGGTCAAGTCAATGAAGATATCCCCTCCCCATCCTTATGCTATCATTAAGTGTATTCCTTAGGTACCATTGAGGCAAGGATTTCCAACACTAGCCTTTACCAAAATAAATGAAATAGGCCAAGGTATAATATAAATTAACTTTTAAGAAGGTAGTTCCTCTAGGTAATTATACATAGTAAAAAGCCTCTCATAAAAGCTAGGGGATACCTCCAAAAATAAGACAAGGACTCAAAGACTCAAACATTAAATTAAGAGAATAAAACATTCCTAATAAAATATACCATGAGAGGTAAAAAATAAAATACCTTCAATATCTTTATGTGATTATTAAGTCCACAAGGATGAGTTTCCACTTCATAGTTCCAAGGGGTGAGAGAAAGAGGGCCTTAGGATAATACATAACATTTTACAAAACCTTTAACCCAAATGAAATATAAATTTAGGGTTATTTATTTCTTCTTTTCTAACCCTGGTATAAAATAAAATAGGAGGACTTGGGCTTATAGCTCCCTTTGCCCAACCCTACTAAGGAAACTAGTTACATATTTCCTACATGAAAAGCTCATTTGGGAAACATTATCTTAAAATTTTAAGACATAAATTCAATTTTAAATTTATATAATTTCCAAACCGTAAAAAAATAATCAAATAAGAAGAATTGGGATAATATCTCAATTTTCCCAACCCTACCAAGGAAACTAGTAACATATTTCCTATATACAAAGCTCATTTGGGAAACATTATCTTACAAGTTTAATACATAAAATAAAGTATCAAAAAAAAAAAAATTATATAAAGGAAAAACATATATAAAATTTCATTAGAATGTCAAAAAAAGAATTTGGCCTTAGTTTTGAACAATAGAAAAAATATAAAAACAAGGGTACAATCCAAAGGGCCTTGTCAATCCTTTAAAATTTCAAACTATTTAAGAAAGAGGACAAGAGGTTTATTAAAAATTAAATAAATAATGTAAATTTTAAATGAAACCTCTATATTGGATCATCCAATTGGGTGATGGAAAAAATTCCTCTGCTAAAACTTGTAACAAGATTCGTTCCTATCTCCCAAGTTCCTCCAAACTCTAGTTCTCAAACTTCAATTTTTAAAATGAATTTTTTTATCAAGGATGGATTCATTTTTACCTATAGGTAAACATAATAATTAATTAACATTTGAGAAGGTGTCAATTATCCATTCCTATTAATTTTTCTCCCTCTAAAAATTTTCTATCTCATTACTCCATTTATAAAGGCACAACTCTCTTTTATATGGTCACATGGACAAACATGGATTTCCTTACACTCTATTTTCATATCTCAGTTTTAAGCCTATAAATAAATGTGTACTCATAACCATTTTAATAAGACCTACTTACTATTTTTTTAATTTGTAATTGTTATTGTACTTGTTTTATAAGCTTACTTTTATTTTATCAGTTTCCATAATTTAGATTTAATACTTCATTTCTTGTAGTTGTTTAATTTAGATTATTTATATAATTATAATAGTTTATATTTCATATTTTCTATTTAGGTATTGTTAAATATTATTTTCATGTTTTCAAGTGATACCATCCAATAGGGATAATATAAGCATGCTGGTGAAGGAGTCCAACATACAAAATATGTTCAATATTTAATTATATTTAAGTACATGGGATATAGAAATATATCTTCCACCTTAGCATTGCATGATTATTCATAATATTCTATAAATGTACTAAAATCTCATGTATTTTTTGTTGTCCTATATTAAGGTGGTTTCATCTAATGACTAACTGATTTGATTAGTAGTATTGGTATGGTACCACTAGTGCTTTCAAGAATGAGAGCAAGTTCGTATGCATGCACTGTACATTCAAGTAAAAAGAATGGTTATGGGTTGATGAACATGATTTTAGCCCATGAAAAAAAAAGTAAAGGAAATAATACTTAGTGCTTATTACATTTTAAATGTTTTATTTTCATGCACTTTTAGTGAGAACATGCTTTAATGAGGGTATTATATGGTGCACCTTGTATGATATTTAGAAGGCACACACATGTACCAAAGTGCAAGGAAAGACTACAAAGGACCACTAAGTGATCATGGATCTTGAATTTATAAAATTAATGGTTATTTATGAATATTTGAAATGGTTTTAAATAATTAAAAAGATAAAAATGGTGTTGAAATTGAGCTAAAATGAATAGAAAGAAAAAAGAGAGATAAAATAGAAAGGAGAAGAAATTAGGGCAAAAACTTGTGGATTTTGAGGAGAAAATAATATTGGGAACATGGTGAGTTTATTAAATATAACCTCTATGACCTTGATTTTTCTCAATGGAGTTATTTTGTAAGTTTTGGATGGATATATATGGAGGATTTATAAACTTGGAGAAGACACATAAAAACAAGAAAGAGTTAAAGAAAATCAACATTAAATTTAAAAAATTCTAAAATTATATTCAAGATTTGAGGCAAGAAGTAAGTTTTATTAGTTTCACTCTTTATTTTCTCTCTCATAGTTATAGTTTATTTATATTTTTATAGATTTATAATGTGGCTATCTTTATATAATTTCTAGGTTTGCATGGAGGTTCAGATGGTAGAAATTAGAAGGTGAGAACTTTGCCAGGGTGCATAATATCTTTGCATAGTCTTCCACCTTGATTCTTTTGACCAAATAATTATTACTATGTATCCATAACATAGGAGTCTAGACTAATTCTTGTTATTGTGTTGACTTAATAGTTGTATTTGGTTGTGATTAAAAAAGTGAAACCCTAGATGCATTTGTTTATTCCTCAAGGACTTGTTGAGAGGAATGATTATTAACTTTATTGATTTCATAAGATGGTTGAAATAATAAAAATGGATATTTTACCTCAAATGGATACCTTTTATGTTGGGTCAAATGAATTAGACCATATTGAGCTCATTTTTATATGTGGGTGTGTTTATTTGTGTATACATTTTATTTTACCTCTAATATATAGTCATTAATATCCTTGTTATATGTTTTTATTGGTGGAAACAAATTGTATATCTCTTTCCCATAAACTTGAATAAATTTTTATTTCATTTTACTTATGATTAGGAGAATACTTAAACCTTAGGCTGATGGTTGTGGGTTTTAAGGGTCACCAATGGAGGGATTATCTTACTCATTTCCCCTTTCTTTCAATAGTTTCATAGTGAATCTGTTATTTTTAGATTTTTTTAATGGAAGACATGCAATTGCATTGTGGATCTTTGGTATTTATTTCTTGATTTATAATGAATATTTTTTGTATTATTTCACAATGCATAAGATTTGGTTTTGTCATTAAACTTAAATTATAATAGTATCTTGACTATTGATGTTAGTATATCTCTAAGTTATAACATGATCTTGATATATACATTGTCAAACTTATCTACTATTGATAGTATATATTCTATATATGAAATGTTATAATTAGGAAAATATTTATTCTATGAATTTGTTTTATCTTGAATTTTATCATTTGGTTGAAATTCATGTGGCATGCACTTGTGTTTGATTAGAATATTAAATATCTTGGAGGTTGGATTCGATTATGAATTTAAATACTCCATTGTCATTTTAACTAGTATACCTAAATAAATATTATTAATATATGTAATAGGAATGGTTAACTTGGTATTCAATGAAATTGTTTGTTTTTATTATATCACTATGGTTTACTCATCTTGAGAAATAATGTATGTAATACTATACTTATATAATAACTATTACTGTATTACAAGAAGCTGAATGTGTTAAGTCATTATGATTGTCCACTATAAGTTTTTTTACATAGATATTAGTATATTATTAAGAATGGTTTATATATTAGTTGATATACTACTAAATCTAAGAAAAAATTCTAGGGCATATAACATTATCTAATTGGATCATTTGATCTCACCATCAATTGGAAATAATCACCCCTATTAGACATCTTATCACTAAAAATTTGAATAACTTCTTGAATGTGAAAATGTTTTTCTCAAGAGGTGAATACTCTAAATCTAATTTGATATTGAAAAAAATTATCTTTGAAATGAATGCCTTGTGCGTTATTGGTGACTATGTACAAATAATTGATTTTGTGTATTTGTGACTCTAGCTAGAAATGCAAATGTGACTATGTTGGTTGAATGGTTGTACCTTAAAAGGATTATTTCACTTGAATATTCAAGTATATATTTTAGAGATATTTAATTTATTATGTTTTAATAATATTATAGTATACTAGAAAATGCCACAAGTGATGGTGGGAATTGAGCACTAAGATAAATTTTGTTATGTCTTGTTCAAAACAAAAAAACCTAGTTAAGGACCTCAACTTTTGGCATTTGGTTATCATGCATGAATTATAATATGATACCTATGAAATAATGTTATTTTAGCATTAAATTTTTTTTACAAGTAATGAAATCAACCTGGTAACTTTGTCCCCTATTATGATCATGTAATTTGCACATTTATATTAGGATCTAGCTTCTAAACTTGTAGGATTGCATGTTGTTGGGACTACTTCATGTTGGTTTTGTAAATTTGACATACTTATATATGATGGAAACTATGTAACATGCATATAATGATTATCTAAACATTTAATGCACTTTAATAACCTTTTTGTGGGTAATTTAGGAATTTTATGCATTAATTCAAATGCATTTATTATTATTACTATGTTAGGATGAACATTAATTTTATTTATTGATGTATCAGGTTTATTTATACCACTCAAATTGTTACTTATTTTATTTGAAGAATCAAAAGAATACTTTGTGTTATTAATAAATTCTTAAAATATTATTAAAAAAATTAAGCCAACAGTAACATGATTGAATAAGGAATTCTAAGGTTTACTATATCAGATGAAATATGTAATTTCTATTCATTTGATTATATTATGATTGTAATTTTTTGTTTATAACTCTATTTTATTTATATACTGCTCATTAGTTATTAATCTCTGTTGAATGATACTAAGTGAGATGGAAACTAAATATTCTATATGATATTGTTAGGTTCTAACCATATTCCTTATTATTATTATTATCACAAAGTGAATAATAAAATCTTGTCCAACTATGATTGTGGCCACTTATCTAATGTTTGGTTCACTTAAGTATTTTTCATTGTGATATGGCTAGAAAGAATACTAATAGGTTATTGGCTAGAAAGAATACTAATAGGTTATTGGGTAATTGAATATTGTTGTCATAATGGAATTAATTATGATTTGATATGAAGTAATGATTGGTGATTATATAGTGTTAGGTTTACTATGTCATTGATTGTTTGGCTCAGATGAATAAACTTATGAAATTACTAAGATTATGTTATATTATATTATATTATTAAATATGTTAGTACATAGTTTATGATATGTGATATTGTTGAAAATGGTTTCACAAAAACAATTAGACTTATAATTGCATTTAGTTCATTATGATTTAATGGATTTATTTTGTTGATAATGGTAGCATTGTCAAGATTTAAGGAATTTGAGAAAGTAACATTTGTAGTGATATCTTAGGTGGAACTTAGGGTTGTAAAAACCAAATCTTGTCCTTGGCCACAACTTTAGACAAAACCCTTGTAACCTAAGTTGGTAATTTCAAGATCACCCTCAGAGGATCCTAGCTTAATTTATATTTATTAAAGTTAATTAGGGTGATTTACATTAACCTAATTCACCTCAATCAAAATAGGTGTGACACATCTCATAGATAAGATTCATGTTGGTATTTCAAGCATAGATCTATGAGATGATCCTTAGAACCCTAGTATAATCTTGGGCAATACGTGGTGATTAGACATGAACCTAGTTAGCTTATGCAATAACTCTACTTGATTCCCTATATTAATGTACATGATAAAAATCTATAATGTTTACCAATATGTTAATTTAAGTGTGTATTACTAAAAATAAATGTTTTAATTTAGTAAAAACATTTTTGGTAGTTGGTTAGTCATGAGCAAACCTTAATATTCTTAGTTATTTAAAAAAAATATATAATTTGAATTTTTGAGGATATGAAATCTATCCAAGGTCATTAATAGTGATATGGGATGTCCCAATCACTTATAGGATACAAATTTGGTTTTAGGTATTTAAATCTTCCTTAAAAAGTATATAATTTATCTTTCACACAACTCTAAAAGTGTGTTACTTATCTAATTCGAGTTATGCAATTTGGTGAACCATTTTTTAATTTTTTAAACTTCTAATTAAATTAATAAAGGGTTATAGAAGTATATTAGACATAGGTGAAGGGGTATGAATAATTTCATGAGATTAAAAATTGGAAATTTCTTAATTGTGAAACTAGATCAAAACTAGGTAATAAAATATACAAAGTGATAAAAATGAAATTCTACATATATATTAGTTTGGTAACCTTGATTACTAATTTAGTCTACTTGATTGTCCATATGTAACCTTGTACACTCAATGTACATGTTAAAATGTTATAACCCTATGATAATCAAAGCAACAAGATGAAGACAATCATAAGTAAATTGTATAATCATACAAAACATATATATAATTATCACATGAATCATAATATTTCAAATATCATATTGGATAATGTCAAAATTCAAATTTATAAGCACCCACATACTTAAACATAATGATATGAATATGATAGTTTAAGTTGTTGAGTCAACTAGGTGACTAGATAATAAAGCAATACTAACCTGAATCAATATAAGAATAATGGTGACACTCTGTGCCTCCAAAATAAATACACATGTAATTATAAGGACACTTTATTGTAATATAAATCAAGATAAACCTCAATAAAAATTGGGCCTACATAAAATTTTTAGTCTTAGTAAAGAGCCATGCTAGTGATGTGGTATGAATAATGAATTCTACTTATTAAAAGCCCATGGAGTCGGTCTCCAATAATTAAATTCCTATTTTTGGTTAGAATATGTTATAAATCAATAAATTTTATCTAAGAATAAAAAATTTAGGCCTAGGAGCAAGGTTAGATTCAAATAGACTTGGAAAAATAATGAAAAATCTTGAGCCATAATTCAACACAAAATAGGGAAACATATTTAATAGATTAAATCATGTTTCTACTTCAATACTTGTCAACTTGTGTTTGTAAGTACTTTGGATCCATAAGGAAATTAATTCCAAATAATTACATTAGCATTAATAAAAATAGGCAATACTTTAAAAAAAACTTTGTCTTACAACAACCACAAGGGCTCAATGACCTTCAACCACCTCTCTTACCAATTTTCCTTGGTAAAAATTGAACAATGAACACACGTTTTCACTCTTATTATGGGGTTAGGAGGCCATCTTCCTCAGATTCAATGTTTTTAGGTATGTCATTCACTTAGATGACCATACTTATGATATTGATATATCATGATAAAAAATAATAAATATGCCTTCCATATAGTAGACCTTACTCATGTTACATTCTAAAACTCCGTATGATATATAAAATGTATTGACCTAACTATGAAGCTTCATAACCAATTTCTATATTCTTATTTCATGAAACTTAATGATAAATTTAATCATGGCATAAGAAAAATGTGTGAAAACCAAAAAATATTTCAAGATGCCTTTCTAGAAAATAATCAAGCCCTTTTGAAAATAATTAGGCCTTTCTTAAAATCTAATTTACTAGGAGATGCTTGAAACCATGGATGTATGTATGGGGAAGTATAGTGTTGACATTAACTTATTTGTCTATGGCTAATCTTGTTTGTCTACCAATGTCCCTCTTTGAATATTTACATTTAACCCTACATGCTTGCATGAAATCCAAGTGGATTCACTTTATATTTGAGAAAATAAGAAAATAGTAATTACACAAAGGAGGTTAAATGAAAATTCTGACATATAGGGTAAATTTTAGTGGTGAATATTCATTAATTCATGAATATTCCAATTTTTGGATTTTGGTTTTAGAAATTTTTGTGTCAAAAGAAGGGACCAGATCTCCAAAATTTTAGGGATATAAATTATTTTGGGGCTCAACTCACCAACCCTTTACAACATTATCTTAGAAATCATTTTAATTCCCCCCAGCATGTGCGCGCGCACGCGCGCGCACGCACACACACACAATATACCTTGCGATATAATTTATTTTGGGGGTCTGGTAGAGTCATTTGATGTAACCACTTAGCCAAGTCATTCAGCTGACCCATTTAGCCCAATCATTTAGCTTTGAGAGGACATAAATCATGGTGTAAATTCTAGAAAGTAATTTTTTTTTTGGACCTGTTGATTCACCAAGGTTACAAATCAGATTCACCTAAATGAATCTAAGGGGGTTTTGGATATGGGATCTTAAAATTTACCCTACTGATAGAGTGAAAGAAACATGTTTTTAGTTTTTATAAAGAGAAAGGAGAAAAAAATTTAAACACCAATTTTTAAAAATATGTTTGACATGTTAATAAATTTTTTTACATAACTTAATTAATATACTATAGCTAAAGCAATCTGATAGAGTTCATATACTAGAAACCAATGTTAATTTTAAAATTAGATGATGGTAGTTGTTTGAAAGAGAAAGGAAATCAAATAAAATCATGAATTTATCCTAATCACATTCTATGCAATGCAATCAAAAAATAACATGTGATGCATCTTGATAATGTTCAAATACATAAAAAATATTGTTGCATTCTAAATTACATGATAAAGATAAAACAATAATAGTAAAGGAAACACAAAGTAAAATTAAATGATATCTTAAAACATTATAAGGCATTATACAAATCATATATGCCTTTTTTGGATTTTTTTCCCCATTTATTACTCCCTCATTATATAATCAATTTTTGTGGGATTTGTTTTCCTTCCTAAATGATTTATCATATAGGCCACATTCAAAAAATATGGATGACTTCTATTCCACATTGGAAAAAAAAAATACAAATTAAAAACATGTTTAAAAATTCCAATATCATATATTTTAATGAAGCATATTAACTATGTAAAACTTACCTCATTTGTGTGGTAAGCTTGCCAGTTATGTCAACAACATGCATTGAGTAAGAGAGCCTACTACAAGTGAGATGGATTAATTCCTTATGAAGCGTGCTATTAATTTTTTTCTCCATATATATTTTAATATTTGAATTTGTTCAAAAGAGAAAGAAGAATAAATATGAGTAATAATTTATAAAACATCTAACATTTTTATATGATTATATAAAACACAATCAATAAGTAACATATAACATATCTTTACCATGTTCAAATATTGAAAATTATTGTTACATTCTAAATTACATGAAGAAGATACATAAATATTTGAAAAGAAAATATGGACTAAAATGGAATAATTTTTTAAAATATTGTATGACATTATATAAATATATATCTTGAGTAAAAAAAGTTTCTTGGTCAAACCTAAAGCAAATAATATAAATTTAAAACAAGTTAAAAAAACCATGTCAATATTACATATTTTAATGATAAATAATAATACTATGTAAAACTTGCCTTATCTACATGGCAAGCTTTATCAATTATGTCACCAACATTCATTGAGTGAGACAACATCCAACAAACAATAATGATTAATTCCTTGTGAAATGTGATTTCAAATTTTTTTTCTCATAATTTTTTATTTTTTGATTAAAAAATTATTAAAAATATAAAGCATTAATTTGGTTTAATAACACATAAATAAAACCTCTATATTCTTACATTCAAATTAAAATATAAAAAAAGAGATTAATTTGGCATCGAATGTAACAAAATAAATATTCATAGAACATAATTGTCACATTGAAAAAAAGGTAACTACATCATTGTTTCAATATAATGACCATTCACCTTCTGTATCTTCCACCTAGTCATTGAGAAGCCAACACATCCTTATAGCCACTCTAAATCCCTATGAGGTCATCTAAAAATTATGTTCCACACATTAGAATTAGGGAAATAATATCATAATCAATCTCTAACATCTAATGTGAACTATCAACTAGGTATGAAATTTAAGGCTTACTAATAGCAGATTAAAATTTTTCAATCTATATGCAAGCTCACCATTTATGAGAGATAGTTTAATATTATGCTAAGAGAAATTTTGATTGAGGATTTAAAATCAAGGGAATTTATAGATTTATTTTATGGTTATGATTTGGTTTTTTGGCAATTGGTAATGAAGTATTTTTTATTTTTAAGATGACTGTGGAGATTGAAAAGGGGTTTTAGCTATGTTTTTCATGCCATTGTCAGTTTACAAAATCATGTAGTTTTGATAGTTAGATGTGAATAGACCACAATTTAATAATTTATTTATTATCAAATCATTTTTTTGATAATAAGGTTTGTAACAAACAATATGTCTATAATTATCTCTAGAATTATAGTAGAAAGGCTTGGTTTGCAAGGGTGACAATAGAGATTGGGATTTTTAGGTAGGTTTTTTTGGCATGATGGTGATCATGGGTAGATATGAATGATTTAATATTATATAAATTTAATTAAGGACATTTTTGTGTTTTTATATCGATGGTAAAGGTGTTTTACAAAATGACAATTATTGTGTTTTTCTATTAATGGCAAGGTTGTGATGCAACAATATCACTCTGAGGGAGCATTTTTGTCTAATTTTAGATTGTTTTCATTTAATTATGTTTGATAATTATTTTTATGGCTTGAAAATTCCCCAATAATTCTTATAATTCAAACTAGTAGCCTAGGATTGCATCTAGGTAGTGCAAATTTTAAATTTAGGATTTTCCCACCAAAACTAGTTGTTTTCAAAATTTGAATTTTTGGTTTGTTTTAGGACCTATAGGGGTGTGTAAAATATTTAATAAGTTTATTAACAAGTTTTAAATGTCATTAGATACTCCTTGAACCATTTAAAAGGGTTTAAAGTGACATGTAACTAGGAAAACAACATTGGTGCTTTGTCACATTTTCAACATTGTCATGTAACCATTGAAAAGCTTATCCAAGTTAGTTACATTAGTTATCATCTATAAAAAAGGTGAGATTTTAAAATTGTGGATAGCTATTTCATTTTTTTAACAAGCCACATTCTAAGAAAAAAGAGAAAAAGACCCCTATTTTTTGCAGATTCAATTCACAGGGCTTGTTGAGATGATAATGGTTGATATTTGTAAATTAGACATGTCTTGTTGATGAATAAATAAATTTGATAATTTTTTTACAATGTGTTTTGGAGAATATAAGATGTTTTCATTTTGTGTATTTGTTACAAGATAAAAATAAAAGGATAACCCTAATTAAAGAATGTAAATGCAGACCCTGTTTTGGGTTGTTTGAATTACCTATAGATTATGCATTGCAAGATCATTCAAAAAATAGAATTAGAAAATATTCAAGGACATTCAAGAAGGTGTATTAGAATTTTTTTAAGGTTGTAATATATATATATATATATAACCTTAATGCACACTCATCTCTAAAATAGACCCTATTTTTTATAACAAACTTTAGGTACATGGACTATATGCTTGTTCTAAGGAAGGGAATAAAAATTTTAATCTATTTTAAAGAGTCAAGACATGGTCAGGTAAGTTATTGAATGTGATTTAAGCCTCTTTTTAAATTTTTTGTATTAAAAAGTGTGTTGGTCACCCTTACAAGAATACATACCTGTGTATTATCATTTTCTTGACATAGTCAAGTACATTTTGTTATGAAAACCTAAGACAATCAATTGATAAGGGTCATAAAAAGTTTGAAAGACTTTTTCAAGGTCAAGATATACTTGGGAAACCTATTGTGTATATTTAAAACCTATTAATATGTTCATAGTTGGTTTTACATTGCTCTCAGGTTGAGATAGAGTTATAAAAGCCTTAAACTAGGGTTTTAGCCATAAATATTATTATAACTATTAAAAGTTCCCAAAATTTTATAATTTGGTCCTATTTAATGTGTTTGAACCAATTCACATGGTTTCAAATGTTTATGGATTTATTGGTATGGGTTTTTGTGAACAATCTTGTGATTAGGCTTGAGGAGGCCTAATTAGGGAAGGTTAGTAGTTAGAAAGTGGGTCTACAGGTGGATTTAGACCTTGAAAACTGGTACACAAGTGGGTATCCATAGAGAGTATCTATAAATACTTTTGGTTTCTCCTAAATCATTTTACATTTTTTATATAATCAATAAAATATGGTAAATAGGGCTACTAGGAAAGGTCAAGAGCCTAGGGTGTTTGGGAAATAACTCCAAGTTGAGACTTGTTAGGGAACTGCTGCATCATTTTTGGTATCAAAACCAACATTAAATACCTAAAATCAAGTGGGAGAGAGAAGATACTTTAGAGGAGAGAACCAAAAGTATTTGTTTGATAGATTACTTAAACAAGGATTGAAATTCCACCTAGGAGAAATAAAGGAGGTGCTTCAAAGAACCAAGGTAACCAAGATGCTATGTTGGTAGATTTGAGGGACCTTAGAGTCAACTTGGATTATAGGTTGACTACTATATAATGAAACCAAAGAAGAGGAGTCCTAATAGTGGACTTGAGAGACATGAAAGATGAACCACAAGAACATGAGGTATAAGAGGGAGAAGAAATAATTAAAAGACCTTAAGAGTAGGGTATAGAGAGACTTTTAAAGGTGATTATGGGTTAAGGATCTAAACCAAAGGTGTAATTTTCCACCTATGTAGGTGGTCTTGATGGAGAATAACTCATGGATTGGGTGAATGAGTTAGACAAGTATTTTGAGTATGAAGAGGTACCTGTTGAGAAGAAGGCCAAGTTTGAAAGAACTAAACCGAAAGGGAATGCTTCATTATGGTGGGAATTCACACAAGATGATATAAAAAAGAAGGGGAAGAACAAGATAATTTCTTGGGACATAATGGTTTCCAATCTCAAAGGCAAATTCTTACTAGGTGACTATGAGACTAACCTAATTAGATAATTGTAAATATTTAAAGCAAAAGGAAATGACTGTGAAGACATATAAATAAGAGTTATATAAGATGACCATTAGTTCATTCCATGTTGAGGAAGATAAAGAGAAGATTTTAAGGTATTTGAATAGCCTAAGGTACAACCTACAAGATGAACTAACACTTGTTATCCCATGAAAACTAGAGGAGTTCTACCAATTTGCACTCAAGTCTGAAGATAAGTTGAATAGGAAACATAATCAATAAAATAGAGTAAGAGGTAAAAATTTTATAGGTAGAGGACATCAAGGGGGCAGAAATTTCTCACAAATAAGTCATCAATGTGAGTCAATAAATTCACAAGAGCAGTCCACTAATTCAAGAGGTGGATTTAGAGGCATGATACCTTTTAATCGCAGTGGTTATTCATCAATGGGTAGAGGATCAAGTGAATTTGCAATAAATTATTTCAAGTAAAATAAGTTTGCTAGCCATAATTCATGGGAGTTCCTAGAGGACCAACCAATAATAAGCCCAAGAAATGAAAGGAAAAATCAGATTGCACAAGGAGGTGAGGAAGAGAATGTTTTCTTTCCATCACACATGGAAGAGTCTATAGTGGGAGAATCATTTCTCATGAGGAGGGTGTTGATCAAGCCACCCAAGGAGAAAGATAAACCACAAAGGAAGACTCTCTTTAGGACATCTTTCAAATGCTAAGGTAAGTGTTACAAAATGGTCATTGATTCAAGAAGCATGGATAACCTTGTTTTAGTAGAAATGGTTAACAATCTTGGGTTGAAGAAACTACCTCACCCTAATCCATACAAGGTCTCATGGTTAAATAAGGGACACAAAGTCTTGGTGAGTGAACAAAGTTGGGTAGAGTTCAAAATTAGAATGTATTAAGATAAGGTGCTTTGTTATATCATCTCAATGGATGTGTGTCATGTGCTTCTTAGGAGGCCTTATCAATATGATAGGTAAACCACTCATGATGGAAGAAGGAACATGTATAATTTTATCAAGGATGGAGTTAGTCACACTTTACTACCCTTGAAGTATGAGGAGAGTGAATAACAAGTTGGCTCATATGTGATGTTGGTAAGTGGCAAAGAATTTTTGAATGTTATGCATGAAGAAGAGATAGGATTTTCTTTGGTAATAAAACTAGGACTATTATTAAGCCACTAAGATTAATGAGATATTCAAAGAGATCCAAGAAATGTTAGAGAAGTATACAAACATATTTATTGATGATTTTACCAACACATTACCACTTATGAGGAGCATAACACACCATATAGACTTTGTACCTAAAGCAAGTCTACCTAACAAGGCTAGCTACAAGATGACCCCACAATAAAATTCTGAAATCAAAATAAAAGTGTAAGAGTTGCTTGACAAAGGGTTGATCAAAGAGAGCTTGAGTCCTTGTACAGTGCCCATAATTTTGGTACCAAAGAAGGAAGGTGAGCAGAGAATATGTAATTATTACAAGATCATAAATAAGATCACTATAAAATATATATTTCCACTTACCAGGATGGAGGATTTGATGGATTTCTTGTGTGGAGCAAGATAATTTTCCAAGATTGACCTCAAGAGTGGATATTACTAGATAATAATTAGGGAAGGTGATGAGTGGAAGACTACTTTCAATACAAATGAAGGTTTGTATGAGTGGCTGGTCATGTCATTTGGTTTGACCAATGCATCTAGTACTTTTATGACATTAATGAATGAGGTACTAAAATATTTCATAGGAAAGTTTGTAGTAGTATACTTGGATGACATACTAATCTATAAACAAAGCAAGGAGGAACATATTCATCATTTGGAGTTGGTTATAAGGAGGCTACAAGAAGAGAGGTTATTGATCAACCTCAAGAAGTATGATTTCATGAAATTAGAGTCGTTTTACCTTAGATTTTTCATATCAAAAGCCATGTTGAAAATGGACAAGAACAAGGTGAAGGCAATCATGGAGTGGCCAACACCTGGGACAGTAGGAGAGGTAATAAGTTTTCATGGTCTAGAAAGTTTTTATAGGAAGTTTTTGAGGAATTTTAGTGGAATATGTTCTCCCATAATTAACACCATCAAGGGAGACAAGAAAATTTTTGTGTGGAATGAGAAATCAGAGAAGAGTTTCCAATACTTGAAGCAAAGAATCATGGAGCAACTAATACTAGCATTGCCAAACTTTAAAAAAGTGTTCCAAATAGAGTGTGATGTAAGTGGTGTAGCCATAAGGGTTGTCCTCAGCTAAGAGGGTATACTTGTAACCTATTTTAGTGAGAATTTGAATGCTTCCAAAAAGAATTACTCATCCTATGACTTGGATTTTTATGTAATGGTGTAAGCATTGAAGAAATGGAGACATTATCTCATGCCAAAGGAATTCATAGTATACACAGATAATCATGCACTTCAGTTCATCTCTAATCAGCCTAAGTTGAACCAAAGACATGTGAAATGGGTGGAGTACATGCAAAATTTCACCTTCACCATCAAGCATAAATAATGACAAAACAATAAGGTTGTAGATGCATTAAGCAAGAGAGTCTTATTAGTGCATGAGATTCAGTTAGAAAGTGTTGAGATTGAGGCACTCAAATATTTGTATGAGGATGATGAAGACTTAAAGGAAGCATATCATGCATGCAAGCACCTAATTACACTCAACAAAGAGCCATGGTTGGATTTTGTACTTCAAGATGGATTGATATTCAAAGGAGTAAAATTGTGTGTGCCAAAAAATTTTATAAGATAAAATTTGATCCAAGATAAGTATAGTGGAAGCATGACAAGTCACTTTAGGCTTGACAAGTCATTAGAGTTGTTCACTAGGAGCTACTATTGGCCTAGAATACAAGTAGAAGTAAGGAAGTATGTGGAAAGGTGAAAGATTTATTAATTGGAAAAAAAGGTAAGATCACTAATTCAGGTTTGTATCAGCCCCTACCAGTCCCAAATAGGCCTTGGGAATCCATAAGTATGGACTTTGTGATGGGATTGCCTAGGACACAAAGGAGTTTTGATTCAATTTTTGTAGTTGTTTATAGATTCTCTAAAATGGCACATTTCATACCATTTAGAAACACTAATTATGCCACACATGTGGCCAATTTGTTTTTCAAGGAGGTAGTAAGACTTCATGGACTGCCCATGACCATTGTTTTTGATAGGGACACTAATTTTCTTGGACACTTCTGGAGGACATTATGGAAGAAGCTAGGCACAAAATTGAGTTTCAGTTCAACTTACCATCTTCAAACAAATGGGAAAATTGAGGTAGTAAATAGAAGTCTAGGGAGCTTATTGAGGTGTTTATCCAAGGATCATTCCAAATAGTGGGATCTTGTGTTGCCTCAATAAGAGTTTACTTATAATGATTCTATCAATAGGAGCATTGGTATGAGTCCATTATAGGTAGTCTATGGCATGCATCTTAGAGGTGTATTTGAGGTCAAAAAAATCAACCATATGGACAAGAAAAGTGTTGAAGGTGAAGAGTTTGCAATGGAAATGAAAGAGGTACATGAACATGTAAGAAAGCATTTGGAGTCTAATGTTGACAAGTACAAGAAACATATAGATTTTAGTAGAAGAGAAGTGAATTTACATGTTGGATACTTAGTCTTAGCTCATATTAGGAAGGAAAGGTATCCAAGGGGTGAATACAACAAGATGAAGATGAAAAAGATAGGTCCTTGCAAGATTATCAGAAAGTTTACAAATAATGCATACGAATTGGAGTTACCTAGTGGGGTAGGAATTTCACCTATCTTCAATGTTATAGACTTGTAACCTTAAAAAGAAGGAGATGAAGGAATAAAAATAGTAGATGATGCATCTATAATAGGTCCAGATTGGGAAACATAGTTGCTTAAGACCAAGATAGAGGAGATGGAGTGCATATTGGACAAATAGGTGATCAAGAGGACTAAAGACAAGTAGTACTTAAAGTATCTAGTCAAATGAAAGAATCAACCTATATAATATGCCATGTGTATGAATGATAATGACATAGATAAGTAAGGGAGTACTCTAGAAGCACTCATGGACAACAACAAATGAGTTTTTTTCCTTTCCATGGGAGTATGATGCAAGAGCATCACTCTAAGGGAGAATTTTTGTCTAATTTTGGATTGTTTTCATTTAATTAGGATTGATAATGATTTTTATGGATTTAAAATTCCCAAATAATTCTTATATTTCAAAATAGTATCCTAGGATTACATCTAGGTAGTGAAAATTTCAAATTTAGGATTTTCCCACCAAAACTAGTTGTGTTCAAAATTTGAATTTTTTATTTGTTTTAGGACCTATAGGGGTGTGTGAAAGTCTTTAATAAGTTTATGAACAATTTTTAAATGTCATTAGATACCCTTAAACCATTGATAAGGGTTAAAAGTGACATGTAACTAGGAAAGCAACATTGGTGCTTTGTCACCTTTTCAAAATTATCATGTAACCATTGACAAGGCTTCTCAAAGTTAGTTACACCAGTTATCTTATATAAAAAAGGTGAGATTTTTGAATGGTGGAAAATTATTTAATGTTTTTAAGAGACAAAATTTAAATAAAAAGGATAAAAATACCCCTATTTTTTCGTAGATTTAATTCACAAGCCTTGTTGAGATGATAATGGTTGTTGTTTGTAAATTAGACATGTCTTGTTGATGAATAAATAACTTTGAAAATTATTTTACAACATGTTTTGGATAATATCAGACATTTTAATTGTATTTATTTATTCCAAGATAAAAATAAAAATATAACCATGATTAAAGAATGAAAATGTAGACCCTATTCTAGGTTGTTTGAATTACCTACAGATTGTGCATTGCAAGATCATCAAAGAAACATAATTTGAAACTATTCAAGGATGTTCAAGAAGGTCTATTATAAATTTTTTAAGGTTGTAATATATATATATATATATATATATATATATATATATATATATATATATATATATATATATATATATATATATATATATATATATATATATATATATATAATAACACCTTTATGCACATGCATATCTAAAATAGACCTTGTTTTCTATAGCAAGCTTTAGGTACTTGGATTGTATGCTCATTCTAAGGAAGGGAATAGAAATTTGAATCTATTTTCAGAAGTCAATACATGGTGAGGTAAGTTATTGATTATGATTTAAGCCTCTTTGTAATTTTTTTTGTATTTCAAAGAGTGTTATTCACCCTTATAGGAATACAAACCTATCTATTATCATTTTCTTAACACAGTTAGGTACATTTTGTTATGAAAACCTAAGACAATCGATTGGCAAGGGACATTCAAAGTTTTAAAGACTTGATCAAGGTTAAGATATAATTGGGAAAGATATTTTGGATCTTTTAGACCCATTAAGACTTTCACAATTGATTTTACATTGCTCTTGGGTTGAGATAGAGCTACAAAAGCCTTAAACTAGGGTTTTAGCGATAACTAATTTTCTAACCATAAAAATTTCCCAAAATTTTGTAGATTGGTTTTATTCAATGTGTTTTAAATTATTAACATGGTTTCAAATGTGTATAGATCATTGGTATGGGGTTTTTTGAACTGTCTTGTGATTAGGCTTGAGGAGGCCTAATTGGGGAAGGCTAGTAGTTAGAAATTGGGTCTACAAGTGGACTTAGACCCTGAAAATTGGTACAAAGGTGGGTCTCCATAGAGGGTATCTAGAACTAATTTTGGTTTCTCCTAAATCATTTTATTTTTTCTATAAAATCAATAAAATAGGGAAAATATGACTACTAAGAAAGGTCAAGAGCCTAGGGTGTTTGGGAAAAAACTCTAAGTTCAGACTTGTTAGGGAACCTCTGCATCAGGGTATTGTGCAAAAGCTATTTTTTATTTTTTTTCACAATAAAAAATTTGTTTTTATTATATACAAAAACCATATATTTTTTGATAGATCTACATGCAGAGACTATATATTTGGAATGCAACCAATATGATGTGGGTTAAGCTTTGGATTATTGTAAATAATATTATACTAAAAGCCATTATTGTTTGATGAAAAAGTTGTTGGAAAGCCATGGGTCTCCTATTAGTTAGATAAACTAACCTTAGTTCTGGTCCACTAAATTTATTGTGTTTTCCATGCCCTTTTTCCTATTCCTTGAGATGCAAAGAATGCCTATTACTTTTTTTTTTTAGTATTTTATTTTCTTAGTTTATTTTTGCAATGAATAAATTGCCACATCAACATGTTTAAATATTTCAATATTTTTGAAATCACTATTAGGTAAGATAAGCTCAAATAAGTGTCTATATAAATATGCTCAAACTAGTCTCATTTGTAATGGGTGAACATATGCATTCTCCAAAAGTGAAAATGGATTTTTGATTGGGTACAAAAGGCAATGCTCATTCCAATAGATGTATATATTGATAGGAGAATTGGTTATGTTTTTCTATAATGATATATATTGAATGTATATTAAAATTTAATCTTATATTGAAAGTTGAGAAAATAATAAAATAAAATTGGGATTTTTTTAGTAACATGCCTTATATGCATTAGTATTTAGATCGAAGGATAAAATATATTGAAGAATAAATAAAAGCTGTATGTAGCATAATAAATGACATATAATGTCAATTAAAGTATGAATTAACTATCACATATAGTTAAAAAAATATATTGATGAACAAATGGTATAAATTTTATTTAATAAATTTTTATATTAAAAAAAGGAGCAAAAAATAATGATAGAAAGTAATTTGAGCATTACTTTGTGTTTTGATGTCCATTGAATATGAATTTAATAATGAATCACACAAATAAATCCAAAGTTGTTCTACATGTATAACATGTATAAACATATAAATATATAATAAAATATGGTGTGGCATTAAAATATTTTTTCCAATTTTAATATTATGTGTTTTTTAAATGATTATGTTTTTCTAAAGTTATCAAAATTATGGTAAATTATGTCCTTAAAGTGCATCAAATTATTATTAAACTTACAAAAATGTTATCCTCATGTAAAAATCATAAAAATCCAATATATTAAAATCATTTATTTCCTTAATATTTTTTATGAATGCCAAATACATGTTTGAAAAAAATGTCAAAAAGCATTCACAATACAATAAACTTCAGTTGGTGGCATCATGTAGAATTTCTATTGTATGGCCAAATAAAAAAAACTATTCTACACACATCTACTATATTGATCCTTACATTTTGTACTGAATCGATAGTCCACATTACACACTAGAGGATGAATCCAATTACATTTACCTACTTTTGGTGTATGGTGTGCATTGGTGCAACCATGTCACAAAGCTTGAGGATGGTAGATGGGGATATGTTAGACCACTAAAAAAAGTGGCAAACAAAAATGGGGGAGTGGTAAATAAATTGAATCAATGGTGTAGGTACCTTGTTTCATGGACATAACTACCACACTATATAGTTTGCTATGTGTTTATTCATCTTCTACATTTGATATAATTAATAATTATTTTCTATTGATTTTTAATGAGTATTTAAGGATGTACAGGTTCTTTTAATGTGTTATTAACCCAAACTAATGCTTCCATTAATGACATGTTTTAAATAATATAATCTATATATGATCTCATCATCTATGAGAGCAAGTTTGACAATTTATTTTGCTTATTCAATGAGACAACAAAGGCTTGGTAGTTTAATAACTTACTAAACATTACCTAGATATTTGAAATGTAACTATTATCAGGTGAGTTAATCTCAAATCAATGTTCCTACATGAATGCAACAGGAATATTTTGTTAAGCTTAGTTTTTTTATTAAAATTGAAATCAAAATTTTAAAAAATAAGGTTTGAAATGTGACCATGTTGCAGGGCCCGAGGGTTACCATTGGGGATGTGTTGTCCCGTCGATGATTAGGTGGTAGACATGGATGGTTAATAGGTCATTCAATTTAATTAATGAAATTTATTGTAATTTAATGTCAGTGGAAAGGATATGCATAAGATATTATTTGTTTTTAGGTTTTTTCATAATGAAACAACCATTTTTATTATTCAATGCTATAATGAATGGTTGGATTTTTTGATATCTCTATGCAAATAGACTAGGGATTGGGAATGAAACCATTATGAGGTGGGTTAAGATCAAATCAATTTCTCTAGGTGAATGCAGTGATAATATTTTTTATGAGTATAGTTTTATTATTGACATTGATATAATTATTTTATTTTTAAAATAAGGTTTATAGTGGAAAATGTTTGTGGATGATTGTCTCTATTATTGTGGAGGAAAGTGTTGGTTTACAAAGGTGAAAGCCATACAATTTGAAACAATTTATGGCTATTATTTGGTTATGGGTTTGAAAATTTGTGTAAAGGAATTTATGGTGATGATTATATCATTCTAGGTTTATATTCCATATTTTATCGATGATCCATAGTAGATATTAGAGGATGGATAGGGCATAAGGATAGTTGGTTAGGATGAGTTTTCTCATCAGTGACTAGGTGGCATATACAAAAGGGTGAGAAGTAAATAAATTATATTAATGGTGTGGTTACTTTTGCAATGGTGACAAGTATATATTTATTTATTTTCATTACGAGTTAACATCAAATCAAATTAGAATATATTATTTGAATAATAACAAGAATTATCTATGTTTTCATTATTTTTATAGTATTATGATATTTTTATTGTTGTGATGTATTGTTTATTGGTGAAGCCATTTTTACCATTGATCCCAATTTGTGCATACTCAAAAACAATCATATACCATGAGAAATGACTGCCAACCAAATGTTAAAACTTATACTATTTTAATATTGACATGTTTCGAGAAAAACATGATTAAGAAAGCATAGATGCTATTAGATAGAATATTCAAAGTTGGTTTACTTTCTAACCACATGACCTTATTTGTAATTATGAAGGGGTAGTGAAAAAAATGAGAGTTTTTTATATCTCTCAAGATTTTAGAGCCAATGATGAGACATGGGTTTCACATAGATACTCAAATTTGCATGGAACTGGTAAGCAAATTTATGAAGAAAAGTATGACATGTGATAATAAGAAAGTTTTTGGTGAAATTATTAAGATGATTTTATTTATAGCACACATTACTTACAACATGGGTTTTAAAGTTGAAAATTATTGAGGTTGGGTGTATTCATAATGCTTATATTTATTAAAAAAATAAATTTGTTTTTTCCCAGTACAAATGAGCTTATTTTAACCATATTTACATAGTGAAATTGATTTGAGGTTAGATTATTGATAATGGTTGATAAAAAACTAAAAACTTATAATATTTTGATTCAACAATTTATTCATTGAAAAAACAAACTAAGAAAATAAAATAGTGAAAAATAAAATAAATAGACTTTCTTTGCATCTCTGAGAATAACAAAAAAGAGCATGGAAACATATCAACTAAAACTACTACTCAAATCCAGTTGACCACTACTAAGGTTTGTCCATCTGATCAACATGAGACTTTTTACTTGCTAATTACTTTTGCATAAAGTGAAAATGACTTTTATCATACTTTTATTTAAATGAAACCAATGATATTAAATAACATAATACTATAACAATAAATAAAATACAATTAGTTTGAGTTATTTAAATAACATACAATTATCTAATAATTATGCCTTGATATGATACTAACATTGACTGGATTTTATCCACATAGTTGGCCATGAAACACATTCTCTAACAACATAAAATAGATCTAGAAATTTCCTCACTTTGAAATCCTCAATCAAGCTTGATCTTAGTGTAATATTATACTTGCTCTCATAGATGATGAAATTGTAAATATATTGGATTTTTTTAATATGATATTAATGATCTCTATTTTTGTGTGTTTGAAATATTAATTACACTTATCGGAATGCACCCAATAGAAAGAAACTCACCTTCTATACCCACTTCATGGTTCACATTCAATGTTGGAGGATGAATAAGATTGCATTTCCAAATCTAGATACAAGGCCAATGATATATAATTATACCTATATAATATATTTTTTATTTTTGATATTGTTATTTAGAAGTTTTTGGTACATAAAAAAATGAAATTTGATCATATAATAACATTATTTTGAATGAATTTTATTCTTAGATAGAGTAGTTTGTAGTTTTTTAAAAACATGACCAATATAAATTAGTTGTTTAGGCATATAAAATTGTCAATGTCTATTAAAGATGCATGGTAATAATTTAATTGTATAAATTCACACTTATGTACACCCACATTGCATGCTATAATTTGGTTTTCAATGATGAATTTTACTAGTACTCATCATTAAATACCATTATCATGATCATAAAAAAATAATGTTTATGTGAGAAGATAATCTATGCAAGGAATATTGTTATTGCATTAAAAGCCTAATAAACCATAGTATTATGTGCATAAGTATCTTTTCAATGGGTATTATTTTCCATTATTTGATATGTAGATAATGTTATTAGCTTGTTCTTTTCATAAACAAATAAGCCTTAAATTTTACACTTGACCAAAAGTCCAAATTATATTTTAGAGAATGAATACAATTGTAATTACCTAATTTTGATACATGTCACATATTGGTTTAGTTTAATCACATGGATTGAGAGTATTGTCATGGATGCATTATCTCTTTGATGAATAGGTATTAGATACAACAGGTGAGAAATCAATAAACTGAAATAATGACATGTGTACTTTTTTTCACTCTGACAAGTCTGTTCTACAAATATTTATTTTGTTGCATTAGACACTATTAATATTTTTTACTAGATTTCAATGTGTATGTTTTTAATGGGTAGTGAAATAAATGAGAGGTATTATAGCTCTCGATATTTTTTAGCTGATGGTGAGACATGGGTTTCACATAGACAGTCAAATTTGCATGGAACTAGTAAGTGAATTTATGAAAGAAAGTACGATAGCCTTTTATTATAATTTATAATTAATTAGAATAGTAAGTCTAAAAATGAATTGAAGGGTAGATAATGATATAGATAATCTGTAAATTATAATAATGAAATTAAATTACTAAAATAGACAAATCTCAAGTGGCTAAAAGAAGTTAACTATGAAAAACACAAAGAAGACAAGAAGATTTAGTTGATTTCTTCCTGTTAGGTTAACTATGTGTGATTGAAATATGATTAGAAATTACCAACATAGACTAATCATACATGTTAAACTAAAAAAAAAAATATCACTACTTTTGGTCAGAATTGACTGGAAATAATTAGGATCAATTGGTATTATTGTCCTTTGTGGGTTGATCTTAACCTATATGTAAAATAAGAAATTACTGATATAGTCACTTGCACATGTTTGAAATATTATTTTAAGTGGTATTTTGACTTTTGGATAGAGGAAAATGACACGAAAATGACCTCTTTAAGGTTTAAACCCTAATAGGGTTTGTGATATCTGAAATCTAGAAAAAATAAAGGGGATAGTGTAATGGGCTAAGATGACCCCAATCAACCCCATGATGATTTAATATTGTCTACGTATCTAGATAACTTTGAAGAGGGAATCAATTCCACAAAATTATTCCACCAAGAGTGCTTAGTGAAAAAGTTCTCATTTGATACATGTATGTATCTAGAGATAACTTGAATACTTGATAATGTTTTGCTTGACTCAAATATAATAGGCTCATGACTTGGATAAGGGTGGTTTCAAGTGAATAAAATCAAATTTGGAAAGAATATGAAAGATTTTATTAGTGTGAAATAGTATAAGTGTACCCAAATAATGAAATTTATAAGTGGTAGATGTTTTTTTTGAATTAATAGGTGCATTAATCCTAATTAAGATAAAATGAATATAAATAAAGTGAATATTGTAAAACAAATTGAAACAATAAATATGAAATTAAAGTATCAAAATAGATAAAGCATAATCAAATGAAAGAAGACTAACTATGAATAATATAAAAAGACTTAATTATTTAATGTCTATGATATGATTATGTGAAACTAAATACTGGTTAGAACTCGATAAATCAGACTAATTCTACAAGTACCACAGGAACTATAATTGTAACTAATGAGGTTTAGGATCATCAAAAAAGGGACATGATCTACTAACACTATTTTCCTCTATTGGTTGATTTATTCCTCTACCATAAAATAAGGAAATGAGGGCATGATCATCTATGGTTACTTAAAACATGTCTACATGTAGAAAATTGACCTTCGAATCCATATAAATGACCGACAAATAAATTATTCATAGTTGAAACCCTAATAGGGATTTCAATAGCTAAAAGACTTGAAACTATTAAAAGGGGGATTGTAATGTGCTGAGTTGACCCAAATCAATGATGACTAATCAATTAATAATTTCCAATACTTTGAAGAGGCAAATCAAATCCTTGTGGTTCTTTGAGTTAGAGTAATTTGGAAAATTGTGCTTATTTTGCTACATGAATGCATCTAGAGATGGCTTGAATAATTGATAATTATTTACTTGAATTGGATAAAATTGGCTCTTAAATTGGCTAAGGACTGATTCAAATGATTAGAATTATATTTGGGAAGAACAAGGTTCAATGTGTAATAATGTAAATGTGCCTTGATATTAAAATTTAGAAGTGGTAGAATAGGCGACTTAAATGTTCCTTTTAGAAATTCAAAAGGGGGAATCCTCACACTACCTATATTAAAAATATTAGCCACCCTATAAGGGAGGGTATATATTATAAAATTATATATTACTAGGGTGAAGGTTAGGATCAATTCACAAGGGTCAAAATTAAATGACACTATTTACCGCTATTGGTTAATCTTGCCCTGCAAGGAAATGTGTGACAATTGGAATCTAGGATGTCAATACATAAGATTAGAGGATATGTTAGAAATTTAGAACATTTTTGTAGGCATAAGATAATAATTTATAAAGTAATAGGTATGCATAGGTTCTTAGGATAGAGTGTAATGGTGAAATATGTTTAAATTAAGTGTTCAATTCAATTAAAGTGAAAGGGGCAAAAACTGACATTATAAGGTATTCATGACCAAATTTGAGTCACTGCATTCACCCCTAATTTAGCATAGCTAATAGGTAGATGAAAATCTAATATCTTAGTATATTGAATAATATGTATGTCTTACACAACACTCATGAATACCAATGAAGTGCATGTGTGATATAAAAGGAATATGCTATCTACCAACTATGAAATAAATAACATTTAACAACAATGTATACTATCTGTCTAATCATGCTCAGGTTTTGATTTTGTATTCTTTGGAATATTTTGATTGATTTTGTACTTTGTAATTTTTAAATATTTAATTTTTAAAGCTTTTTTTCATGTTGAAACTATAACCAAATAAAATAGAATATAAAACCTTGGGTTAAATAAAAGGAAGGGATATGCATAATCTTCAACATGTGTTTAGGTAAAGTATGTAGCAAAAATGATGGCTTGAACATGTATGAATAAGATTCCCCCATTGTATATGTGAATGTAATAAAAAACATGTGGGGGAAAAATAGATATGCATAAAGATGACTGTACATCATTGTCTCATCAAATGTAAATTTTTTGAAGTATGTAATGTGCATGTATGATAAACATTACATAGGAAAATAATTATTTTAAATGAATAAGCACTGTTGTGTTTATTGGAACTGAGTGAATTATTATAAAGTTAGATGTACAAAATCTCTGTATGATCAACTTTTGATTTAACTATGAAATTTTTATAGGATATGATCAACCATTACATTATAGTATTGGAAATTAGTTATAACACATATTGGTTGATATTGTATTTTATGAAAAATGCAATTTTCTTAGTTCATACTATGAAAACAACTAGGTAAATGGAAAATGATAGTAACACTAATCACTATTTTAGATTAGTGACATTTATAAAATTAAAAAAAAAGAGCCAAGAGGCCAAACAAGTTAGTAGATCCAAGGTCTTAGAATAATTTATCAAATTAATCATTTGCAATAAGTAGAAGAATAACATGATGGAACAAGTAAGAATTTATGTACAATCAAACTTTTTTGATTATTTAAATGTTTTCAAAATTTTAAATTTATAACATGTTAACCAATGATCCCATCAAGATGAGATTTATAACAATTTTTAATAAGTGGTATAAGGATCAAATTTCAGAAGACAATGTGCTATATATACATTACTTAGAATCATAAAATGCATAATGTGATATAATGAAACTATCTAGATCATTACTCATGTAATCATGTGTGGGAGGAGTAGCTCTAAGTGATGTAGAATGTTTAATATCTGACAAGGAATAGTAGAATATTATGCTAAATATTATGATTTTTAAAGAACATGTTGATTTGTATGTATTATCAATTTAGAAGATGCTTCATGTGATGGTAATTTTTTGAAATTGACACCTTTTTTTGATAAGCTTACTTTTGTAGTGGTTACTTTTTGAAAATTTTCACTTCTTTTGGATTGGATTAATACAAATATTTTGCATAGGTGAAACAATTATAAATGTGATTTATTATTGTATAGCTGTATCAATTAACTACAATGGTGGATGGGAAGGAGGAGGTATTATATATTTTAGAGTGTACTCATATACAATTTGAAATTAAAAAAACTTAATTACAATGAATGTACTTTAGGCATCTATGTATTATAAATGGTACAATGTAGAGATTTTTTAACCAAGGGCATCCTAATATCATGTCAAATATCTCATTATATGGTAGAAATAGAAAAGGAGTTGATAATATAACAAGGTTCACCTAAAGAGGTAACATAATGTGTCCCAAATGCAAAGCAGATGCTATTCTTCAAGTTGATTCGTGGATGTATAAGGAGATAATGGGCCTCAAGAAGAGAATGGAAATAATGGAACATAATCAGGAAAATGATTGGAAGAAAATCAATAATTTGGAAATGCAGATGAGAGATATTCCTATCAAACTTAAAGATTATGAGAATAATCTCAGAAAGCTCATTAAGGAAAGCAGGATGAAGATGGAGGAGGTTACTTCTAGCATATGTGCTACTGCTGCAAACCTTGGAAAATGAGCTAATGAGGAAATAAAATCCTTGGAGGGGCTGAGTAAGAGGACCATATGGAGCTCGAGGAAGAAAGTAATGCAAGAGGCTGGTACATTGGCTGTAATATCCATACAAGACACTGCTGTGATTGGAAAGGAGGCGGCAAAGATGATCATAGAATTATAAGAATAGGGTCTTTTTGTTCTGGTCCTTTTTGTTGGATGTTTTAACTAGTTCCATAATCTAGTCCTTTGTTTTCTTAACGTATTTGAGTTTCCAGGTCTCTGTAAAACCTGGGGTCTTTCCTCTTACTATCTTGTTTTGTGGTTTCAGGTCCCTGTAAAACCTGTTTTTGATGCTGCTCTGCAATAGCGATAGGTTTGTTTTTCCTATGGATAGTTATTGTTTTATCCTTCTTCCTTTGTTTTAGGGTTTCGGGGTCCCTTCAAAACCTATTTTTACCTTAATCTAAAACATAATGTTCCCAAATTGGTTTGTTTTTTCCCATTAAATGGCTTGATACTTTTAGATGTTGATTGTATGTCATGTTGTGTGTAATATAATGAATGGAGTAATGCCATTATGCATGTATTCACATTGGATCTATTATAAACTAGTATACTATGAATATGTTATTAATCAATATAAGCTTGTATACATAAGGCATGGAAATAAGAATCATCATCCACTATCTCACTATCTTCATAAGTAATCATAGGATGTGGTTGAGAGTTTTGAATAATTTTGCCTATGATTACATCTAATGGATCATCATATAACCCAGGAGGTGAATATGAATTGCATGTATGATGTAATATTGAATTATCCTCATTTGTATCATGGTTTGGAAATGGCTTGCCTAAAATATTCAACTTAACATTTTCATTATGTTGAGGCTTAATTTCATTTATATGAGTACTTAAATCAATGAAATTATTATCAATAAGATCATAAATAAGGTGCTTGATATTGAAGCATATATGAGTAGAGTGACCATTGCATCTATAGTAATCACAAATGCATTTTATTGAAATATTTACCTTAAAGTTGACTCATATCAAGATCTAATGGTGTATGTAGAGTAATAAGATTGCACTCAATTAACTTTAATATAAATTTATAAGGTGGTTATGGTAATTTAGAGAATTTCCTCTTTGGTTAATTATACAAAATAAGCTTGTTAAAAGGTTGATAAATAAAATTAAATATGATATTTATATAATATTTAGTATCCATTGGCTTAGCTTTATAATATGGTTTGATTTGAAACTTTATCATGGAAGTTAAATTAGATGCAGGGACATATTTGAGCTTGTTTAAAGAAAGAAGTTTGAATTATATTTCTATTATTTATTAAAAATTTCCTCATGATTTGAATTTATTGAAAATAATTGACTCATGAAAAGGGATAAGTAAAATTTGTTTAATTATATATTGTAATTCATTATCTACCATTGTATTAGTCATTTTGGCAAGCATGGTCTTGTAATGAAGTACATAATCATTGACAAGCTCATTAGTTCCTTACTTAAGCTTATTAATTTATGCATAAGAAAGATTTTCATCAATGTTGATAGAAAAATTATTGAGAAATTGATTTGGTAGTAGATTGAATACTTTGATCGATTGAGCAAGTAAATCATAAAACCAATGGAAAGCATAATATTTTGGGTTTTTTAGAAAAAAATGGTCAACAAATTGTCATTTAAATCATAATCTAGACATGTTACATGAAAATATCAAAGATGTTGTTCCTAATCTCCTTTACCTTCATATAATGGAAGTTTATGAGCTGCAAATACTATAGGTAAAGGATACTCTGCAATCATATTTGCTAACATATTATGAAGCAAGGCTTATGGATCCATTAATTAGAAATATTTTGGTATCCCTTTCTTTATTTACAACACCTTAACTTGCAAAAGTGAAATAGTTTGAACAAGGGATTATGTAGTAGGTAGTGTATGTGATGTAATATGTGTAACTATCAAATGTCTTGTATGATTCATTTGGTTAAGCATGGGCATGGATATTTTTTGGAATCCTTGTGCTATCCCAAAATCTAAATGTTTAGATGTAAGAAAAAGATCTATAGTATAATTAAAATCACCTATGATAAGGTTAACATAAGGTTGCTTAGTGTAATAAATGTGTTCTTTAGATGTGTTGCATGATCATGTTTATTTTGTTCTTGTTGAGCAAAAAATAATAGAGTTAATTTCATCTAGGTGGGTATCAAGATATTCATGAAATTATTTCACATCAACAGGTTCAAATCTATTATTCATAATATAAATAGATTCATAATCTTTGTCCATTTCTATAGTCATAATAATCCCATCAAGAGGGTGTAAAGTAAGCTTTATAGCATCCTAAATGTATGATCAGTATTGTTCTAATGCCATACTTGAATTTAAAAAAAATTGTATTAACAGTGTTAGAGTTTTGATATGTGATTAATTTTGCTTGATTACATGCATGTCAATGATTTTCCTTATTAAGGGAACATTATATGTAATGAAAACTAGAGAAGCCTATAATAATACATACTCATCTAATATAGCCATATACTCTTTACAAAGTCAGATAAATTGAAAACTAAAATGTAGATCATAAAAAAAGGAAAATTTTTGTGTATGGAGATTATTAAATTACCATAAAAATCCAAGGGGGATGGTTTAAATTTTTAAAATATCCATTGTTGGGTAAAGGGTAGGGTCAAACTATAAGGCTAGAATTGACTGTTGATTTCAACATGTATGGGTCAATTCTGACCTAGAAGGGTAAAATTTGATCTTGAGAGTTTAAAATGTCTGTACAAATGCTTAGAAAGTTTTAGTTATGAAGAATAGTTTTGTAGGTGTAAAAAAAATTAGAAGGGATGGGCCTGTACTAGTACTTAGGATAGCGTGAGGTCATAAAATAGGACCAATTTAAGTGTTTGATTAAATTATGGTAAAAGTGTGCCAAAATTACACAATCAAGTATTCATGACCAAATTTTAGTATCTACATCCCCTCCACCCCCAAAATTTAATATATAAATGGATTTACTAGATTAAAAGGAAATATATACCTGAGTGTGTACAAAATAATTTACCTTTGGGATAAATCTCCAATCATGTAAAGAGTTCCATAGTGAATTTGTATGTGTGAAAACATTGTTGCTCTTGTAACTTTTATTGAATATGATGCTTCATTAAATCATTATATAATTGATTTTTCCCATAAATTACTTGGGGAGATTAATTACTTTGTTGAGCCATGATGAATTAAGGGTGATCAAGCCCCAATTTGAAGTGAACATGTAATTAAATAAAATGCATTGATGGATGCATAAAAATCAGTTTTTGCTATTGGTATTTATAACCCAAACTAGAAACATGTTGGAATCCATTATGGATTTTCAAGTTATAATGTTAGATGGTACTAAATTTATAAGATGCACTATGCACTTTAATTGAATTAGCCACTGTAAATGGCATATAGATTCAATTTTCACTTTATTCGTTAGATATTGTATGCATGATAAAAATAAAATGGATAACATACATGCCTATACCATAGACTCTGATAAAAATTAGTAATGAAAATATGGCATAAATTTGTATCATGCTCCCTAAATTTGAAAAATAGAATAATGTGTAAAATTTTGTATCATTCCCCCATGTAAAATATGTAACTCTTTATAAATGTAAACTTTGTAATTTATGTTTGAATATTGTGCACCCATACTTATGCATATGCACTCAAAATATATGAATTTTTAACCTATTACTATTATGTGAATGTATATTCAAGGCATAATCCCCCCAGATCTATACTAGTAAATGGATTTGAACCATTATGAATTATCTAAAACTATATCTTATACCTAAAACTATTTTTTTGTTCATAAAGGCATATCTCTATATAAAATCCCACTAAAATTCCCCCTTTAAGGTGAGGGTTGTATCCTAAAATTAACTCATCTCAAAATAAAATTTAACTTTATCATGCATATCAAGATGTAATCATTGAATAACATAACATATATGAAAATTTATGTCTTCATAGTAATATATGTATCATCGAAATCATGTATATAACATATGAGCCAAATTATAAAGTGTCAAATCTAGAAAAATGTATCAATGAATCTCATAGTATTAGTTGTAATTGAAGAAGAGTATATAATAATTAGTGCATGATATGGATCATGGTACTCATCAAAATCAACAAGATCAAAAAGTACACAAACACAACATGCACAATGTCAAATTATAAGGCCAAGGGCCACAAATAAGGGACATGTTAGAATGTTACATAAGTAAATATTTTACATGCAAGGGCAAGGGACACAAGCAATAGACATGTTCAAAAGTCACACATATCTAATAGATATCTCTCAGAGATGCTCAAGAAATTTTCACATAAAGGCCACACGTAATAAACAAGAAAGTTTAATATACTATGTATAAGTAATAACATTAGTGGTGCATAGAAATATAAACATAGTTTGTATAATATATATGTAATGTGATCATATCATATAAATTAGCATATCTATGTACATCATGTAAGATAGAGTTGTTGAAAAGTAATTTGTAAATAGTCTATAGCTCAACACAAGATATGAGTTATAAAATTGTAACACTTATAAATCATGTATCCTTTGGATAAGATTTCCCAGCATGGCATGGCCCTTATGTAGAGGAAAGTTTGATATATAAGTTAATGTAAATTTTATATGGCTTACATAACACTCATAAACACCAATGGAATACATGTGTGATGGAAAAATATTATATTAAATACCAATCATGATATAAATAACATATGACAATGATATAAGCTAGTTATATAATCATGATTAGGTCATATTTTTGTATTTTTAGATTATTTTGAATGTTTTTATATTTTTAACATATATATATTTTTTTTATAATTTTTGAATTTTGAAATTAGACAATAGAGACTAGAAGATAAAGTAGGGATTCAAAAGTAGAAGAAAAGGAAGGAATAGAAATAATTTGAAACATGTATCAATGTAAATTATGTACTAAATACAATGGTATGCCTATGTATGAATAATATGGCCCCATTATATATGTGAATTGTATTTGAAATTCATGTGGGAAATATCTTAGGGATGTGAAGGAATGATTATACATCGTCATCTTTAAAAATATGTACTTGTCAAGGTATGTAATACATATGTATGAGAAATAGTTTACACAAAGAAAATATTTTGCATGAGTAATAGTGTCGTGTAAACTAAAATTGAGTGAAATATTAAAAAAATGATGTATTAAGGCTCTGTTTGATCCATTTTTGATGTGAATGTGTAAAAATTATATAGATTGACACTGTCTAGTTTAAGATAGTAGTAATATTTGTTGTTGTCTATTTTTGGTTGATATTATTTTTAATGGAAAATATGGTCTAATTTATTAAAATGGTGAAAAAAATATTATAAATGGTATGTGATGGTAGTATCAGATCACTATGTTGGACTATTTAGATTAAGAAATGAAAAAGAAGAGCCAAGAGGCCAAAAATACATCAAGATCCAAGAGCTAGAAGATTGATCAAATTGATCACATGTGTACAGAGTGGAAACATAACATGATGAAGCAATAAAGAATCTATGTACAATACATTTTTTTTAGTTTAATATTTTTGAATTTTGTATAATATTTTATATAATCAATTATCATCAAATAATAAGTCATCCTCTTCAGGATTGAAATCCTTAAATTTGTGTAAAACATAGCATGTTAACTTACTCCTTTTAAATGTTCATTTAATGTTATATCTATTAGCTTGAAGGATATTTAATTATCTTGATCATTGTTACCATCATGTGGTATGTGAAGTATTATTATTTCATGAGAAAAAATGATGCACTATTTATCAATATCCACTATAGTTTGCATTTATTATAATCATGACCATTCGAATGTAAATGGTACCCAATGTGCATGAGGCATGAATCATACCTATGTATTGATAAATTTTGGTCCACAAGTTATGGGTATATGATATATCCAAGAACTTCTTACCAAATCTACACTATGATTTAATTCAATGATATTATGTCCCATTTGCTGCAATCATCTAACATAAAAAATATTTTCCCATTTATTAGTATCAATGTGATCATGTTTGTAAAAATTTCCTTCCATGTATAATGTAATGGTTAAATCCTCTTATTAATGACACTTTATGCATTTTATATCTATATATGATGTATTTAAAACCCTTGTAATAAGTGATATTAGTTGATTATGTATTAATCTAATAATTCCATCATGCTTGTATTTATGTATTTTATTTTTTAGGTTTTCACAATACTTTGTATCAAGTCCTATAATTATTTGGTAATCAAAATATGGTTTTCCTACTTTATAAAAAAGACATGCTATTTATTGGTGTCTATTAGTAGGTAATGTGATGAGCTTGCTATACAATAACATTTGAAAAATTATTATTGGTGTATCTTGATGCTACGTTATTTGTAACAATGGTGAGACATTTGCACCCAAAATTTACACATTATTCATAAAATTTGTTACAAATTCCATATGGGATATACCATTACAATAATTATTCACATTATCATCTTTAGGAATACCTAAAATATACTTTTTTTTTGTATCTTGTTGATATCTAGTTATTAATTTTGAATCATCATGATATACCCCTAGACTAATGGGTGTGACTAAAGTATGAGATAAATAATAATCTACGGGATTAAATTTGAGGTTTCATAATTGATCATATATCATATTAACCATGTTGGATTCATAATAATCACTATTATAATAATTTGAAACATTGACATATTTTATTTTTGAGTTAACCACTAAAGGAAATTGTGAATAGGCTTTGGTTGAACCAGATTATCCTGATGTTATATTTGTATAATTTCTTGCTCATTTTGTAGATTTTGTAGTTTATTTTCTAACTATCACCTTTTTTACTTCTTTTGTAATTTGTCCTATTCAGTTTGTTCCATTTTTAACTTTTGAATTTCTAACTATTCATTTTATAATTGTTCTTTATGTGATATTTCTTGTTCTTCTTATAGATTTTAGAGTTATATTTGTAGTTTTACTTGTGATATTTTCAATTGATCGAGATCCTTTTGATATAAAAATTATTTTTCCATTCATAAATTTTATTTTTCTATTTACTTTTTGTCAGTACTTGACTCTCTGATTTCATGTGTATTTTTAATCCTAGAGAATGACCTGGGAAGGAGGGATGATAGATGGAGCATCTAAATTTGATTGAGATGCATTAATTTTATGATATATCAAAGGGTTATCATCTACATGAAATTCATATGAGTGCCATTCATATATGAATTTAAGACATATGTGTCATATAGATGGTATCCGTACCATCATACGTACCAAAGGTGGCCCTAATTGTAAATTGTAATGTAGATTATTAGGCATAACATGAAATAAAGTAGACACTATTTAAGGTCCCATGATTACATATAAATATATAAATCCAATTAATTTTGATGAAAATTAATTGAACCCTTTAATATTTTGATCTATTTGTTGGATACTATCAATATCAATACTTGATTATTATAAGAATGGACTACTGAACATGTTTAGTCTAGAAACAACATCAATCAATAGTCATTTGATTCCTTTATTTTGTACTTCAACTTGAGTGGAATATTTTTTTAAATTACATGTTGTATTAACAATTAATATTATTGAAAAATGATAATATGTTTAGTGTCCTTAAAATCATTCATTATGGAACCAAAATTAATAGGTTGTGTATCACTATAATTATTATTATCTAACAATGAAATATATAAAATATCCTTATAGACCATTGAAATATATAGTAATTCCATAATATAAATTTTAGAAGGGGTATTTTTAGTTGATCCATAATATCACACCCTTTAGTTTAATTTTATTTCCTCATGGGAGGTGGAGGGGGTTGAGGTGGAACATTTTGGATTCCTCCATGATGTGGTGGACTCCCCTTCGGGTGTTAACAATGTGGATTATGAAATACGATATAATGCATGGGAAAATAATGGGAGAAGGATGGTAGCTCTTACAACTTTGAGGTCTAAGAGGAGGAACAATGAAAGGAGTTATATATGCCCTTTGTTGTCTAGTGGTCATAGGTAAAAGATTTGATTGAACGTTGAAATAATAACAATTGAGTAATACTTGAAGTTGTTTATTAGTTATTTTGTCCTTATTAAACTGAATTCCTTTTATTTCATGACTGTTATGATGTTCTTTATTAAGAGAAGAAAACATTTTATGAAAACTAAGAAATCTTGAAGAAAAAAATAATGTGCTCATCCATTATAGCCATATATTGTTTAAAACTTGAGAAGTAAGCAACATAAAGATATAAAAAGGAAAAATGTTGTGCATGGAGATTAGTAAATTCTCCTTAAATCTAAGGTTAAAATAAAGTGTTTTTAGTGTTAGATATCAAATACAAGGTCAAAATAAAGTGATTTTAGTGTTGAATATTGAATCTAAGGTTAAAAGAAAATTATTTTAGTGTTAGATATTAATTCTAATGTCAAAATAAAATTACTTTAATGTCAAATATTAAAGAATTTATCTAAATCTTAAGACAAAATTTTTAATCATTGCTCGAATAAAATGTATGGGTTCACCAATATTTTTGATAAAAATTTGGAATTAATTGGGATATTAAATCTAATTAAGATAAAATGAATTTAAGGGTAACAAATACAATAAATAAATTTTAACTTATCAAAAGAAAGTAAATTATTGAAATAGACAAAGCTCAAAAGATTGGAAGAATTTAACTATTGAAAACACAAAGAAGATAAAATTACATAGCTGATTTATTTCTATTAGGTTGACTATGCATGCCAAAAATATGAATGAAAATGACCAAATCACACATTATATGAATGAAAATGAAACAATAGTTGTTACTTCTTTGGGTAAGAACTAATAAGAAATAATTAACATATATTTCTATTACTATCTTTTGTGGTTAGATATTGACTTGTGTGAAAAAATAGGATACTATTGGCACAATCACCTACACCTACTTGAAATATGACTATATGTAGTATTTTGACCTTCAGATGTATGGAAATATTATGAAAAATTACCTCTTCAATGTGGAAGCCATACTAGGGTTTGTGATAACTAAAAACCTACAAAAATAAAGGGGGGAGTGTAATGGGCTCAAGTGACCTTGAATCACCCCCACATTGATTGAATGTTTATTAGATATCTAAATTAAACTGAAGATATAATTAATCCCATGTAATTACTCCACCTATAATGCTTAGTATAATAGTTCACATTTGTTACATTTATGCATTTAGATATGGCTTGAATAATTGATAATGCTTCACTTGAATTAATAAAATAGGCTTTTGATTTGGTTAAAGGTTGCTTCAAGTGAAAATAATAATATTTGGAAAGAAGATGAAAGTTTTGGTAAGTATGTAATAGTATAAGTGTGACCAAAGAGTGAAATTTATAAGTGGTAAAATAGGTGTCTTAGATGTGCTTTTATAATAATTCATATTTGTGAAAACTCATGGTTCATATCCTAGAAATAGAGACCAACTTATATGGAAGGGTGTAAATTTGAAAGATAGCCATTGCTAGGTGAAGGATAAGATCAAACCATAAGGACATGATTGACTTTGATCCCATTTCATTAAGATCAATTTTGACTTATAAGGGTAAAATTTTATCTTGATAATTTAAAATGCTCATACAAATTCTTAGAGGTTTTTAAAAAATTAAAAATATTTCTATAGGTGAAAAACAATAACTTAGAAGGGACGGGCCTATACAAACACTTAAGATATAGTGAGGTGGAAAAATAGGACAAATTTAATTTCTCAAGTCAATTAAGATAAAAGAGGGACAAAAATTACATTATCAAGTATTCATGACCAAATTTGAGTATCTATAGATAGTACATCATGAACCGAAACTAAGCAATCCATTTTTTGAGGAAATTAGATGATTAGCTTATTGTAAAGCCCTATTTTCTCATTATAACATGATTATAAGAATGGGATGTTTCTTAATTATTTTTATAGTTTTATGTTATTTAATGACATAAAATCATTGAGTCCTTGTAAATATATCTCTATGAATGGTTTATGGATCATTTTAGGGTTTATGTAAAATTTGTTTGTGGGTTTTAAACAATGTGTTGTTTTGATATATCAACTCACATAGTCTAGAGATTAGATATGTAGTCATTTCATGGTAAGTTAAGCCCAAATCAATGTCTCTACATGAATGTAATGAGAATATTTTGTTTGTCTAATTTTTTTGTTGAGATTGATGCCTATATATATTATTATTATTATAAAATTATGTAAAATTTTGTAGGGTCATGATTTCATTCTTGTTAAAGCCTTATTTTATCATTAAACTGTAAGATATGTCTAGTGATTAAAACAAAAATTGACCTTGCCTTCATTTATTTATAGTATTATATTATTTGATGGCATGAAATTATTAGATTATTATAAGCATAGCTTTGTAAATGGTTTATGGATCTTATTAGGGTTTATGTAAAATTAGGCTATGGGTTTGATAAATTATGTTATTTTGATAGGTCTATATTCATAGACTAAATATTTTGGCATGCAACCATTAATAGGTGAGTTAATCTTGAATCAATGTCTCTACATGAATGCAATGAGAATGTTTTATTTATCTATGGGTTTTTACAAACACTGTTATCAATTTTTTTCCTAAACAAATACATTTCTTCTTATCATAAATTTCTATACATGTCTGGAGGGTTGTGATTTTGTCTTTTTCAAAGCCCTATTTTGTCATTAGAATGGGTCACATGGACAAATATGTGGACAAGTTATGATTAGGGTTATCATCAGCTCAAGGTAAGATATATAATTTTAGTAACACAAATAATTGGATACAATAAATTAAACAACTTTAGATTCAGATAAGACATAGGAAAATCAAATTTTGTTTAACTAACCAAAAGTTTAAAAAATTAATATAAAGTTGGGGTTATTTGTGTTCTCTGTGCCTACCCAATACATTATTATTTTCAAAAAATGTTTGTATCATTTTGTAGAGTTATGATTTTTTTTTCTAAGCATCTTTTATCATTCTCATTCAAAAATTTCAAATTTAATCTAGAGTGCCTACCATTAGTTTTGGTAAATAACACATTAAATGAAAATTTTCATCCTTGTACATATATTAGGAACATAAACATATATAGAACAAACTTAGTATCATTTTTTTTCACATCTCACCCTTCATATAACTTGAGCCCTTTTGTAACTTAATAGTATTAAATTTAAGGTTTCAATGGTTTCAACATTTAGAGAATGTTATACAATTGAATGTATTTGATTTGTCACATATATTAAAAATACTATATACCTTTATTGTTATAATAAATTTTAAATCAAATAATAAAATAAATAATGTAAAAATTTAAATACATAGTTATGAAAAGATATGGGGATGTAAATAATGATACATGGATGAAGACACCATTCAAATTAGGGAAAATGAATAAATGAATAAGGATAAAACCAAATTGTATATAAATATTGTTATAAAAAAATTAAATTATAATCTCCATTTTATTCAAGTAAGCTTTAGTTTATTTAAAATTATTTTCAAGCAGAATAAAAAAAATAAAAAGGAGACATTGAAAATAAATTAACCAATCAACAAAATGATGTTTTAAATATTTATTTTTAGGTTCCCATTTAACATTTTTTTCATTATTATTTTTTCTCTACTTCAATATTTATTTTTTTGATTGATGATCATACTTGTATAATATAAACAAATAATGGTACAACATTAATCATATAAAAAAATGGGTGGAAAAAGTCACACCCCACAAACACAGTCAAATCAAGGTAAGAAACACTCAGGAAAAGATCAAGTCCAGTAGAGGGTCATTTATGAACATTGGAAAAAAGTCACATCAAACTATCATAAGTGTGTAAAAACCAAAATAATGTACATAAAAACATAGGGAATTTAATAAAACATTTATGCTACAATAGTGAACATGGGGGCTAGAGGAGGTGACATAGGAGGTGGATCCTATGGATTCTAACCCCATCCCCCTTAAGTATGGGTCTTCATTCATAGATAAGGGATACCATCCATCATTATAAAAAATATTATTATTTTATTCATTATGCCAATTAGGAAAAATAGTAAGAGATAACCACAAATGATAATCCAATGGGGGAGGTTCCCAATCCCTTCCATCATCTCCACCTATAGTAGAGCCATAAGACCAATCACGTTGAGGAGATGAACAATAAGGGGAGAATGGAAAGGAGAAAGTATCTTATGGTAGTTTTTAGAATGTTTTTAGTGCATACCATTCTCTCACCCATGAGGGGGTGAATATAGACATGGAATCTCTAGGGGATCATGGCTAACTGTACATGGAGAAATACCCTAGTGATCAAGTAAACACTAGAGATTATTAAGTTCCATGTAAAATTTACCAGTCTAACTTTGAATCTAGAGAATATCATTAGAAATGTTTGTAACTTTGTTAGTAATATAAAAACCACATTTCATTTCTTCATGATTAAAATAAGCATAATTTCTAGCTTGCTAGATTTGAAAAAGAATATCAACATAAAAAATCTGCCAAAGTATATTGTATTTTGTAGGAAGCAAGGAATATTCCCTTAAGAGAGCCATATTTCATGTAAAAAAATTAGGATTAAATTATTGAAAAAGGGTATGAATCCATTGTCACATAGTCTAGGCATGGGATTAAAACCAAAAAATGCTTAATTATCTCAATTTGATGACATGATGGACAAATGAGATTTGAAACTCCCATGTGTTTAAGCTGGTTACCGACATGAAAACCTTGATAGAGAATACACCAAAGAAAATGAACCTTTTTAGGATCAATGGGAGAAACCCACATGGTGATAAACCTTATAAACCATACCATATGGATGGAATGAAGTTTCCATCAGTGTTTAAGAGTATCATCTTGAATATGTTGGGGAGCTAAAATATTATACTCTAGACAAGGAGAATAATTAGTAAAAGGAGTGGTCATAGGCCAATTCCAATCCTTCCCTTAGGGAATAAGGGAGTTAACTCAAATATTATGAAGATATTCATTAGGTATAGAGCCTTGAATCTTTATATTAGACTCAAAATATATATTATTTATGTTAAATTTATTCTAAACTAGATGATAAGGAAGACAAGAATGGGTCATTTTATAGAAAAGATCCCCAATATTTTCACACCTTTTTGAATAGCCTTAAGCTTTTTATCCAAGGGATTGAAGTGAAGGGATCATTATGAATATTTAATGTGAGTGTTTTAATGAATTTCAGCTTATATTTCAGAAAAGGGAAGAAGAAGAAGAAACTAAATACAGGTATGGTTGGAAAACCTATTTGATTGTGCATGCATTGAATTAGATGATTGTGAAGAAATCCTCTTTGGCTTGGGAGGATGACATAAAAATAAGATATCACTAAAGTAAATGATTTTTTAGATAGATGGCTAAGTGGATTGCCTAGCATTAGCTAGATACTAGAAGAAAGAGCTTCCTCAGGGGTTGTCAATCCATATGTTTTAAATAATTAAATTTAAAAAATAGAATAGAAAGTACTTGAATCAATAATAAAAAGGGTAATAAAATTGAACACAAGAAATGATTGCTAAAGAAATAGAGTAGAAATGACTAAATTAGGATAAATAAGTCAATACTGGTGCTAAATAGCTTAGGTTTATTTCATAAAATTAGGCATGGGTTTGTAAATAGGTAGAAAAAAAATCAAATTGGGCTAAACGTAGGTAGGTAGAAATAACTTGTTATTTCCTACCATAATGACCATTAGTGGTTGGGGTTATCATTATCAGTTAAGGTGAATTTCAACAGTCAGGGTGACCATCAATATTTGGGAAGACTGTTGGTGGTTGAGACAATCATCAATGGTTACTGTGTGTAGGTCTAGGTTGGTAAATAACTAATTGATAGGATCATAAGGTTGGATTTTTGGAGATGGGTTGGTACTTGCTGAGTTAAAAAGGCAAATAAAGTAAATGAATATCAAAAAATAAATACTTATCTTTAAAAAGGTTGATCAGGTGTGTGTTTAAGGTGGTTGACTCATTGGTGGAGTTTGACATGATTTTAGTAGAGTAACAATACTTTATGCTTTGGTAGAGTGGTGATAGAAAGTTGGATATCTAACATCGTGACTAAATCACTAGATTGTTGATGATGATTGACTTGCAAAATAAAGGAACTATAGATGCACAATCTCTTGATAATAATTAACAATGATCTTCACCTCCCTGCTCCTCTCTTCTTATAGGCAAGGCAAGAGAGTTGCAACAAGACATGAACTAGGCTTCCTAATTTTAAGTCAGTCATGCATGGGCTCACATAGATTTAGATGAGCTATTTATAGAAAATCAAGGTGGATTGGTTTACATGTTGGTGGTTAAAGAGATGCACCCTAACTATTAGTGGTCAAGGTGACCATAAATGATCATCCTGACCATCGATGGTAAAGGGTGAAAGGGGGTAAAGGTTAGTTAAAATAACTTGGTCAAACTCACTTGGGTTAGGTTTGGTTAGGGGTTGAAGGGTTAGATTGGTCCCAAGTGGGGTTTTAAAGTGGTCTAGGGGTATGTTGACACTTGGAATCATGGTATATAGATTTTTTGTATGTATATTTTCCCTCCTTTTATTATGTGGCTTTGAATCAACAAGCCAAAAAACAAAAAATAGAATACTAATCAAAGGTCTAGTTACCTTAAGTATGGGAGGAGGTGTTCCCCCTCACACTAGGAGTCGATGAGGTAAAATAGAATTGGGTATGGGTTTGATAAGGTGGATGAAGGTGATGATGAAGGTGGACATCTTGAAGTTAGGTGATAGGTTGGGCATTAAAGTGAAAAATAGGCATGAAAAGTAAAACAAAAGTTGTGATAGCCAAGATCATGCATTGACTAGGTTGCCATAGTTGGTAAAAATAAAGGTTGATGCTATAAGGTCAAGTGACAAGTAGACCATATAATCACATTTAGGTGTGGAATCTAGGTACACTCATAAATTCAAGTCTTCAAAGTAATGTTTATGTTTCTATGGGTATCGAAGGCACGAAGTACTCCTAGTGAAAACACAAAGTAGTTAAATATCATGGGTATCTAAGGTAGAAAGTGATCCTAAAAAGAAACAAGTTGGTTTTATAAGTGTAAGGTGGTATCAGGTTAAAAAGTGTTCAACATGGAAATGTTGTCACTATGGTTAAAGGACTAGGTAAAAGTCATCACAAAATGCATGCTAGTTGGGCCCAAATGGACCAACAACATGGTGACAAGGTGGTCAGGGTGGGTGGAGAAGGTGGTCTCCATAGGTGGGTAAATGATGTCAAGTTATTAAAAAAATTATACTTAGGTGAAAACAAAAAGGGTGAGCCATCTGATCATCAATGGTTAGGGTGCTCATAGGTGATCATCGATGGTCACCTTGACCAGCAATAGTCAAGGTGAAAACCCTAAAAGGTCATGGGTCAAAAGTCCAAAATGAATTACTTTTAACTCATTTTAACCATTGTTTATTGTTGACTTTAGAGGTATGGTGCTTGGTATTTTGTGGTGAATGTGAGTGCTGATGGCTATTGCTTGCTAGTGGGTGAGAGTTTGCTGAGTGGGACTGAAGGGACCTAGGGGACCAACAAGGATATAAGGGGCATGTGGGCATGGATGAGGGAGGGTAGGGATATGGTTGAATCCATGGTGGTAATCATAAAATGAGGTAGGGGATGCCTTTAAATTGGTAGCTTAGCTTGGGTTTTGAGATTACATTGGGGTGTGAGGGTAGGTTGATTAAATGTTTAGTTTTGGATAGTATGCCCTAGTTAGGGTTTTTTTACAAAGTGGGAAAATTGGTAGGTAAAATTGGAATTTGATAGGGTGGGGTAGGTGAGCTAGGGTAAGGTTAGCTATTAAGGTAGATTTTAGGAAGGATTATAATTTTTTAGAAGTTTATAAGGTAGTTAGGGTTTTGGGTGTTCCACTAGTAGAACACCCATAGTGACCATCAAAGGTCAAGTCTAACCATTGATGGTTGATACCCATAAAGGTAATGACACCTGATCATTGAAAGTTACCATGACCATCAATAGTCAACTCATCTAATTTTGGGTATAGGTTAGAAAAGTACTTGTGGTTAGGTTGGTTAGGAGATAGTGTTTAGAGTTGTAGATGGTTGAGGCAAGGTGGATGGGATAGATGGTAGCAAAGAGAAAATGGGTAAATTCTAGGAGGGTAATAGTTAAATAGGTAAAGGGTAGATAAATATGGTGAATAAGATAGGGAACTAAGTTGTTTGATAATGATTGTTCATAGGATAGGGAATAGATATAGATGCATGATTGAGTGTCACTCATCTTTATAGAGATCACTAGGGGATGAAGCTAGCTTACTGGGCCCACATGGAGGAGGTTAGGTTGAGAATCATGAGGTATTATTAGCATGTGCCTCAAGATGCATCTACGATCATAATGTTCATTGAGAGATGGGATCCAACTATGAACACCTTATTACTACTGACTAATGAGATGATTATCTTACCTAAGGATGTATATAGGATCACATGCCTTCTACTTTGAGGTGATCCAATCTATTACAAAGAGAAAGAGCAGCAGGAGGATTATATTGAGTTATTATATAGAGATGATAGTGATTGAGTTAGATGGCATGCTAGAGGATTTAGTTATAACACACTATGTGTAAGGGCTCTAGGTGAAAGGAGACTCATGATGATGCTTATGATAACCATATCCTACTTTTATCTTCCCAAATTGAGTAGTGGGAAGTTCCCATATTTGCTATTGGGGGTGTTGGTGGAGTTGCTATTGGGATAGACTATGTTTAGCTAGGTTCCTATTCTCTTGGTATAGATATATAGGGAGCTATGGGGATTCATGTCCCATAAGAGGTATGGCATTAATGTCATCCTGATTCTACATTACTAGGCCTATGAGCACATCCAGGTGATGAGGCTAGTGAGGCTATCATGGATGGGATATACCTAAGTAGAGTTATTGATTAGATTCATGCAATGGAGAGGTGACTTCACCATGTCAAGTGCAGGAAGAGGATCCCATGATTTGGAATAGTTTAGGGATGCACTCGGTGCAGTAGTGATTGGAGACATCACCTAGAAGCCATATGTTAAGTTTCTAGTATGGCTTAGCTACAAGAGATAAACACTCTCCTTATAGAGTTACATATGGATATTTATTAAGTAGGATGGGGAGGTGGATCTCATCCCTTTTGATAGGGTACACTGATAGTTTTGCTTGGTATAGGCCATTTTAGGCACATTCTTGAGCTACTGACATGAGGATTTAGAGATTTTATTTCTAAATCTACATCTTGTACTAATATTACTAGATCATAAGGAGCTACCAATTAGGTCATATATAGATGACATTGACTTTATAAATGGGTACATGGCTTGATACTGAGTATTATATGTGGTAACAGATATTGGTGGAGATGATGAAGGTATGAGGCTAATGGTTGTGGACCCAATAGGTAGAGGGGGCTAGAGGGCATAGGTATAGGGGGTTGGCCCTGATGGACAAGCAAGAATGGTATTAGCCACTACACAGGCATAGGTTACAACACTATAGGGCTAGGTGGCCACCTTGTAGGGTCAAGTTACTATGCTAAAAGGATAACTAACCACTATGATAGGTGAGAGGGATTAGGTGAGGGACATGTTAGTCCAAGTTACCTAGGAGTGAGATGTTCTACGATAGGGAAGAGGAGCAACATCACTAGTCGCAAGTCTAGTAAGGACTATCAATATGCATAGGTACATAGACACCGTACATGAGTTGTGGTACTATGAGGCTATAGTCTTCATGTAGTGCCTAATAGAGCCTTGATGGGGTGAGTATAGATTTAGCTTGGTAGGTGGTGCTAGTGTGGTGACACCAAGTTACTGGGTCATATCTATAGCTAGATAGATAGGGACATCTAGGGGATTAGCAGGTATAGGTGGGGGTAGACACCAAGATCTATTAGTGTTCTAGGAGATAGTGGTGCCCTTGGGGTATATACTAGGCATAGTGTATGACATACTAGATTATGTTGTAATTAATTTTAATTCCAAACTATGAATTGATGTAGTGAAATGTACATTTTTAGATAGACATGTTTATCTGATTGTAAACATTATTATGTTATTTGACTCATGAGTTATACATGTGATGTTTGTTTATTTCTCATGTTCATGGTCTATGGTTTGTGTTGATGTTTAATGCTTAAGGTGTGATGTTATATTGCTTATGGATTATGTTTACATTGTGGATGCTAGATAATGATGCAAACTTACCTATCTAGGCATGAGGTGGCTTTGATTTATGGTTATACTTATGACATGCTAAATTTTAATGAGTATAATGTGGTGGAAAATGATTGGATGTTTTATTGCTCATGGATGTTATGATGTTATTATGCTAGTTATGGTTTTGATTTTGCTTATGACACATGTGCATTTGCATGGGATGGTTATGATTGCTGTTATTTTGTTGAGGGTAAAGCACATGAGGTAAGAAAACTAACAACACTAGGTGGGAGAACAAATAATATAATCAAAAGATAATTTCATAATAAAAATATCAACTAGTCATGATAGGATAAGAAGAGGGCACAATGCTTATTCTTTGACAAAGACTAAAACAAATTTGAAATTGGATTGGCTTAATGAACATAAGCCCTTCAAATGCTTCACATTAGCATTCATTAGTTGGTTAAAAAGGCGTCTTGACCATATAATGTCAAGTAAGCTCAAAAATCCCTTACTTATAGCACATAAAGGGGGAATGGATGGAACCTTCATGCAAGACTAGCATGCCTCTTTTATAGGTGACCTAAGAGCCAATATAAACAACTCTATGCCAAATTATATTGATAGATTGATGGAAGAAGTCTACTTGTGAAAGCTGATTGTGGCTTCCACCTTAGTTTGTTGTGTGAAAGCTAATTATGGATTTTAAAATTAGTTTTCTTTTTTTGTGATTTTAATAATGGACCTTTTTTTTGTTGATATATATGGGAAGTTGATTAATGTATGAAGTTTCCAAGAAATTACTATGATTTTGAAAAAATGCTTTACTCAACCATCCTTCAAGGGAGTGGTCTAAGTTTATTGACTTTGTTCAATGCTTTTTGATAGTTTTCCTTCAATGGAACAATCCACCTTATGTTTTGGTAATTTCAAATAAATTTTCAATATCTGTCCTTCAAGTGAGCAGTCTGTGAATACAAGGAATGACCCATGATCGATAATGATAGGAATTTGCATTGTTTTGATTACTTTGAGTTTATTTGACATAGACTTGTTTAGGCTAAATTATTGGTTTACCTTTATGAAGGCAAAACAAAAATCACAAGAAGGTTGATTAAGTGTAAAGAGGTTTAGGTGACAATGATTATGGGAATCCGTCTTGTGAAAGGAGTGGAAAGTAACATGAGAATCATGCCATGAGTAGAGATATGGTAACCATTATTTAATATTAGGCCATGATTGTGATAGATAATCACATGATTTAGTTTTAATTAGTTACCCCTAAAATAAGGAGATAAATGTTGGGTGGATAGCAATGGATGAGCTTAAGTTAAACAAAAGGTGATCATGATCCTTCTTAACAAAATAATGGATGCATATGCTAATCATTGAGGGGCTCAAGTTTTGGGTGGCCTTTGAGAGAATACAATCGATAATCGCCTGATCCATACTTGTGGGTTATGATGTAAAGTCTAAGCAAATTGAAAACAAACTTTCCCCACTTGATTTTCTCCATATTGGTGACATGTTGGTTTTACTTTAGGATGAGGTCTTTGATGTTGAAATCTCATACTTTAAAGTGTTTGCTATAAGCATGCTTGACACACTCTTGATAGGCATGAAGATGGGTAAGGGCTAATAAACAATGCTTATCAAGTAACTCAAGCTGAGCTAAATGGTGCTGATGATAATCATCCTAAAAAATGAGCTCTTGTAAAGATCTGCAAAGAGATGGAATTTGGACTTCAAGAGGAAAGATGGGCTCAGCTCCAAAAAAAATAGAAAAAGGTGTAGTACCTATAGAGGTTCTAATGATAGTATGATATGCCCATAAGGTGAAACAGATGTGCAAATACCAATCCCAACCAGATGCATTGACCATTTTAGTTAGCATGTTGTTAAGAGTTTTGTTAGAAGCCTTAGCCTATCCATTCACCTGAGGGCGATAGGGTGAGGAGAAGCTTAAATTTTAATTATAAATGCATCACAAATACCTTGGAATTGATTTTTATTAAAATACTTACCATTGTCAGTGATAATATTATGAGGAAAACCAAAATGGTGGATAATGTGATGGTTGATAAAGTCAACAATCTTTTCTACTTTGTTTGAGACTAAAGGGATAGCTTCTACCCATTTGGTGAAATATTTGGTCTCATTGATGATAGAATGTTGTTGATACAAGGAATGGGGGTTAATTACAATAATAAGATCTAGAACCCATTATGAGAAAGGCCAAAAATTAAGGGAAACTCAAAGACTATGGATAGGTGTGTGATGCAAATTGGTGTACTATTGACACTTAACACACTTTTTCACATAATCATAGTAGTATTTTTTAAGGGTAGGCTAGTAATAGTTGAGGCAAAGGATGTACTTAGCTATAATAAGGCCACTAAAGGTCTCTTCATAGATTCCATCATGCATTTTCTTGATAGCGTGAGAGGCTTCTTGATTGTGTAGACAACAAAAGAGAAGACCATCAAAGTTGAATTTATAGAGAATAGCTCCCATAATGGTAAAATTTGAGGTACTCTAGATAAATACTCTTCAATCATTCTTGAAAAGGCTAGAAGGAATGATGGTGAGGTTTAGGTAGTCAAAGGTCTACTAATACCAAAGGTAGGGTTAGGTCTCCTCCACATTGAAAATGGTGGGAGAATCTAGTTTGACATAGGAAGGTTGGGTAAGTCTATGGATAAAAATAGATAGCTTGGAGTCATAGGGTATAAATGGGATATGAGAGGCAAGGGAGGCCATGGTATTGATGAACTTATAGGTACATCATGGGGTTGAATAGATGTGGTAGTGATAAAATGACGCTAAGAATTCATCAACTAACTGTTTTTAATGTTGCAAAATATCATTCTTACATTGGTAAAAGCTATTGATTTTATTGAACATAAGTTGGGAGTCACTAAATATGTTTATTGTTTTGACTCCTAAGGCTAGAGCAGTCTAAAGTCCTATTATTAGGGCTTCATACTTAGCTATGTTGTTGGTACATTCAAATTCAAGCTTGAAGGACAAAAAAAGAGGTTCACCATTAAAGGGGATAAGGATGATACCAATTCCACAACCACATTAACACTTTGATACATCAAATAACATGGTGACTTGATAGGTGAAGTTTGCTTAAGAGAGGGTCATGATGGACTCATCAGGGAACTCAAGAGGAAGAGGTTGGTTATCTACTAAAGGTGCTTCAACCAATTGGTCAGTGATAACTTACCCCTTAATTGACTTTTGCTAAAGGAACTCAAGGTCAAACTCTACTAAGATCATGAGACACTTGGCCATACTTTGGTTTTGATATGGCATAGATTTCATGTACTTGAGTGGGTTGGTGTTGGTTATGATGTAGGTTTTATGGTTAAGAAGGCAATGGTGAATTTTGGTGGCCATGAAGACTAAAGCTAGGTAAAACTTCTTGGTACAGGTATATTGAGTCTCATATTCTAAAAGTGTGTGGCTAATGTAGTATATGGCTTTCTATTTTTGTTGCTCATCTTGATGATCAATATTTGCCCCTAAGGAGTGGTTAGTGATAGAGATATAAAGGTAAAAAGGTTGGTCATACTTGGGAGGGGTGAGGATAGGTAGAGACAAAAGGTACTTTTAAAGTGAATCAAAGGCCTTCTGACAATCACTATTCCACTTGAAAGAGACATGCTTATTTAGAAGGTGGTGGAAGGGTTGACATCGATTTGAAAGCTGGGAGATGAAGAAATGAATGGATTAGAGCTTTTTGTGAAAACTATGGAGTTGTTTAAGGTTGATTATAAGAAGCATGCCAAGGATGGATTTGATCTTGGTGGGATCTACTTCAATTATGCTAAGGGAGATAATGAAACCAATAAGCTTTATTGACAAGACCAAAAAATGTACTTCTTGGGGTTAAGACAGACATGGTAATGGATAAGTTGCTCAAAAATGACCTTGAGAATGGAAAAATGGTCCCTTTGGAGTTTGAATTTTTTGAGAAGGTCATCCACATAGTCCTCTAAAATCTTGTGGATAAGGTCATGGAAGATGTAAGTCATGGCACATTGGTAGGTTACACTAATGTTCTTTAACCCAAAATACATGACTCTATAGTAGAAGGTCCCCCATGGGGTAGTAAAGGTGGTTTTGTGTTGATCTTTGGGGGAAATTAGGATTTTATTATAACCTAAGAATCCATCCATGAGAGATAACATCTCATGGATGACTATAAGATCAACTAGCTAGTTGATGCTTAGGAGAGGAAAGTTGTCTTTGGAGCAAGTGAGGTTGAGGTCATGAAAGTCCACACAAATGGATAGTCCCCATATGGATTTAGTTAAAGGAATGACATTCAAGACCCATTGAGGATAGTCAATGGGTTGAATTAAGTTGACATATAGAAGATGTTGAATTTATTCTTTGAAGAGAAGGGATATCTGAGGGGTGCATACATCAAAGTTTCTACTTGATGAGTTTGGCATCACAATGGGTGACTATGTTATGGGTAGTAATGGTGGGGTAAATTCTAGGCATGTAACTATAAGACCAAGTGAATGTTATGTTGTAGTATTGGAGGAAAAAGGGGAAATTATAAAGTTCCTCAACATTCAATGATTGGCTGATTTTGATAATATGGGGGTTCTCCAGAATACCCAAGTTGATATCCATGGTGGATTCATTCAACATGATTGAAGTCTTGGGAGGAAGGGATTTATGGATGGAATAATTAGGGGCACTAAGGTAGGTGATAATGGAATAATCATCCTAGCACTAAATAGTGTTAATGGTTGGGAAATATTATCCTAATATCTCAGGATGGGTCAAAGGGATGGTTATAGTTGCCTTTCCTTTTGATAAGTCAGGGTCCAAGGTTGATTATGCTGATTAAAAAAAAGTTAGGTGGGATGATGTCATCATCCTCACACACAAATGGGGGAGAGGTCAGTGAGGAAGGTGTGTCTTCCTTAGTAATGGTGATGGTAGGTGGTTTGGTTTGCTTTTTTTTAGGTTGGATGAAACCAAGGCCATGCTTCTCATGAGGATTTTAGGTTTCAATGGAGATAAACTCATGTTGGCCATGCTCATATCATCCAAGACCAAATCCTTTCCAAGCACACTTATGGAGGTATGTCTTGGCAAAGCTCAGTTTACCTAGGTAAGAGAAATCAATGATAAATGGATGAGGTGAAAGAGAGGTGGTAGAAGTACCAAGGGGTTTGTTGAGTCCCCTATAGATGAAATAGGTTTGACAATGGGGAGGTCTAAAAAGAATAATGGTTTTGATATTGGGGTCATATCTCAGTTAGTTAGTAAAGTGCCCATACTCATGAAGAGTATGGAAGGTGTCAAGGGATAAAAGGAAATATTACCTTAGTGAAAGGTGATGGAATGTTGATTTCAAAGGGTTTGAGGTGGGGATCTAATCAGAGGGGATGGATAATCTAGTCGATGCCTCATTAGTAGAAGGAGGAGTGACTTCCTCTTTTGTAGTGGAGGTCTTATCTTGGGTTAAGGATGGTGTGCTAGATGGATGTAAGATGGCATCATTGGGTTGGTTGGTCATGTTACATGTTAATAAGGAACTTGAGCTAGCTTGGATGGGGATGACCTGGCCTTTATGCTCAAATTTAATGCAATAATGTAGGGTAGAGGGGATGTAACCCATGAAGTGGATCTAAGGTCATCCTAGCAAAACATTATATTAGAATTCACTTTCCACTACATAGAATATTTTGAGGAGTATGTGAGGCCCTACATGGATGTGAAGGACAACCATTCCCATGGTAGTGGTCATAGTGTCATTAAAGGATTGATGGATGGTTAAAGTTTTAGACTTGACATTGTCTGGAAGGTTAAGTTGGTTATAGGCATGGGAGGAGATAATGTTAATACTATCTCCCCCATCAATCATGACCCATTTAATGTGGGTTTAGTTAATTTAAGTAGTGATAAAGAGAGGAGGATCTAGGTAGTCCAAATGGATAGAAGGTATTTCTGAATCCTTGAAGGTGACAAGGCTAGAAATTTAGAGAGCATTGACAAAATATGTTAGAGCTTGAGGGTCTTCAAATTGAACATCTACTAATTATAATGCCTCTATCATTTCTTGGTGATGATGAGGTGAGGTGGTAAAAAAATCACATAAGCTCATATTTACCAGGGTTTGGTGAAGCTATTTGAGCACCACTCTCTTGATCGACTTAGAGGGGTTGGATTGGGAGGCACCTAAGATAAATACCTTGGGTTTGGTTGAAGATGAAGGAATTTGGGTAGGGTTTGGTTGGGAGGTAGAAGATGGGTATGCTTAAAGAATGGACATTTTGTCCTCTCCCTCATCCTTCCATTGAGCATGTGATCAAGTGACCACATGGATAGTATGGATGGAAGAAAGAGTTGGTGTAGGGGATTGGTCTAATTCCTCATCACTCTAAGGTGAGAGTGAAAGATTAGGTAGGTATTGGGTAGGAGTTTTTGTTGGTTGGACTAGTATAGGGCTCATGGGAGGTTCATCTATTAATAGATCATTCTCATCATATATCTAGTGTATAATGGTTTGGAGAGCTTTGCAACTCTCTATGTCATGCCTTGGTGTCCTATGATAGAAACACACATGAGGGTTATTGTACCAAGTAGGTTTTGAGCCAAGAGGGTTGAATGGACTGATGAGGGCTAATATCAAGTAAGAAGCTTGTAGTAACCTTTGGAAAATGGTAGAATAGGATTCAGTTAAAGGTAGAGAAGGCTTAGGTGTGTGGGTTTTGGTTGGTAAGGTGGGAGATCTTTTGGGATCAAGTTTGGTGATGGAAGGTTTAGGTAAGGTGGTGTGTTTGGTTGGTGGTTTTGGTTTTGGTAAGGTGAGGGTTGACAAAATAGAAGTAGGAGGTTTTAAGGTAGGTATCTTGGTTATTGTTAGTGCGGTGAAGATAGGTGTGTCAAAAAGTAATTGTGAATGTGTAACCAAAAATAGTGGTGGGGATTTGGTTGAGATGGCTGGTTTTTGAAAGGTGGAGGGATGAGGCCCCAAAATAGAGGGCAAGGTAGAAGGAGGTAGAAGTCTAGTCTTTTGGACTCTTGGTGGCTTTACCTTTTAGGTTGATTTGGTTGGTTGTGTGGTTAGTGTGTGGTTAGTGGGTTTAGTGAAGTAAGCTTCACTTTCATAGATGGGTGATTAAGACTCTATTTAGGGAGGGTATTGAGGTTCTTGGTTGGCTTGGATAGTTGTTTTGGAGAAGGTGATTTGTTTGCTTGGGGTTTAGGTGCTTTGGATGGCTTAGTAATTGTTGAGTTGGTAGAAGTTGCTATTGGTTTGGTTGTTAGGGTAGGATTTTGGATAGCGAAAGTGATGGGTTGGTCTACCATAGGCAAGGTTATAGGTTCTTTTTGGTGATATAAGGTATCCATAATTATTCCTAGAAGGTGGCTTGATCTATGTCAAGGTTGGAGATAAATTTCAATTTTTGCACTAACCTAGAGAATGGTTTATAGGTTTGTTTTATTCCTTGGATAGTGGAATCAAAGGATAAACCCATATGTTGTGAAAGGGAAAGGGTGACCTCATCCTTTTCCTCAATCAAAGGATGCAAAGTTTGAGTAGGTGAATCCTCTATGGGAGGTGTAGACATGGGGACTTCCTCTTTGAGAATAACCTATGAAGGGGAAGTAATTTACCTGATGGTTAAGGGAGAAGGTAAAATGGGTGCTTGTTCTGGAATGTTGATCAAGGGAGGGGTTGATGGCTCCACTACCTCAATAAGTATAGGAGGAGAAAGGGGTTCTCTTTAGTTTGGGTCTCCAAAAGAGGAGAAGGTAACTCCATTACCTTAATAAGTAGAGAGGGTGAGGAGTAGATAGGTTGGTTAGTAGGTTCTTCAGCAACAAGTGTGTCAAAAACAATGTTAACGATATGGGCATCATGAGAGAAGTCAACTATGTTGCTCTCATTTTTGGTAGGTGCATGATTAGGGAAAGACTACCTAAATATGTCAAGGGCCTATTTTTGAGGTGCATTAGGGTTATCCAACATAAGCTCACCCTTTTCAATGAGAGATTGGATAATGCTCTTCAAGGTTTTACACCTACTAACATCATGCCCTATTACTCAATGGAAGGCACATAGATCATTCTCATTGTACTAACTAGGTGAAGGATGTAAAAAAACAAATTATTGAGGTGGTTTTATAGGAGGAATTTGTATGATATTAGCTTTCAATAGCTTCTCTAGGATTGAAGTATAAAACTCTCTAAGTGGAGTAAATTTATTCTGGGTGTTCCAATTTTGGTTTCTCATGTTTTTATTTAAGGAACCAAAGGATTTTGGTTGGTTGGTAGATGATGGAGAAGTGGATTTAAGGATAACCATGTTTGTAGTGCCCTTATTTTTGATCTTGGTGTTGGTTTGGTTGCTTAGTTTAGAGGAGGAAGTCTTAGTGTTTTCACAGGTAGAGTTCTTATTTTTCAATTTTAGCTTTCCTTCATCAATGGATCTATTCTCTAACTTGCATGCCATGGTGAAATATTCATCAAAAGTTTCAAAACTCTAAACACATAATGTGAAAGAGATGTGCTTGGCACATACCCAAGTAAAGATCTCTATGAGTTCAGGTTGGGGTAAGGAGAAGGCAATCTGATTCATTAGGATCCTCCAATAAGCTATAAAGTCAGAAATAGATTCATCATCAAACTATAGAATAGAGTAGAGGTCAGTCATGAAAACCCTCTTGGAGATATTTATCAAAAAGTGATCAAAGAAATTTTTATCCAATTGGGTAAAGGAGAAGATGGAATGCTTGGTTAAGGAATCATACGAATCCAATGTTGGTCTAGATAAAGACATAAGAAAAGTGTAGAGGAGGGAATCATCATAGGTAATCAAATAACATGAATGCTTGAATTCCCTAAGGTACTACTAGGGATCCTCCTTACTCCAAAACTTAGGAAACTTGGGAAGTTCCCATTGAGGATGATATGGTCTAATAAGAACATATGGGTGGATGGGTTTGTTACAGATCTAGTCATAGGATACGAGATTGTGAGCTTCAAATATAGATTACTCTAAGGGAGTCATCTTATTCATGAGCATTTTTATTAGGTCTATTTGGGCTGGTGCCCTTAAAGGGTTGTAAGGTGCATATTATGGTTGGGGTTGAGTGACATATTGATAATTCATCAAAGGTTGAGAAGTTACCCCATATGGGTAAGTGGCCATAGGTGGTTAATTCAAGGCCACATATGAATATTTGGTCAATGGAGGTTTGGTGGAGGGTATATACTATTGACTGGGTGTAGGTGGTTTAGTCAGAGGTAAGGGATAAGTGGTAACCCTAATAGAAACAATTGGTAAGGTAGAAGGTATTGGTGTTACTATGATTTGAAATAGAGTGGATGTAGCTCAAGGAATGGTAGTGATGGTGGTAGTGGGTAATCTAATAGTAATTGGAGTATGGGTAGGTTTTTGGAAGAATTGTTAGTTAGACTAGGAAGTGTTTGGGTGTTAGAAGGTTAAACTTATTGGTTCCACATGGTTATGTCAGATGGGTTGCCAACTAAGGTATATGTTTAAGTAGCTAATATTTGGGTGGAGATAGAAGCAAAAAATTTGTTGTCTGAAAATCCCAATGGCATGTCATAAGGTGGATTGGTAGGTGGTGCCAAAATGGGTCTATGGTGAGCTACTATGCTAAGATAATGTTGTAAGGCTACCGAGTTATTATCCAAAGAGGAAACAAAGTCTAGGTTGCCTTAGGAGACTATCTAAGGCACACTAGAAGCATTGGAATGATGAAGAGAACTCTCAACTTCTAAGATATACTCCATAGATGAAGAGGTAGAGGAGACTGGATAATCTATAGATGGGTCCTGACTTACTAAATCTCTTCATTTTTGATGAGTAAGAACCATGCAAGTAGGATGAGAGGAAAACATAAAGAATCTTATAAATCAAATAGAGAGAAATGAAGAAAATGATCAAGGAAATCCAACACACACTAGAGTATGTTAAAATCCTATGCTTAATTTTAAACTCACTTTTGGCTTATGCCTTAAGTTATGAGAATATGTGATAGAAGTTGGCTTGTAGATTAGGTAATATAGAAGAAATCTATGGTTGGTTTTGGGTTGTTTAAATGATCAAAATGATTTGTATTAGGAATCAATATGTGGCTTGGTATTGAGGCCTATCCCCTCACTTCACACACTATAGTGATATGGGTGTTGGGTGCTTAGATAATATATAATGATTTCTAGAGTTTATACTCAATCAGAGAGTTGAGTTGGTTCTCCCCTTGGTAATGACCTCTAAGTAAGATCATCAAAAAATGGTAAGGTGACTACTAGGTGATGAAATCCTAGTCGAGCCTTGTCTCAAGTTTGTTTGATGTTTAATTGATGAAGGTGGTTTGGTTTAGTGTGTGTAATAAAGAGTGATGCTATGATAAAATTACTATGCTTTAATTCAAAGTGAGATAAAACTAGAAGCAAGCAATAGGTGCATTCAATTTTAAACCTAAAATAAATTTCAGTTTTGTTAATAAGCACAAATAAATAAAAGAGCATACATATGAAAAGAAAAAAAACCCAAAGTAAAGGCTCAAGGTCCCACTAAGTGTGCTAGAATGTTTCAATGAATTTTAGCTTATATTTTAGAAAAGAGAAGAAAAAAACTAAATACGAGTATGGTTGCAAAACCTATTTGATTTTGTGTGCATTGAATTAGATGATTATGAAGAACTCCTCTTTGGCTTGGGAGGATGACTTGTGAATAAGATAATGCTAAAGCAAATGGTTGGCTAGATATATAGCTGAGTGGATTGCCTAGCATTAGCTAGATCTTAGAAGCAAGAGCTTCCTTGGGCACTATCAATCCACACATTTTAAACAATTAAGTTTAAAAAATAAAATAAAATGTACTTACATCAATAATCAAAAGGGTACTAAAATTAAATAAAAAAATGCTTGCTAAATAAATAGAGTAAAAATGAATAAATTAGGATAAACAAGTCAATACTAGTGTTAAATGGCTTGGGTCTATTTCATAAAATTATGAATGGGTGTATGAACAAGTAGGGACATAGAAAATTATATTGTGTTGAGGGTAGGTAGGTGGAAATAAATTGTTATTATTTCCTACCATAGTGATCTTCAGTAGTTGGGATGACTGTTGGTAGTTAAGGTGACCATTAGTGGTTAGGGTGATCATCAATGGTTCAGATAACCATCGATAGTTACTGTGTGTAGGTCTAGGTTGGTAAATAGTTGATTAAAGAGATCAAAAGGTTGGATTATAGGAGATAGGTTGGTGTTGGGCTGAGTGTGAAAAGTAACTAAATTAAATAAATATCAAAAAATAAATACTTATCTTGTAGAAGGTTGATCAGGTGGGTATTTGAGGTGGTTGACTCATTAGTGGAGTCTAACATGATTTTGGTAGAGTAATGGTACTTGACACTTTGGAAAAGTAACTATTTCAAGTTGGCTCTCTAACATGATGGTTAGATCATTGGATTATTAATGATGATTGACCTATAAAATAAAGGAACTCTGGATGCACAAGCTCTTGATAAAAATTGTCAATGATCTTCACCTCCTTGCTCCTTTCTTCTTATAGGCAAGGAAAGACAGTTGTAATAAGATGTGAACTAGGATTCCTAATTTTAACTCACTCATACATTAGCTCACACATGTAATTATATGATATATTTATAGAAAAGCAAGGTAGATTGTTTGCATGTTGGTGGTTAAAGAGATGTACCCTAACTGTCAGTGGTCGAGTGTGAAGGGTGATACTAGGTAAAGGTTAGTTAATATAGCTTGGTCAAACTCACTTGGATTAGGTTTGGTTAGGGGTAAAAGGGTTAAATTGGTCCCAAAGGGTGTCCTAAGGTAGTCCAAGGGTGTTTTGACACTCAAAATCATGATGTCTAGATTTATGATGTCTACAATCAAATACCACCCTAGGGCATGAGAATTAAGGGAAAGAGCATCCCTGAAACCCTCTCCCACCCAAATGAGAGGGGGTTTGAGTTTCTCCCAAGATTTATAAATACTGTTGATAATAAAAGTGTCATTAATTTTAACATGAATAAGGGTGATGAGAAAAGTATGTAACCCAAGGCATTGTCATGCATGTATATAATAAGGAACCACCTAAGAGATACAATGAAGAAGTAATATCTTCCAAGATGCATCACCTTATAATCTTTATATAACCCATTTAATGCTGAGAGCAAGACCTTAAAGCTTAATATTCATGATCCCTAGACCACCTGCTTCTTTAGGTCAACAATAAATATCCTAAGAAACTATGTGAAGTCCTTTATGACCTTTATAATTAGACCAAAGGAATTCTCTTAGAATATTTTCCAACATACCATAGGAAACATCATAAGGAACTCAACATCAAGAATAATACACATGCATAGCTTCCAATAACTTAGATAAAATATGAAACTTACCCACCAAAGATAAGGGAATTTTTGTCTAAAAATAATTCTTATTCTCAACCATTTGAACCACATAGGACCATAGTTTAGCTACAGAGGTCTAAAAATAAAAAAGAATGCTAAGGAACTTAAACTAAACACTTGGAATAATAATTTTCCATTGATATCCCTTTAGACAAGGAGGTTTGGTAGAGGTAGAATGGTGATAACACTATATTTTCTCCATTAGATGGAAGACCCATAGGCCAAACAAAAACTATGAAGATATTCCATAACATTCTTAATCAACTCTTCCTCTTACTAGAGAGTGAGAAAGGAATCATCAACAAAGTGATCATTTAGTATATGATAGTCAAAATTAAGGAGAGAGATGCCTTTCACCAAGAATCTAAAGGCATAATTAACTAATAAATAGTTAAACCCTTCAATTGCTAACACATAAAGTGAAGGAGATAAAGGACATCCTTTATTGATATATATACATAATTCAAATCAAGAGGATTGGGCTCCATTAATAGTAATACATGCCCCAACATATGGAAAAAACATATTAATCACCTAAACAAACCTAGGACCAAATTTAAGAGCTTTGAGCATGGCTAAATTAAAATGCCACTCAATATGGTCATAAGCCTTCTCAAAATCAATCTTGACAAAAAGGGCCTTTTGACTAGAGACCCAAGTCCATTCCATACCTTCCTAGATAGTAATAATGTTATCAAAGATATATCTATGCTAGATAAATATTTTTTTCTCACAAGTTCTAATAATTAAAGGAAGAAGATTCTTAAGTTTGAGATCCAACACCTTAGAAATTATCTTATAAGAAACATTGAGAAGATTAATAGGTCCAATTATTAATAACCTTAGAATCACTAGCCTTAGGAATAAACTTGATGTTACCTTGATTTATAAGAGGTCATAGAGAATTCATAAACATAACTTCATAATATAAATTATAAAGATTTGGACCTAAAGTATCCCATAAAGTCTGATAGAAATCATAATGGAAACCATCAATAACCATGACTTTATCAATAGCCATTTACATAACTACTTCTTTAAGATCATTGAGTGTAAGAGGACTATCATAGATAATCCATTGAACATCAAAAAATTTATAAGGGAAAGATTAAAGGAACTAGGTAAGAGTAGCTTCACACTCAAGAGAATTGGTTTGAGTTGAGACAACACCATGATAATGGTGAACAAAGGCTTACTAGAATGTTAGGGAGTGGTAATTCTATTAGATCCCTCTTTGACATCTTTGATTCTATCAATAACTCTTCTAGAATGCAAGAGATAAAAAATTCCTTCATGACCTTGTCCTAAATTTTTAGCCAATGCATTCAAACTCAAAGTTGAGCCCCTCTATATTTGTAGGCCTATTAAACTTGTAGTTTGTGATGCCAAAGAGTTGCTTGGATTTGTAAATGCACATTGAAAGAAGAGGCTTCAAGCTCCTATGATACCTAGAGTTATTCATATTTTGTATCATTATGAATACTTTGGTGAAAGATAGATGATATATTACCATAATCATGAAGAAATATGGTAGTGTGAGCAAGAAAATTAGTCCACCATTGTATCTAGCTAGAGTCCCCATTGGGCACCAAATTACAAATTCTCAAAATGTGCCTAATAGTGATTTCATGCTTAAGATGAGTAATATTGAGAAATAAATGGGTTTTATAAGGGCCACTTGAGGGGTAAACCACTCAATATTGAATTAAATATGATGATGATCTACCAATAAGGTGTTATAAATCACATAAATTGGCCTATGCTAAACATTATCAAAAAATAAGAGATCTTGTTCAACCAACAAAGCATGTTCCAAACTTTTAAGATCTTTATCCTTTCCTTGTTGAAAATTGGACCAAGTAAACCAGGGAGAGTTTGAATCTTTCCTCCAATGGTGATTTGGATCAAATAGCATGAGTTTGTTGTGCATGCAAAACCATGCCTCCTATTTTTAGCACACCAACACATGGGAAGATGACCATCCTTGTCCTTAGGAGATTCAACCATATTAAAATCCACACAAAGGATATAATGAGCATATGGAAGAGAGTTTGATAGCCATATCTAAAGTAGGGTCCATTTCATAGCATAATTAGAGGCATATAGATTGACCAACCTAATGATGTGATTATCAAAGTTAAAAAAAGTCCAAACAACATGATGAGTAGGGTTAGATCCCTAGGAAATAATGTTTTGAGAAAGATCAAAAACTAAAAGAGTGATGACCCCACCATGGACACAATCATGCATGGTATTATGATAAAGGGTCCTAGGTCAAATAATTTACATTGCATTATGTAGGAGAAAGCTAGAGATCTTGAATTCTTGCATACAAATAATTTTCATATTGCTAAAAAACTAACAACTTTTACTAGCTATGTACTTATGTAGTAGATTAGTAAGGCCTTAAAAATTCTAAGAATAGAATAGCATTGGGAAAAATCAAAGTTCATTTCATTTCCCTTTTTGAGATATTCAAGAGTGGAAAAGTGATTTAAAAAAGGTTTATGCTTCATAAAGTTACCAAGCTAGAAAGGTTACCACTTGTGTGCCATGTATTCCTCCTGATGAGAACTAGAGGGGATTCAAAAATGTTGGAGGATTTATTTATGGTATATAGTAATGATATCATGTTCATCTTCTGATGAGGTCACCCCAAGAGGGGTTATGACAATTGAGCTTATGAAAATGAAGGTGGAGTATCAACAAAAGTAGCCACCACTTGTGGTGTGCATATAAGTGGAGGTGAAGCCTTTTTAGGCATAGAAATAACATCTTTGATAATAGGAGATGAGGTACTAGGAGCCATGATCGGGTGATAAGCATAAGAATGTGGTTTAATATTACCTTTTACTAAGTTATTATTTTTATTAGTGATAGTCATCCAACCATGAACATTTCCATTCAGGGTTATGGATTCAAGTCCACCATTTTCCTCAGGAGTAAGAGGAACATGTACCATTAATGGACATTACCAATAAATATGATCTAAGAATTGGAACCTAAAGTATTTATTTGGAAAATTTATGTAAAACACCCATTGATTCAATTGATTATTCCCAATTTGAATGTTAATAGACTCTTTAAGATCCCATCTAGATCCACTTTCACACATACCCATTTTTGGGGATGGGCTATAATATGTTTTTCTTGTTCATGGCATATGAAATTCCATAAGGGTTTTATGAGCTGGTCAATAAAACCCCATATGGGGAGAGGCAAGCCCGAAAACTTGACCTAGACTATAATTTTTAATTTCTCTTACTCTAAAACTTGAAAGTCTTGAGTCCAATGAGAGAACACTACCATTATGTTTTAGATGAACCAAAGACCATTATTAAAAATGTCTTTGTAGTGATCTAGTTTGGTGAAATAAAACAAGAATAAACCTTTGATAAGGTTATGGACTCCTTAAATTTTCAAACCATGGCCTTGCCAATGGTTATGAACCCATTATTTCAATAATCTCCCAAATAGGAATCTTCCCACAAAATAAGAAATTAGAGTGTAACTATATAAAAAATTACAATATATATCAAATTCAAGTAGATAAATAAAAACACTAGGTAAGGAGTGTTTAGGTTGTCACCAGTACCTTGTGAAAAACCTTCAAAATTAACTTCATCACTTATTTCGACACCATGATCACTCCCACTCGCATTATATATCTTTGCATCAAAAGATGAAGAGATAATGGAAGTAGTAATTTTAAAATAGGGTAAGCCCCACCACCCAAAAGGTGAATTATTATTGAACATTTGCTTCACATTAGTGGCTTTAGCATCGAAGGTAATTTTAGGTGTAGTAGTAGATATATATTATGTGTTGGTGAGATCAAGGTTAGTTAAATCAACCATATTTATAATCATTATATTGGTTTATTTAATAAATAAATTTGTCTTAATTGAATTTATTTAGATAGGTTTATATGGTGATAATTTAGCTTGATCAATGCAATCATAAGAAGGGGAGATAATATTTTAGTTGGAAAAGTAGATTGTGTTGAATTAGATTGTGAAGTAGGTTCAAAAGAAACCAAGTTGGGATTTCTTCGATTACCAATGGGGTGTTTAATAATGGTGGATTAGTAGGGGGTACATAACCCCTAGGTTTTGATTCAATATCAGATGAGATATGAATGGCATGGACATCATGATTGAAGACATGTGTTTTTGATGACATCTTTTGATAATGTTGTACATTTAAATCTTTTGATTGGGCTTGGGCCATGATGTAATTATCATCATAAGTGGTAGAAATAGTGCATGTATCAATTTATATAGGAGAATCAATGGTTGAAACACATATGTCTATAAATTTATGAGGATACATAGTGGAAGGATATTGAAATTTTTTTGCCACTCCATATTCATTACATGTGAAATCATCATCTATGTAAGAAGCTTCATATGCATTACATGGAGGGGGAATATCAGTAGTGACATCGATTAGAAGAATGGTATGATCATGTGGTAGTAAATAAGGAGGGAACCATTCTAATATATAAGGAGGTATTTGAGTGGTATTGTAGTTATTTTACAATTAATTTGGTTCATCATCATCTAAATTGGAAAGAATTACATGTTAGTCAGGATTCGTGTTAACAAATTCCAGAAGACGTGGGATATTGATGTGAGTAATAGTAGGAATCAAATATTGAGATTTAGGATTTTGTAGTTTTATGCTCCATGGATTATAATAACCTTCATGTTTGTAATACATGCCATTATGTATGAATTTGAGACATTGACTACCAAAAAAGGTAATAACATACATACGATGTGTCCATGGATGACCAAGAAGCATGTTGTAAGATAAATAGAGATCAAGAACCATAAGCTTTGTGAAAATTATCTTGGGTCTAATAGTAAATGGGATCCAAATTCAACCAATGTTTTTTATTAGTTTTATCAAATACACTACATGTGAGGTATGTTTGTTTGATATTTTCTTCGGTGTATCCAATTTGTTGATCATAATTTAGATCATAATTTTTGAATGAGGGTATTACTTATCATAATTTTAATAAAGAGGGATGGATCATATAATAAAAAAATAATATTGTCATAATCATATCCTTTTTGAGAAATTCTAAGAATGGTTTTGAGGATGTGGAAATGGTTTCAATTATATGTACAAATGTAAGTGGAGGATCATTAGAAGGGATTTATAAATCATGGATTTTAGTTCTTTAGTATTTTTTAATTATTTTTTAAGGAATTTATGATGATAGGGAGAATTTATAATGAATTCCATAAGGGAAAATTTTCAAGGCATTGAATTAAGCTCTTCCAAAAAATTTCAATGGGATTTAGAGGATGAAGAACTAGCATGAGGTTTATGAGATATGGCATTTTAATAGGAATAGGATAATTAGGTTGGGTTTATGATTGTGTAATTGTTTTATCATTTGGTTCATTTAGTTATGAAGATGTAGGTACAATAGTTTTAGTGTCTTTAAGCAATTGTTTACCAGTAGAATATTTCCTAGATTTAGTGACAAGACCTTTGTGAGTAGGTTTTCATTTATAGTTAAATTTTGTTATATTCACATATTGAGAGTTGGTGTAATATTGATTATATTCACCATCAATTTCATAATTTTTTTTTTGAATGTTGTGTGTTAGTAGTTGAAGAGGATTTTTTGAGATTTAAAAGGTATGAGTTTAGTAACCTATTTATTTTGGGAAGCTTTGATAATCATGATGACATAATTTGATCCTAGTATCATGGTAAAATATGTCTCCTAACACTAAGGAAAAAAAATTAACAATACCACAACATATTTTATGAGAATGACCCACACCAATGTGAAACCAATAATTTTTTTATGATCATACCATGAAGGTGGGGCGCTATTATAGGTGAAGGGTTTAGATGGAGATAATAATTATTTCATTTGTGATAACATTAATGGTGGGTGGGAAAAAAGTTGATTATCTATTTTAAATACTCCTTTTATTTGAGGATTAACACTTTTAATTACATTAGTTGAAGTTTAGAAATATTTCTTGATTGAGTATGGGTGGGCTCATATTGTTTTATAAGGAAATCTTTGCTTTTAGCTTGGTCAAAAGCTTCAATTAAGGTTTGTGGAAAAAAATGTTTAAACCTTATATTGAAGGGAAAATGTTAGAGCAATGATAAATAGTTTAACTAGAATATCGTCAGCCATGTTGTGATTTGATTTATGAGCTAATGATTTACATTGTTTAATGAAAGCATGAGCTAATTCTGAGATGATTTCCTAGCATTTATAAAAGGACTAAGAAATTTTTCTATAAGATCATTCTTTTGGTATTATTTAACTAAAACATTGACCAAATCCTCTAATTATGAGATATAATGTTGAGGTAATTAATTATACCATTATAAAACGTCTTGTGAATGTTTTGACTACAAGTTTGATAGTGTAAAAGGTATTTGTTTGGATGCATTACTTATAGAGATTGTCAAATGCTTTAAGAAAATATGCAGGGTCTTTAGCTCCATCATATTCAATGGTTGGAGATATGTTTCCAATATCAATGGATATGATGAAAGGAGTCAATGGTTCATTTTGAATATTTTGAAGCATCTTGTTATGCATAAGAGGTTGAGGAACTATATTCCAATTAGCATATCTAAGAGGATGAAGGATAAAATTTTGGTTATTTTTAGACATGATAAGAGGAGGTTGACTAGTCATTTGCAATATATGATGTTGGATTTAAATCATTTGGCAAGTGTTTGTTATTTGCATTACATTCATTTGTTGGATTATTTGAGCAAGAATTTGAGTGGTATTAATTGGTGTAATTTTTTTAGTAATGTTAGTAGGTGGAATGTTAGTATTGATAGGAAAAACATTCAAATTGTTAGAAATGGGAATGTTTTCTATAGGAGGATTCCATGTGGGTGTATTTGTTAAGGTGGTATCTATTACTTCAATGGTGTAGTAAGGAAGTTTAGATAAGGTAGTATCCTGAAAAGTGTGAAGTGGATTAGATCCATCTAGATCATCATTTTGGGTGATTTGAACCTTGTTGAAGTCAACAGAGTTAGAGGAAGGATGGGAATAAGTGCACCATGAGAGATTATCCTCTTGGGTGGTTAGGTTGGGTAAGTGAGAGCAAGCTGTGTATCTTCTAAATTTGTTAAGGTTATCAAGAAAGATTTTAATAGGTGATTTCATGATGATAAATAAGGTAAAATGAAAGATATAAATGTGCATGTTGTATTTAGGAAAGATTTTATAAGAATAAAATGAAATCAGCCAGGAACTAAACTAGATCAAACAAAGAAGTTATAGATTTAAAATAAAATTGTGTTGGTAAATAAGTACGTAGTTGGGAAAGTCAATGTAGTTTGAATAACAAAGAGTCTAGGCATAAGATAAACTATGTCGGCTAGCAAGTACAGAGTTGAGAAGGTTGATGTAGTTAATCACTAAATTAGAAAAGATCATACAATCTAAAAAATAACTAATTCAGCCAATAGTTATAAATTTGATTAGGTCAATGTAGTTTATGTAGATAGGATTAAAAAAAAATAGAATCAAACTAAATCAAATTGGTTGATTGAGTTGGATAAATAGAAAAATAAAATAGTCTATAATAGACTACATTGAGCTGATCAATGAGGTTATGAATTTTGGATTTTTTTTGAAATAGTATGAATCTAGATGATTAATTTATAAATACAAAAAATAAAGGTAAGCACATATGCAAAAAGTTAAATTTAGTTGATCTAGTTACAACACAAAACACTAAACACAAAAATTGTTTAAACACTAGCTAATATAAGTCGACAATATAACATAGATTATCAAATATCAAGTAGAAAAAAAATGTACTTTAGAAGATAATTACTTGTTCAAAAAGAAGATTAGGAATTTATACTAAAGGTTTTTATTGAAAGTGTAAGCTTTCAAAGATACTCGCTTGTGCGTTGGATAATGTCATCCAATGTTTTAGAGCATTAACTATGGAGGAAGTACCATTTCCATATCCCACTAAATCTGGTTTCAAGGGTAAGCTAGAAGTATCTTCTCAGCAATAACTACTAATCAATGCACCACAAAATCAAATGGATGGTTGGATTCCTAAGGTTTAATAAAGAGGGAAATCCTAGGCATTCATTAAATACCATGAGGTGCATGGAAATTAAAGTTTGTGTTTAGATTTGTATTATGGATATGAGTATTGGGTTAAGACCCTCATGTTGAGCTCATTCTTATATTGAGAGTTGGGGGTAGTGAATCAATATAAGTTAATATTTTAATTTTTAAAATTAATAATCACAATAATATTAATCACACAACATCAACAATTATTAACACAAGATTTTTGTGAAAACCCTTTCAGGATAAAACCATGAAGAAAAAGACAGCTTGAATTTACCATCCAAATCTAGCCACAAATAAAATTATTCTTAAAAAAATTGTAGGCACTAACCTACTGGAGACACCAATCATCATCATTAAATAATTTTTAAGCACCAACTTACTAGAGACACCAATCCCCACTACTAAATAATTTGTAGGCACCAACATACTAGAGACACCAATCTCCACTACTAAGCACCAACTTAGAAAGAGACACCAATCTCTTATTTCTGAGGCACTGACCTCTACTGAAATAATCTTCTACCTTAGTATTATTTTTTCATCAATGAATGATGTTAAATTTAATTTCCTCTTCTCCTCCACAAAAATTTTCTTATGTTTGAATGATATAAATAATTAATTACATATCTTTCTCAACCTTTTATCTGCCTTATATAACCTTAAAAGTCTCTTCACAAAGGAGGAATCCTATCTAAGAGGCACCTCTTCACAAAAATATGTGTTCATTGATATTTTTTTTGATAATTTTGTTGACAATTTCATTGACAATTATGTTGATATTTCCATTAACAATTCTATTGACATTTTCATTGGCAATTTTGTTGACATCAATTACAATTACTTTAACATTAATGAAAATATTACAACAATCTCCCCCTTTGTCATTTATGGAAAATATATATATAAACTCTCCCTTATTTTATTTCTCCTCCTTTTCTCCATCTTTCATTAATTCTCCCCCCTTTGACATCAATGGTAAAGGGTTGTTCATTATACTTCCATACAAAAAAAATGATGGGAAACATCCATGCCATCTTCAACATTAGCAAAACTAAATGATTGTCTTTTTTATCTTCCCTATCATTTTGCATAAATACTTATTATTTTCTCATTTGTTCTCATTGAATTTGAATAAATATAGGATTTTTGACATCATCTACATCCATCTAGATTATCTCTAGCTACTCAAGTGGTAACTCCTTTTTTTCACTTCCCTCAAGTCTTAAGAAAAATTGATTCTTTTTACACTTAAGTATTATTACTTGGATATTATTATTTAAATCATCTTAAAACCCCTACTAAATAGTGATTGTGAAATCTTCTAGTGATTGAAACACAAATGCAACAAATTGCCTGATAATATGTTATCATCTAATATTACAAGCAATGAATATCTAATTCCTTCAATAAACTTCTTGCCAGCTTCAAATACAAGATTAAAGGCGTAAAACCTATGATTATCTAAGATCTAATCATTTAAAAATATTACAAAATATTATTAGATCAAAAAATTGATCATGCATTTTAATCACATCCTATAAAAGTGTTTCTTCAATAGACATCTAAGTTCTTCAAGTTTTTCATGTTCCTATCTTGTAACATCAACTTTGTCCTGATCATCTTTCTCATTCTTATATCCAAACATATATTCTCTCTCTCTAATATTATATGAGACTTCATCCTTTAAGTTGTATTTTCCATAGAGCTGAATGATATTACAATGATTGGCTCCCCTTAAATTTGTACTTCTTCTTATGAACTCAGTGATACCTATTGTGCATGAAATGTAGTCTCCAAAAGCATGGATCTATCCTTATTTTATTGATCCTAATTATTATTCCATTATTTTTTAGGTTCTTCCTTGTGATTTATATGGGTATTCACCTTCTTGTTGTGTCTAAGAGGTTCCACAAAACTACTTCTACAAAATCATGTTGTATGTCCATAGTTATTACACTTATAACATATGCCATTGTAAAATAATAAAGGAGAAATTGAATTATATTTATTATTTGAGAAACCATAAGGAATTTTATTATTTTTCTAACCAAAATGTCTTGCAAAATTCCTACAATCTATTACATTATGACCAAAGTGATTACATGAAAAGTAATACCCAAAGAAAGAGTTTTGAAACTTGGTCATGTGTGTCTGCCTTGGAGGAAAGGAATTTATAAATTTATCCTTATTATCTTTCATAGGAGTGATTATTTTATATAGATCTTGATTCTCTTTCTTCTTGCTGATAGGACTTTTGAGAACATCTACATAGCTTTTTGTCTTTTCCTCATTTACTTTCTTTGGTGGCTCTTTGTGATCTTCTTTGTTGGCCATCTAATTTTATTAATATCCAATATTAGTATTTATAAATGGTGACATTTATCCATTTATGATACCATATAATACCTCTTTACTCTTCTCAAATTTGAGGCTTTTGCTTAGCTTAGTGTTTGTTGTCTCTAGTTCCTTCCTCAAGGAAATAATTTTGGACTCTAGCCTCTCACAATTTTCTTCATTTTTGTTTATTTGGATTCTCACCTCATTTTCAATCATTTTTTCTTCTTCAAATTAAATATTGAGGTTAATGATCATATTTTATGATTTATCAAAGCTTTGTGACATTTTTTCCTTAGATTCACAATCGTCTTGAAGCTATAATTTTTGTTTCAAGTTCTTATTAAGTTTCTTGATTTCACTTAGGGCACAAATGAGTTATTATTTAAAATGTAATTATACATCTATTTCAACATTCTCTCCCCCTTTTGACTCTTTTTATTTGTCTTCATTTTCCAAGATATCTTCTTTTGTTTATATTGCCATGAATACGATCTCTTCTCTATCACTAGTAGAGAAACTCTCTTCCGATGAACTACTTTCCTCTTTAGACTAGAGTCTTTTTTTTGTGCTTGTGAAATATCTAATTTTTCTTAGGTTTGCATTTATTTATATTATGCTCTTCTTCCTCATCACTATTTTCATTTTATACATGTGATCATTTGGACACAAAATGTCCTACCTTTTCATAATTAAAGCATTTAAAAGTTAACTTACCTTTGTACTTGCTAGATCCTTTCTTCAACTTCCTCATAAAATGAGATTCTTCTTCATCTTATTCATTATTGAAAATATTTCTTGGCTCAGGTTCTTTATTTTTCATTTTCTTTGAGGTTTTGAAGGTTTCCTCTCATTTAGATGATTTCTCATTTTCGGTCCTCATTTCATATGCCATGATGATCCCATATAATTAATCCATAATTAGTTTATCCAATTCCTTCTTTTCCTCAATGGCTAAAATTTTTGCATCAAATATTAAGGGAAGTAACCTTAGCACCTTTTGTATGATCCTTATCTATTCAAAATTTTCACCAAGTCTTTTGATGGTATTTAAAATTTCATCCACATGAAGTAGATAGGTTGCAATGTTTTATTCGTCCTTCATTTTCAAAATTTTGAATTGTATTATATGTGTTTGAATCTTAGCTTTCTTTACCTTGTTATCTCCTTCATATATGTTCTTCATTTTATCCCAAATCTCTTTTTTTGATGCACAATACATTTCTTTGACAAAATCTGATTCTGATAGACCACAAAAAATTGCATTCATAGCTTTTGCATTATTTTCACTCACCTTGTTTCCCACCAAATTTGTTATAGGAGATGATGGATCTACATATATGCTCACAACTAATTTTCAAATATCAAATCCAAGAGCCATTAGGTAAGTTTGAATCCTTATGATACAAAATTCATAGTTCATTCCATCAAATAATGGAGCATTTTTTAAGGAAAATCCTTCTTGACTAGACATGTGTGATATTGAGATCTACCTTCTAGTAGTTAGACTATTTTCGAAGGAACCCATTCTAATATTGAGAAAATGCTTATACTGAGGGGGGTGAATCAGTAAAAGGTATTCTTTTACTTTTTCAAATTGATAATCATAATAATCTAGATCACACAACATCAACAGTTAATAACATAAGAAAAACATAATATTCACGTGAAAACCCTTTCAAGAGAAAACCATGGAGAAAAAGACTACTTACATCTACTAACCAAATCCAACCACAAATAAAATTCTTCTTACAAAATATATAGGCACCAACCTATTGGAGACACCAATCCCCACTGCTAAGCACCAACTTAGTAAGAGACATCAATATCTTCTTTCTGAGGTACCAACCTCTACTAAAATAATTTTCCACCTTAATATAGTTGCTTCATCAATGAATGATGTCAAATTCAATTTCTTCTTCTTCTCCACAAAAATTTACTTATGTTTGAATGATAGAGATATTTAATTCCATATCTTTGTCAACCTTCTCTATGCCTTATATAGCCTTCAAAGTATCTTAAAAAATGAGGCATCCCATATAAGAGGTACCTCTTCATCAAAATATGTGTCTGTTGACATTTCCATTGATATTTCTATTGACATTTCTATTGATACTTTCATTGACATTTTCATTGACAATTCCATTTATATTTCCATTGAAAATTTTATTGGCAATTCTATTGACATCAATTATTATTCCTTTGACATTAATGATAATATTCAAACACCTCATGCCACAATATATATAAATGATAGACAAGGACCGTAAATAGAGTATCGGGTATCCATTCATGATAGTAGATAAGTAATTTCTAAACTACTTATACATAATTTTTAAGGAAAGCTAAACAAAGTGGAAAAAAGCAAAAAATCAATATTTCAAAAGCTAAGTTACGGTTTTCAGAAATTAAATAAATAGTCATCTAATTGAAAAGTAAAGTGAGCTTAATTACTATCCAATGTAGGTTAATTTCCCTTGCTTGAATCATAAAATAAAGCAAAAAAAACAAGATTAATCAAGTTGATTAGGTTAGAAAAATAGAATAGAATGAAGTCAAGCTGATCAACTCAGTCTATTAGAAAGATAAGCTAAAATAAATACAATCAAGCAAATCAAATTAGTTTTATGGATAGAAAATAGAAACATAACTAGGTCGAACTAGTCAACTTAGTTAAATATATAGGTAAAACTTTATAGAACTGAAAAACTAGTAAAAATAGTATTGAATTTTAAATTTTGACTAAAGGTGGGAAAATAAATTTTCTTAAATTTTGATAAAGTGAAATTATTGAGTTGGTTATAGTAGACTTGATAGATAAGACAAAGTTGAGTAGGTTGATTTAGTATTTTTTATCGAAGATGTTGAATTGTTGTTTTAAATTAGATTATTTAGGAAAGTGTTTAAACCTACAAAGATGGAAAATATTATTGTTAAATAGATTTGAAATAGTCAATATAGTATAAATAATACTAGTAAATGACAAAAATAAAGTTTTTGATTATATCAATGTAACTATATAAGGAGAAGAAAAATAAAATGAAAGAATTAAGTAGGTCAATTTAGTTAGATGCAAAAATCATAAAAATAAATTGGGTTAATTAGTTTGATCCAATAAATTGAGACTAAAAATCTTATGATGAACAAAACTAATTAATAAGATTTATAAATTTGGAAGTTCTACACACAAACTATATAACTAGGTCGACAGGATCAATAAAATTGAAAACCTATAAATAGAGAATTGAACTAGGTTGATAGGCTTGATGAAGTTGGAAAACTTGTACATAGAGATCCAAACTAGGTCAATAGGCTCAATTAAGTATGAAAACTTTCACACAAAGTGTTAAAATGGGTCGATAGGCTTGATTTAGTTGATTAAAGAAAAATAGATAATCTATAAAGGTTAGATTCATGTCAGATTCACCAAAAATGTATGCAAGTGAAATAATATAGATCTACAACTTATCTTAGTAATATCCAATCTCAGAGAAGGTAATCAACTAAAAATCTACTTAACAATACTTTGTTATATTAGGGCCATGACTAATGATGGATATGATAAAAATAAACTAAGGGATCTCTGACCATACAATGGTAAAGGAGAGGCTTCCAAGGCCTCTAGTAAAATGCCATCATATAATAACCCTAGCCAAGTCTTATGATTGTAATAAAAGTAATCAAGCTAATCTACTAAATAAACATGATAGCTAATCTAGTAAATGAATATGTAAAATAATCTAGTGCTCATCAAATCTTGTGGCACAAATGGTGAAGATAATAAATAATAAAAGATAATTCTATTCAAGATAACATAAAAGTAATCTAATCAAGGAGAGATACAATTTAATTTGCTAGTTTCTACAACATCTATTTATCAAAATATGAAGGTATAGGAGTATACTTACCTTGTTGAAGTGAACCCATCATGCCTTAAACTCTCCCTTGGACAATGATTCTTTTCAAGAGGTGGTTTTGGTTTGTAATGATCATAAGGATAAATTATCTCTAGGCTATAATATTTCTCCTATGCATCCAAGACCTCCATAAGACAAGTACTACTACTTCGAGGTAAAAACCTAAGCAATGAAATATCCATTTGATAGTATAAGAATATTTTTGAGTTGTAATGATGTAAAATTGGATCCTCTTTTTATAAATAAAATTTAGGGGGTATTTATAGCCAAGGATTGACCTTAAACCCTCCTAGGAATTTAGTTGACAAGGTCGACTGGATCAACCTTGTTTGGTAGGAAATAGAGCCTATAGGTCTTGAACTAGGTTGGCTTGGCCAAAAAAGTTATTTAACATGCACTAAGTCCTAACAAGGTCAAATGGGCCTACATAGTAGGAAAATTAATAAAAAGGGGTGTTACTTAAGTAGGGGATATTTTAGGTGATGAATTGATTAGGGGAGTGTATAAGTAGAATTTATTACTTATAGAATTGGATAAGAGTAGTTTGTATAAATTTTAGGTAATGGTATAGGGTCCAATAATCCTATAATACACCAAAGGTCTTCCAACCCCTTTCCTAGTGCACCCTTTAAGTGTTAGACCCCATTGCGCTAACCATCAATTCCACTATTTTTTTCATGTAATTATTATTAAAATTATTTATATCTATCAGTTTAGTACTTGACAACTAAATAAATTTGAATCCATAAATGATTAAATATCATTATCCCAATAACTAAATCATACCCATTTAGAAATAGAGTAATAAACAAATCCATTAGTTGAATGTCTATAAATCATGTGCAATAGTTTGAATGCAAGTACAACAACTTTGAGATAATCCATAAATTAGTCATAAATTTACTTACAACCACTTTTAGTTTTATTTTTATTATCATTGAATATTCATAAAATAAGGTACAAAGTTAGTTCAATGTCAAATATACAAATAATAAGTATAGTCGTACAATACAAGCTACACTAATCATCTTCATGATCCATCACATAACTTGAGTATAATCACACCTGGTTGACTTAGTTGATATAGGGTGATCATCATCTAAGTGCTTTACCTCCAACCATATACCAAAGGTCTCCTGCACACTTCCCTATTGGGAGTGGCCCTACCCTTCATGGAGGGGAAGATAAAAATAATGCAAAGATCAAGAAATAACTATAACCCATGTGTGTACTAAAACTATTACATACATCAATAAAATTGACCATGAAATATATTCCTCTATCTAAATGATATCACTAAATAATATAAACTATAAGTATAGTGAAATGATAATGGCTCAGCTATAATATCATTTTAGCCAAAGTTTTCATTATAGAATTCAGATTTAACAATCTGAGTCATTTTCACTCATATAAAACTCTTTGTTACTGAATCATGACATGATATAAGGGGGTACATATATGAATTACCTACTGGCATACTCATATATGTACCTCCTATTATCCAAATATAATTTACATATAAATATTCAAAACTAGGATAGTACTATATCATACATCAATACATGATGTAAACATTAATCAATTAAGACCATCTAATTCCAATCACTAAATCAGCAAGATCAAAACATAGTTATGTCAAACCTTTGATTTCATATCAGATATATGCATTCATTAAACTTATAACCTAAATAATAAGTTTCAATTATGCAAGTATACATAGTTGAAGACAATCTACAATTAGTAGTCCATTTAATCTATTCATATCAATATGTTGTCTATACTTTAAAAAATATGAAGGATCCATAAATATTCAATAAAAAACCAAACCATATGCTCATATGAAACAATTCTTGCTTTCATTTTATCTCATCTTGTTTTAATAAGAATTCCTTTCCATAATAAGTTTGTATTCTATACATGTTCTATATTATAATTTTTTCATCATAGTCTCTAATCCTTGACTATATAAAGGAAAATTATCTTAAAAACAATATTCAATTACTAAACATTATTACCTATAGATTCAATCATCACCTAAAACCACTTGATATAATTATCTAACTCATTAAGATAATTCTATTATCATTTTACTATATTCTGACGAGTTTAACATAATTATAAAGGTAAGATCAACTATACATTAGTATAAGTCTTCTGCTCTATCACCCATCAATATTTATTTTATATTGGTTTAAATGTATATGTATCGAATGGAAGAAACCTACAATATTCATATATCAATGTATATAAATTAACCATACCCTCAAATTATCCACAGGTCAAAAAGTTACCATAACTCAATTTATTTTTCCCAATGCCTATGGCTCATGCAATTACCCATCTAGATTTAATTCATAATATATATATATATATATATATATATATATATATATATATATATATATATATACAATTGAGTGTATTTATAGCATCCCAAAGCTAAAATACTCTTACATGACACCCATAAGGAATTAATAGATTAAAATTACATCAAGTAAAAAGTTTAATTTTAGTACAGTTAAATTTCAACTTGGATCTTAAATATCCCTAGACACTATATTACTTAGAGGGGAATCCATTTCATATAAATCTTTGCATAATGACTCTTAATCTGAGTCAACCCTCAATTATGCCTAAATTACTTCTCAAGGTTTGATATATTAATCTATATACATACATGCATATATATACATGAAAATTTGTGTGTGTGTGTGTGTGTGTGTGTGTGTGTGTGTGTGTGTGTGTGTGTGTGTGTGTGTGTGTGTGTGTGTGTGTGTGTGTGTGTGTGTGTGTGTGTGTCATATATATGTGTAATTTTTTTCCCTTTATTATATACAGTGAGTGTAAAACTAAAAAATTACACAAAATCAAATATATAACTATAGGGTTATAGGGATAAAGAGCTATAATTGACACCTGCTAAAACCAATTTCATTTGATCAACAATTCATTTAAAACATCATGATGGTCCCTACTCAGCAAAAGGAGATAAAGGTGTGAGTATAATAAATCCCTTGCTACCATTGTATAATTTTACAACTTTTAACAAGTATTAAAAAATCCTCTATCCTAGATATAATACATAGAGATTTACTAAAAGAAAATCCTTAACAGAAGTCAATAGCCTTAGACAAATTACAAGATAATATATTTTTAAATATTTATGGCAAGAGGATAATTTGATGTTAATTTTATAGGCCTGGGGATGGAATAAAATTCTATCCCCAAGTCCATAACTATGATATTATAATTTTATAAATAAAATCTACCTAAAAATGCAACTGGGTCAGAGAATAATGCTATACTAGGACATATTCGTGATTTCACAACTAAAATTAATTTATCATAAAACCCATTTATTTTCTAGGTATAAAATTTGATATTACTTTCTTGGTCAAGTATGCCAATTCCAAGTTGAATATTTGGGTAAATATCCCTCCTTGCCAAAAGCTTTCTCCTTTGTTTTCTTTTTTATCATCATAATGATCCTTTTCTTCTCCTCATCCTCTTACTTATTCTCTTACACCATTCATGCATTCTCTACATGACTTCCAAAAAACCCCTACTATTTCACTAACTAAAAAACATACAATATTTATTAATTAAATCACTACTCCTCTTCCACTCATGTTCAACTCACAATCCATCATCTTGAATGTGAGCTTGGCGGTTGAGCTAAATCCAACCTTCCTTGACAAGGTTAACCCTAAAATCATAATGATAACCAAAAAAACCTAATTCAATTTCTAGATTACTTTTGACATTCAAAAACATTATAATGAGGAATAAACATGAAACTTACAAACAAGACATGCATTATCTATCTATTAAAACATGTAAAAAGATTGTTATGTATACAACTTTGAAGTATCAATTAAAACAATTTGCCTCAGGGGGTATTCTAACCCAAAACACCTATTAATGTATTAATCTTCCAAGCATCTTTTAAGTAATTTTACTTTTATTTGAACTTGTACCTTGTCATTCAAATAACAATGCTCTCTATAACTCATTGGATCTATAAATAAGAAAATTCACATTTCAACCCACAAGTGGTCAGAAATCTAGATAAGTTTATGTAAAAATACTCAAACAAGAAAATCAAATGCCCTAACCTTATACATGTTATATCTCTAAGTATAGTATAACTAAACATCCAACTAGATATATAACCACAATACTATCAATCAATAGAATACATAAAAAATGAACCAAATTGATACACTCATGTTTATACCAAGTATATTGCAGTGGGAAGCATCATATCATAATAAAAAATTAGCACACATATGCAAGTTATGACTCATAATGAAATCGAAGAAAACAAGGTTTATATAATTTAGTTCAAGTATCATTTATTTCATTCCAAATAGATGATATTGGTGCATGCACAGGTCCATGGAGCTATATCTCTCAATCCTAATTGTTGATATCTACTCCCCCTCTTTGATGATATTCTCCCTTTGAATTTTCTATAAAGGTAGAAATATCCTACATCCACCTCATCAAAAAATTGATAGTTAGCCTGTATCATGATAATAATAAATATATAACCATAACAAACTACTGAATGCAATAAATCTATAAAAATCATGATCATAAGCATAATAAAACATATGTAATAGCTATTTATCTAGCTACTGATCATAAAAATAAGTAATATATATATATATATATATATATATATATATATATATATATATATATATATATATATATATATATATATATATATATATATATAAACCAAACAACATATAGAAATCCAGCTTAGAAATAAATAATATACCCACCAATTATTAAACACACAATCCACTAATTAATGCTTCAAATATCCATAGAGAAAACTGGATGTGACATCCTTCCCCCTAAAACTATTCATCATCCTGATGACACTTGTTTCAAAAAATAATATGAAATATAATCTAAAAAAAATATATAATTAATGTTTAAGTATAAAAATAAATAATGTTCAACATAATATCATGTAAACAAATGAGGAAATATCATAAAAATTCCTCATAGTCCTCCCATGTTGCACTATCTTTAGAGTATTTGGTTGCACTAGAACTTGCACTATGATACTTATCTATTATGTAAGCTAAGCTTGTGAGTATCAATTATTCTGATTGGTTCTACTATGATCACCCTTAGATCCCAAACTTGTATTGCATTCCAATCCAAAACATGTGTAGGAAGAATAATATACTTTTTAAGATATGAAACATGAAAAAACATTATGCATTTATGCTAGAGATGGTGGTAATGCAAGCCTATACATTATAAGATTTATTACTTCTAGAACTTCAAAAGGTCCCACATATCTAATTGATAGCTTTCCTAATTTACCAAACTTTATTTCACTCTTTTGGGGTTTAACTCAAAAAAACTTTGTCTCCAATTGAAAACTACATTTCTATCCTTTTTAGATCAGCGTAGCTTTTTTACCTATCATTAACTTCAACTAATATCCACCTTATTGATTTCACTCACTCTTCTATTTTAATAAGCATATATAGTCCAAAGATCACTCTATCTTCCAACTTATCCCAACTAATGTTTGTTCTGCACCTCCTACCATGTAATGTCTCAAAAGGAGCCATTTTAATAGATGATTAGTATAAGTTGTTTTAAGCAAACTTGATATCCCTAAAATTTTATATTTAGAAATTTTGGGTTACCCCTATTTAAAATTTTTCATTTTGTCTTATGTGAGTCAGTTGTCCTTATTAAACTAATCCCCTGAATAAAGTATTATCTTTACTAATTTTTATTTTAATTGCTTTCTTTTCCCAATTACTTCAAATTGCTCCAGAAGGTTGAAAACATTTGCCAAAGGCCATCACTAAAAAACTCATTTACTCATCTTTCCTATAAGATCAAAAAGCCAAGTATATGAGTTTATTTTCAATACAACTCAGGTTCTCCAAGATACTCGACTTATTAAACAAGAAGAAAAGTAGTCCATCAAGTTCGAGTTGCACTGTTTAGTTTAAATTGGATTTAAGGAATGACTTTACTTTGCATAAAAAGTCAAGTAAAGTAGTCCCAAAAACATGTATAACACTACTTAAAGAAAATTGAGGTTTTAGAATTACTTTACTTACTCAAAGCCACAAGCAGAAGTAATGGAGGTTTATGAACCCAACGTATTCACTGGTTAAGACCAACTCAAGTTTATGAAGATGCTTAACCCTCAAAATTAAAAATAAGAGAAGTACTCCAAGAAACCCATAGAACTACCCAAGTGGAACCTAGAATTGCAATTGATTATTACTTCTACTTCGAGTTTCCCAACTTGAGTTACTTTTTTGAACAAACTTGAAGTAGCTTCCCTTAAGAGACCTAGATTCCTCATAACTCACTACTTACTTGGAATCCCAAACTCAATTAACTTGTTATCATAAACCTGATGTTACTAGCTAAGAGAAACCCAAAGTTGTCCATCCCTATTACTTATTTGGAGTTTCAAAGTAACATTACTTACCTAGAGTTCTGAAGCAACATTACTTACCCAAAGTTCTATAGTAGCATTACTTACCCAAAATTCCAAAAGCAACATTACTTACCTAGAGTTATGAAGAAAATTACTTACCCAGAGTTTCAAAGTAGCATTACATACCTAGAGTTTACAAGTAACATTGCTTACTCAGAGTCTTCAACCCTAAAGACTTGAGGAATACCTAGACCTTCTTGGGATTGTGATACTTTGTTACTTTCCATGAGTGTCTTAGAGTTTGCTAGAACTTAATATCATGAAAGTGAAAGGTTATTGTAAAAAGTTGGAAAGGGAGCTACTAAAATACAAAATAGAAAGACAATCAATTACTAAGATAGATGAAGTAGTAGTCTAGTTCATGATGTCTCAACACATCAAGTACAGGGAGAAGTGTAAAACATAAGTTCATGAATTGTAATGGTTGTTATTACTTATCTTCTCAAATGACTTCTTCTTCTTCTTCTATTTTATTTTATTCTCTTCATAAATGTATCATAATCAATTTTGTTTCAAGTAATTACTTTGTAAATAATCCAAATTACTTGTAAAATTAAGTTACTTTGTTACATATAAGACTCAAATAACTTGGCTAAATGAAATTACTTGAAGTTATTCTATAAAATCAAATTACTTAAGTGAGATTTGTGATGCATGTAAGGAGGTTGTATTTGATCCAAACAAGGAAACCAACAAGTTCTAGATGTCATCAACCACTACATGTAACATAAGATAAATTTTAGGAAGATGCCTCTCAATGATTGTGAGTTTATAATGCAACACATGGGTATTGAAGGAGTTGTCTCCTATTTGATTTTGACTTATAAAATTATATAAATATAATTGAATGCCTACATGCCTGACGATGGTAATTTTTGCATAGAAATTGTAACTAAAGTAAGAAGATTTAAGCAATCTAAAAATTTGTGTTTAGATTTTTGAGTTTTTTTTGTATGAAATTGGTTCAAATTGAATGAGAAAGAAGTTGATTTCTATGGAACTTTGCATCTTAAGAAATCATTTGGTGGATTTGTGAAGATTAAAATGGTAAACTTTATGTTATCTTAAATCTGAATGTGAATTCCAATATTTTTTAATCATTTTATAAAATTATTATCATCTCTTGAATGTTTATTTACTTGTATAGATTCAATAAGATCTATAAAATTGCTTATTATGAAGTACAAATTCTCTCTTTTCACATGTTCTAGTTTTTCACTCTTAATTTCCCAAAATTTCTTTACACATTCTCTGAAACAGCTATTTACTTGCTATCAAATCACCTTGTTATGGTTCATGAACTTGGTGATTAAAGTAATACCCCCATAAATAAGACAACTTGCACGTAATCTATATAATTTGTGAATAACTAAGAGCAATAGATAATTAGAAGTAAACAAATATAAGCATATGGGAGCTTCATTATTAAATGAAAGAGATTTAATCCCATGACTACCTAGGTACTTTTGGTAGCTTGAAAAATATATAGCCAACATTTTCTGATGGCTCTATAGGGGAAATGAGCTTAACTAGAAAAAAATATAAATTAGACTATCCACATAAGGGTAAGACAAGCATAGACTGGTGGTCAGTTCTCCAAAATTCCAAGTTTCCAGACTACCATTTAAAATGTTTCATGCAAAGTAAAGGAGCATTTGTGAAAAGATAGATTTACTTGTTTTTCTTGAGTAGTTGTATGTCAAAAAAATCACTTTGTTATCTTGAAGTGGTGCATGTCAACTAATTACCTCCCAAGACTTTGCTTATGAAATTGAAGTTACTAAAATAAATCTTTAAGAAAAAATTTAGCACTTTAATCAAGTAAATCAATCCTTCACCAGAGCAAGGATAGCTCAAGGCCAAATCGATGACTTCTTTGAATTGCAAGAATGTTTTAATTTTATCTTTCCCATATAATCTAGAATAAGAAGAGCCAACCTCTAACCTATGAGACAAGTACAAACTCTTGTAAATCAGCTACAACATAATTCTTTAGGAATAATTCAACCCATAAATCCTCAATTCATTATTCATAAAAGAATGGTGTAATCACTTCTCATCCCTTGGGGGGAAATGATTGGTCCTTTGTATTTGACTCCTCTTTATGACTTTCCAAAGGGGTCAAGAAAGAATTTTACAAAGTTCATTGGTGATGGCAAAAAAGTTTAGATGAGCATTTGGTTGCTTTGTTTGTAGCCTATGGAGTAATTAGCATCGAGCATGAAGATGTCTCAGTCAGACTCTTCATTGAGACTTTAAATGAATTAGTTGTAGAATGGTTTTACCATTTGGCTCTTCTATAGTAATTTGGTCCACTATGCATGAGGAGTTTGAAAAAATATTCAAAGTTGCTAGAGATTCTCATATATTATTCACCTAACTCACTCAGCTCAAAAAAGAATCACATGAATATATGCAAGATTTCATTTCCAAGTTCAAAAGATTACTCTATAAAATCCCTCAAGATGCTCTACCCACTAGAGATAATTAGAAGTGTTTCTTCATCAATACTCAATTACCAAAGGTAAGTTATCAGTTGTATAGAGCACGTCCTATTGATTTAACAATATATCAATACATTGCTATAGAAGTTAAAGATGACTTGATCATGGATAGAAAGATTAAGAAGACAAATTCTAAGGAAGACTCTTCTACTTCAAGTACAACATATACTATTAATCTCTTATTATATAAGTTGGCCAGTGACTTTCTACAAGCCATTAGGCAAATTGCTCAAGATCCTACTGGCAAATCCAATAACTGCTACTTAGAATATGAATTAAAAAGTGACTTTGAAGACATGATTTAGGATGACCATAGTTACTCTTTTTTAGTATTTACAATATCACAAACTTAGTAAGCTGGTGAAAAATATTCTAAGGAATAAGGGAAAAATAAAAAATACCCCAGGTTAGATGTTAGCATCCTCAAAAGAGGTAGTCCTTTACCCACTTCTCTTTCCCCAAAAGATAAGTATGTAGCATCTTATTCTCAACCTCATAATCTAATCAATCATACTATCAAAGCTAATCCTATTTTGTTTGTGTACATCCCTTCTTTTAACATTGTTGACCACATCAAGAAAACTAAGATCTAAATGTCGGAAGCTATGAGAGATGAAAGGAGATAAAAGAAGTTAATTTATAAGAAATTCAAGAGAGAAATGATGAGATATAGGTTGAGTCAATGACCAAGTAAGCAAGTATAAGAAGAAAAACAACACTTTGAGATGGAAGAGAGGCATGTAGTGAAGAGAAAGAAGATGGTTACAACCAGCTGAGTGATTGTAATGAAAAAGAAGAAAGAGATTAGTTTTAAAACCTCATAGATGACCTAAAAATGAAATACAGAAAAAGGGAAAAGGTATAGAATTTTATTGGAAGTTTGTATATAAAAGTAGTGAGCAATTAGAGGTAGAAGTGGCAACACTTGAATAAGCATTACAAGGTGAATAGATGGAAGTGAAAGAGGAAGAATAAATTACAGCAGTTGAGAGTCATCTAATAGAAAATAAAGAGAATAAAGATGAGGCATTCATGATAGTAGGGCATCATATTGAAGCAAATAATCAAGTAGTTACATTTATATTTGTAGTAAGCCTAAAGTCTTGTCAAAAGAAGGTAAGAGTGTAGGTTTAGTAGTAGTATGTTGGGGTATCTACAACCCCTATAACAAAGAGAAAGTTGCAAGAATGAGTGCACATGAAGTACAAAATGATGGTGAAATCAAACATTGAAAGAAAAGAGGTAGGTTAGTTTATGATAGAGGCAAGGGTGAATTATTGCTACCTTATAATGGGTAGCACCTGAAGTTGTACAAGAATTGAGAAACAATGTATATAAATAAAGTTTTCAGTCTTTCTTTGATTTGGTTTTGTTTGTTTGTTTTTTATTTTTTGTGATTGAGTTCTTACTTAACTTTGTACCCACTAGAAAAGATTCAAAACTAGAGATACCAATATCTCATCCTTATTTCTTTCTTCCTAATAGAAATAAAGATGTCCCCAGACGGAGGTAGATGGTGTCCCCAAAATTTCACATTTATAAATTCTAGGTTATGCTTGTTTAAATTTTTTCATTTTATCTTATGTGAGTCAGTTGTCCTTGTTAAACCAATCTCATGATTAAATTATTAGTATTTAGTAGTTTTTGTTTTGATTGCTTTCTTTTCCCAATTACTTCAAATTTCTTTAGAAGATTGAAAACATATACCAAAGGCTATCACTAAAAACCCCATTTACTTGTCTTTCCCAGAAGATAAAAAATCCAAGTATATGAGTTCATTTTTAATACAAATCAACTTCTCCAAGCTAGTTAACTTATTAAAGGAATGACTTTACTTCAAACCTAGTTTAAGGAATGACTTTACAATTATAGTTACAAATTACAATAATAATGAAAATACAAAATATAAAACCCTAAACCACATAGGGTTTTGAGATAAAAGATTAGATTCATCATATTTTTAACCCTAAATTAGATGTGGATCTTTCTATGGGTAGATAAGATTAAAAATATAGAGATGAGCAAGCACAAGGGTGATAAATAGATTTATAACAGGCCAATTAATTGCAAAACTCAAATAGAACATATACTAAATTAATTATGATGAGATATGATAAAAATGGAAAATATAATGATGCTAGATATTACAATGACAAATAGATATATATTTAGAATAGGCAAGAAGCAATCTATAAAAGTATGAGAAAATAGGTCTTGGTTTCAAATAAGATCAAAAGGTGGAAGCTCAAGTCAAGGATAAAACTATTGAAAACAAGAAGGTCAAAATGAAAAGACCTGCCAAATAGCCCAATGCTATAATGTATGCCAATTCATTTAATGGTTATTGTTTTGTATGCTGTCAATTTGGTCATAAAGCAAAATAATGTAGAAGACCTTATAAGAATGAGTACTAATAAAACTATGGAAGGAGTCATATCTCAAATAAATCAAATGGTATGCATAATGTGATTTTCTACAATTATCTTGATGTAGGACACATTGTAAAACTTTGTCCTAAGAGAGGTAGAAGGTCATCAAGACAAAATAGGAAGTTTGAAGTCCTTATAATGCAAGAGAGATTATAAATGAATGTGTGGAGACCAAAGACAATCAAGGTAAGTCATGATCAATCTACAATATCAAGAGGAATGTCTGATTTATTAGAGTATACTTTAGATGAGATATCAATTTAGGAATATTCATTATCAACTCAGATTGTCGATCTCAAAAATGATAAAGAAGTTAAGCCTATAATGCCAATCAAGTCTAAAAGGATATTCAAAGACATCAGTCTAGTGAGATCATGTATATCTGGGAATATCCTAAACTTGAGTTATTTTAGTGATTTTTAGAAAGAGGTGACTCCATTAATTTCCTATGTAGATGATTGCATTGCAGAGTTTTCCTAGACCCACCTCCTCATTTGTAATATGGCCTTAGAGCTATGTTAATTTAACTTGGTATTAGAGTGAGATCCATAATCTCCATCTCACATTATCTCATATTCAATTTTTTTCAGTTAGATTCATGTTGTTAACATATCTACATATGGTGGAGTTACGCTAAATATATTTCTAGCATATTTTATTTATGAGTGTTTTAGGTGCATATCAAACATTACCATTACATTCAATATGATATAAAAATTCATTTCAACTTTATTTTTCACTTGATTTTGACACTATGAACTCATTTTCTAATCCATGTAAATTGTGATTTGTGTAGATGTAGAGAATTTACAGTGGTAAGAATGATCCAATAGAAATGAAAATGACCTTTTCATCTCATCTTCCATGTTTTATGGACCTAATTTTATGTTTTTAAGTAACTTGTAATAAGTTTTTAGCTCTTATATTCTACTACAACTTGGATCTGGGTCTATTTAAAGGGTGAATTTTTTTCTCTCACCTATTTTTGTAGATGTGAATTGTACTTTCATTGATTTATAAAGTTCAATGGGTGGGTTTTCTATTTTATCCTTGTGTGTGTGTGTTATGTCACACTCCCTTGTCTACTTTCATGGGTGTGTAAGTTTTGTCATACTTAAGTTTCATATCAGTTATTAAGTACTTCATGTGGTTTTTTTTGTAACTCTCATTGGAGGATTTATTTTGTATTTTTTTGCACACCTACCACATTGACATTTCAAGAGAGATTTTTTAATTTTTTAATCTTCAATCCCTAGTTAGCAAATTATGAGGGGAGGATGTTGTGTAATGTTAATTCTTCTTGGTTGCTCGATCATGCTATACACCTTGTGTTTATTACTATATACTATAGGGATGTAGATACTAGTATCAAAATTAAGATATTATTTATGAACCTTCAGTGGCTAATCCTCTCTTCAGTTAGGATAAATTAATATATTATTTATGAACCTTCAGGAAGGCAAAGGATAGATATGTTTATCAAAAGCTTAGTTTTTTATAATTACAAAAGGAGACCAAAGTTGAATTTTACTTCACCTTGAAGGCACAACTTATAAATCATAAAAATTTGTAATCAACAACTAATCATTTTTGGTTCAGACCCAACTAGTTGATGAGATGGTTTAATGATAATCATTTTATAAATATATGTTCCATAATATTTGTTTATTGTTTGTGAAGAATAAACAAATAAATCATAAATAAATTTATTTAAGGAAGGCAAAAGATAGATATGTTTATCAAAATCTTAGTTTTTTATAATTACAAAAGGAGATCAAAGTTGAATTTTACTTCACCTTGAAGGCACAACTTATAAATCATAAAAATTTGTAATCAACAACTAATCATTTTTGGTTCAAACCCAACTAGTTGATGAGATGGTTTAATGATAATCATTTTATAAATATATGTTCCATAATATTTGTTTATTGTTTGTGAAGAATAAACAAATAAATCATAAGAATAAAAAAATATATCACCTCATGTAAGGAAGGCAAAGGATAGATATGTTTATCAAAAGCTTAGTTTTTTATAATTACAAAAGGAGACCAAAGTTGAATTTTACTTCACCTTGAAGGCACAAATTATAAATCATAAAAATTTGTAATCAACAACTAATCATTTTTGGTTCAAACCCAACTAGTTGATGAGATGGTTTAATGATAATCATTTTATAAATATATGTTCCATAATATTTGTTTATTATTTGTGAGTAATAAACAAATATTATTTTTAGTCTCAATATCTCTTTCTTTATCCCAAATATTAATTACATGTCCCCTCCTTAACTCAACTAGGGTTAGTTTTAACTTAAACATAGTTAGTTCTATCCTAACTACATGGGTTAGAGTTAGTTTTGGAGGCTATAAATATAATGCCTCACCCATTGATAAATAAGCTTTGGTAGTGTAATGTTTTAGATTAAGGTAAAAACAGGTTTTGAAGGGGCCCCAAAACCCTAAAACAAAGGAAGAAGGATATAACAATAACGTCTAAGGTGAAACAAACCTAACACCTACTACTGAGCAGTATCAAAAATATGTTTTATAGGGACCTAAAACCACAATTCAAGATCATCAAAAGACAGACCCAGGTTTTATAGAGACCTGGAAACTCAAGTATGAAAAGAAAATAAAGAACCAGAAAATGGAACCAGTTATAACATCCAACTAAAAGGACCAGGACTGTAAGAGCAAAAAGATCCTATTCTTCTAATTCCAGGATCATCTTCACTACTTCCTTTCCAATCACAGTAGTGTCTTGTATAGATATTTCTGCCAACGTAGCAACCTCTTGCATTGCTTTCTTCCTTGAGCTTTGTCTGGTCCTCTTACTAGGCCCCTCCAAAGATTTTATTTCCTCATTTGCTCATTCTCCAATGTTTGCAGCAGCTGCACATATGCTAGAAGTAGCCTCCTCCATCTTCATTCTACTTTCCTTAATGAGCCTTCTTAGATTGTTCTCATAGTCTTTAAGTTTGATTGGAATATCCCTCATCTACATTTCCAAATTATTGATTTTGTTCTGATCAGCTTCCTGATTATGTTCCATTATTTCCATTTTCTTCTTGAGGCCCATTATTTCCTTATACATCCACGAGTCAACTTGAAGGATAACATCTGCTTTGCATTTGGCCGAATTCATAAAGGGATGCCTCCTGTCTTTCTGCCATACGTCACTTAAATCTTATGTGTTCTCTTTTGGATTGTCTTCATCCTTTTCAATATGATCCTCCCTTTCCATTCTTTTTTGTTCTTTAGTTTCAACAGGGCTTTCATTGTTATTATGCTAAAAAATGTAATGTTATTATGCTAAAAAATGTTCAAATCTATTTTGGTGTAAATTTACCATGCCCATTTTCTAATCCAATCCAAGCTAGATCCAAACTTAGCATTACCAAAGTGACAAGGAAAGGTGGTGTAAAGAGCTCCATTGCCAAATATTTCTTGATCATATAACCAAGCACATCAATTCTTTTCCAACATACAACACTTTCTCTCATGAAAGGTAAAAGTATTTTGTTTTTTATTTATTTGGTAGTTACTTGTATATTTCACTATCTCTTTGGGTGTCTAGGTTAGAGGTTTAATCTTTTTAGTGTGTTTTAATTTATTTCCTTACATACTAACATGATACTAATATCCCCTCTTAGATTCTTATTGATCATAGGATGTACCTATAAATCCTTGTTTATTCCTAACTTAAGACCCTTCAATCATAAATTACTGTAAGTGTAAGGGAAACAACATCCTTAAATATCACTCACCACATACAAACATAGAGTAAGGGTTGAGAAACTAACCTAGTCACCACTCTACATGAGTAAATCAGTGGAATGTTAGTTGAATTGCACACATTTTATAATAAGCATAAGTCTTTTCATTTAGATTATTATGTTTGATTGTTTTCAATACCTATATTGATTTTAAATCTTAAACACTTCAAATAAATCCAAATCCATCAAAGTTCAAATGTCAAGTGAAATTAACCTTCAAAATTCAAACATCAAATCTATTTGACCTTCTAAAGTCAATTATTCAAGTCAAATACAATCAACCTTTAAAGTTCAAGTCAAAGGTCAAAATTTAATCAAACATCAAGTCAAACCAGGTCAACTTTACTAAAGTCAAATCAAGTCAAGATTTGAAATTCAAACACTAAGTAAAAATTTAAATTCAAAGTCAATTTAAAATCAAGATCCAAAGCCAAAGTCAAAAATCAAGCCAAAGTCAAAATTCAAAGGTCACCTAAAGTCAAACTTATAAAAATAAGAAAAATATCCAAGTGTACCTTGATTAAAACATTTTAAAAATCAAAATCAAACATTTTCAAAATCTAAACTCAAGATCACATCAAATCTAAGTCACGCCTCTCAAAAGTCAAAAAATAAGCAAACTTATTCAAAGACATTAAAAACATCCAAAATCATAAAATGAATAAATATAAAGACATTAATTCAAACCACTTCCAAATAATCATATAGGTTAATACTCAATAGAGGTTAATGGTCATAAACCTCCATTACTTATGCTTGTGGCTTTGGGTCAATAAAGTACACTTCCCACCAATTTAGACTTAAAATGCATATTCAAACATGTTCACATAGATGGTTCATCAATTGGGTTGATAAGTCAGAATATATAGCCCATGTTAACCAATATTTGGCCTTTTCTAATAGATTTGGTTATTGGAGGAACCTCATTGTTGCATCTCCTCCTGATTAAGTTAGATAAAATAATCCTAGGATATATTAGAGGATTTGTATTTTCATGTGGAAGAACTTAAAATTCATATCTATCTTTCACAATTATCCTTCAACATGCGATAAAAGTTCTCTCATTTTACACACTCAAGGATGAGTGGATTTTGTTAAGAGATACCTCTAATCAACTACAGCCTTCACTCTTATGGGACAATCATGACCATAAATGGTCATTTTTTCCTTAAAATGACTATCTAGAGTTTCTCATTTAGACCATTCATTTATTGGGTTAATGAGTCAAAATATATCGCCCCTACTAACCAGCTTTTGCCCTCTTATGAGATATTTGGCTATGAAATAAACCTCATTTTTACATCTCCTCCTAATGGAGTTAGAGATAATCCTCCTATAATTTCTTAGAGGACTCATCTATCCATTTATAATAGTTGATGATGTGTCTCTATCCCTCACCATTCTCCTCCAACATGCGATAGAAGTTTTCTCATTTTACACACTAAAGGACGAGTGGATTCTCTTAAGGGATGCCTCTAATCAATTTCAACCTTCACTCCCAAGGTTCAACCAAGACCATAAAATGGTTGTTATATCCTTAAAATGGTTATTTAAATGTGTACGCATATACATTTCATTGATTGGGTTGATGAGTCAAAATATATGGCCTCCACTAACCAATTTTTATCTTGTTCTAAGAGATTTAGCTATGAGAGAAAATTCATTTATGCTTCTCCTCTTGATCAAGTTAGAGATAATCCTCTCTATATATATTGAAGGACTTGTCCATACATTTTTATAAGATTATGATTTATCTTTATCCCTCATGGTTCTCCTCTAACATGTGATAAAAGTTTGCTTATTTTGCACACTCAAGGACAAGTAGGTTCTCTTAAAGGATACCTCTGATCAAATATAACCTTTAATCTTGAGGGTTAACCAAGACTTGAAAATTTCCATTATAACCATAAAATCTATATCTAAACATGTCTATGTAGATGATTAGTTAATTAGGTTAACAATTCAGAATATGCGGCCCCTATTGACCAACTTTTGTCCTATTCTAAGAGATTTAGATGTGATAAACCTCTTTGGTCTCAAGGTGAAGTAAAGTTCAACTTTGGTTACAAATTTTTATGATTGATAAGTTTTTCCTTCAATATGAAGTAAAATTCAACTTTGTTCTCCTTTTGTAATTATAACAAACTAAGCTTTTGATAAACACAAAAAATATTGTCATTCTAGTTTTCTAGTTTTCAAAATTGGTCTATAAAAAAATAATGGTCAACTTCCTTACCATAAACAATGTAGTTTAAATTAAAATATTTTGATAAAAAAATATTTTTGGAGGAATTATATTTATAGCCTCCAAAACTAACTCTAACCCAAGTGTAGCTAGGATAGAACTAACAATTACAACAATGTAGTTCACACACTACATTAATGTAATTAGTTTGACACATGGTGAAAAAGATAAGAGGTCACATGGGAGATGAAGACATGAATAACATTATTGGGTGTTTGGACTCACTTATAGAAGTGGGGTGCCAATTTTGGACTCAAATGGAAGTGGCTCATGATCCTATCTAGTAGAGCTAGTGGAGCATCCACTTTGTTGACCTTTGGGAGATGAAGAAAAGAAGAGCATTAGTGCTTGTTGTCCTCACTTATGGAGTGGGGGAAAATGGTTGGAGCCACATGGAGGTGACACTTATCCTTGTCTGGTGAAGAATCCACTTTGGATACTTTTGCGCATGATGACAAAAAAATTGAAAACACATGACACCCCACTTGGAATGTGGCACATTTTTCTCCAAAGCACATGGGATGGATTTTGGACTATGCACATAAGTGCATGAAAGTGGATCTAATGGGTTACTATTGATCCCAATAAAATGTGGTGCCACATTTACTCTCTCTTCTTTCTTTATCATTGTAAAATGCTTATAAATCATTATGTACTCCTTTGTATTGTTTAATCCCATTTGGGAATCATGGGGGATATTTTCAAGGTTGCATAATAGAAAGTTAGAGTAGGAAGGCTTGCATGCCCTACTCACCTAGATGCTTAGCTTGTAAGCATCAAATGTAGGTTGAAGTTTAGAGCCTATAAGGATGGAATGTTTGGCTCACCTAGGTACATGAGGAGGATCCATGGAGGTTAGAGCGTGGAAGGCTTGGTTGTAATTTTTTCTCACCTGAGTGATTAGTGTTAGCACTGGAAATGAGTTACTAAGAGGAGGTATGTAAGAGAGAGTTGATAATAGAAATATGAAGTTTGGATGCTGCCTTTGCCTTGTGGTTTTTTCCCTTTTTGGTTTTGCAAGAGTTTTCCACGTATATATGGTGTTGTGTTTTGATCTCTTATGTTATGTTTTTATTCTATATCTTATTTTATTTTTGATAATGTTTCAGGTGAGAAAAAATTACAACCAAGCCTTCCACGCTCTAAACTCCATGGATCCTCCTCATGTACCTAGGTGAGCTAAACATTCCATAATAATTTTAGATACCATTCAGTACTTCTTTTCAAAAATTAGGATATTTTCCTCATTTGTATAGTTTAAGATTATACATTTGTATTGTCCATTTATAATATAATTAATGGATAGGCAATAATTGGGGCACACTTATAAATTATCCATTATTAGAGGATTATATTAAATAAGTATTTACTTAATTGAATTTCAATAAAAATAGGAAAATCTTGTCTCTTAGAAGATTTTTTTTATAATGAACCATACCCCTAAACCTAACTGCATTATTTATATAAGAATATAGAGGGCTTAAATGAAGAATCTTGTAGATAAGAGTTGCTCTTATTATATTTATAAATTTGTTTCAAAATTTTAAATCTAAAGAGAGAGTAATACTACATTGATAAATATGTGTGATGTCTTTGTTTATCTTTCACATATTTATTTAACAAGAACATGTAAATTTTCATTTTAAAATAATTTTAGAGATTTTAGATTTGATTTAGAAATATAATAAAATTTTATTTAATATACATAAAATACCAAACATTAATTGAAATGAAAATATTTTACGATTTCCATTTAAATATATGTGAAAGATTAAAACATTCAATACTTTTTTTGTATGTGCTTCAACATGCATCACTCACATGGAATCACTAGATTACATAAAATGTCATCATCTCAACCCATATTTTGGAAATAAACATATAGTGGATTACAATGATGAGTAAGCATATATCTAAATCATTAAGCTCCTTTGGCTATGAAGTCATGAGTAACATGCATCCACATCATCAAAGTCACCCAAGACACAATCATGGATTTAATCACTTGACTCTTCATGTCAAGTACCTAGAGGGATTTGTACCTTGGTGGATGGATATAATCAACCATCATCCTCACTAGTTGGAATACAACCCTTTTGGATGACTAATTTTTAAAAAGGACATACCAAAAACTTTAACCATCAACAGATTGCAACAATGTAGTTTAAATTAAAATATTTTGACAAAAAAATAATGGTCAACTTCCTTAATTTAAACAATGTAGTTTAAATTAAAATATTTTGATAAAAAAATAGTTTTGGAGGCATTATATTTATAGCCTCCAAAACTAACTCTAACCCAAGTGTAGTTAGGATAGAACTAACTATGTTTGAGTTAAAACTAACCCTAGTTGAGTTAAGGAGGGGACATGTAATTAATATTTGGGATAAAGAAAGAGATATTGAGACTAAAAATAATATTTGTTTATTCTTCACAAACAATAAACAAATATTATGGAACATATATTTATAAAATGATTAGCATTAAACCATCTCATCAACTAGTTGGGTTTGAACCAAAAATGATTAGTTGTTGATTACAAATTTTTATGATTTATAAGTTGTGCCTTCAAGGTGAAGTAAAATTCAACTTTTTAATGGTTAGTCTACTAAGTGAAATTACATGTGTTGATCAATGTTTGAACTATGTGTCCAATCCCTTTAAGTAGGTGGCTCAAGAATACAAAGGCTAACTAGTCCTTTGGATCCATCATTACCCCATGAAGTGAAGTTATGAAATGCTATTGGTATGAAATGTATATCATATGATATGGCTCCTTAAACCCATGAATGTATTTTGATATGACAATGTTGGCATGGATATCTAGATGTATGATGGAAACTAGGCCACTCTCAGCCATTCTAAAAGATGGAGATTTGGCTTATATGAAAGCCACTCTGAAACTAAGAATATAGCTTATGTGCAATCCACTCAAGAACTCAAAAGTTAGGCTTGTATGAAAGCCAAACCAAAATGATGCCAACCACCTGTAAATGTAGTAAGGAATGCAACTACTGAGAATGCTTTGGTAATGTTGAACTCAAAAAGAAAGAAAACAAATATGTTGTGCACATTGCCCCTAATCACTAGTGTCTAAAACATGGACCCTAAGTTGGAATTTGTACCAACTTCCCTATCTAAAACTAGAAGTGAGAGCCATTATGCCATGTATGATGCCCCCTATATTTGGATTCTCTAAGAAAACTATACTAAAACTATTAATTATAGTCTAAATTATAGCTAACAAAATTGTCCCCTCCATAACTTGTTTTGGAGGCATTATATTTATATCCTTCAAAACTAACTCTAACCCAAGTGTAGTTAGGATAGAACTAACTATGTTTGAGTTAAAACTAACCCTAGTTGAGTTAAGGAGGGTACATGCAATTAATATTTTGGATAAAGAAAGAGATATTGAGACTAAAAATAATATTTGTTTATTCTTCACAAACAATAAATGAATATTATGGAACATATATTTATAAAATGATTAGAAAATAAAAAAAATATGTTGTGCACATTGCCCCTAATCACTAGTGTCTAAAACATGGACCCTAATCTGGAATTTGTACCAACTTCCCTATCTAAAACTAGAAGTGAGAGCCATTATGCCATGCATGATGCCCCCTATATTCGGATTCTCTGAGAAAACTATACTAAAACTATTAATTATAGTCTAAATTATAGCTAACAAAATTATCCCCTCCATAACTTGTTTTGGAGGCATTATATTTATAGCCTCCAAAACTAACTCTAACCCAAGTGTAGTTAGGTTAGAACTAACTATGTTTGAGTTAAAACTAACCCTAGTTGAGTTAAGGAGGGGACATGTAATTAATATTTGGGATAAAGAAAGAGATATTGAGACTAAAAATAATTTTATCACATCTAAATATTAGTGTAACTCTAATATTTTGGATTTAAATAGCCTGGGGTGGACCCCATAAACCAAAGTTAAAATTTAAATGTCTGAATTTGAATTATTGCAATCAATCCTAAACAGTTGGATAGGTTGGTGGAGTATGTGAAGAATAAATCCATCCCTACAGGACAAGAGATTAGAAAGGTAACTCATGATCCCCCAAGGAACATGCCCATCCCAAACAATCTTGTTATTACTCCTTCTATTGCCCCTGGGAAAATAGAGCCTTTCTATGTTTCCCTATTGATAAATGGTCATAAGTTGAGCAACTACATCATTGATTCTGGTGCTTTAGACATGTATCAAAACATCTTGATGATATTTTTGTGTTTTTCACATCTAGTATTTATCCCAAAAATATCTCTAATAAGGAGAAGAAATATTTGGTTATCCACGCCACAACACATTATATAATTAAGGATGATATTTTAAATATTAGGTGCAATTAGATCCTATGTATATGCATTTTTTAGCATGAGTGCACTAGATTATTTCAATAAGGACAAGAGGGAACTGTTAGATAAGCCACTACATAATATCCTACTTTATAGATTATGAACTAAATAGGTATAGAACTCGATGTAGTCTAACTCACCATAATACATAGTGTTATGTACATGAGACCAACTAGGAAAGGATTATTCCATAATGTTCATCTTTTGTCACCTATTGGATGCAACATTTTGTTTTTGACTATTTCTAGGCTAAAATATTACTTATAGAATACTTCACCATGTTGACTTTGGTAGTTGCCTTTTTGTCACTCTATGTTAACTTGTTTCAACTCTATTTAGTGCAAGTAATAGAAGTGGAAACCAATCTAGGAATGCTACAAGAGTGAAGATTTGAATGAATGGAACCAATTAGATATGATTTTCCTTTTCTTGTTGTTCCTTGAACTATTATGCATAATGGAAAAGTACTTTTAACTTCATCATAATGTGTCATTATTACGTCTAGTTTTTTTTTGTTTAGTGCCTAATGTTTCATAATTCATATTCGGTGATATATCATCATATATGAGAAATCCATTATCCTTCACAGTTCTTATAAAAATGATCACTTTATTTGTTAATTCTTCACCTTGATATTCATTATTGTATCATGTTTGTCTATCAGGATATCTTCTGCCCAACATATATATTTCAATAACTTCAATAATTTGGTCATGTTGTAGCTTATATATTATTTAACACTCATTTTCCATTGTATTTTGTTGAATTGGGGAATTATCCTTATGTTCATAATCACTGTGATTTTGAAAAAAAATTAAAATAGTCCTTCACTCAACATCCCAAGAATTATAATTGAATGAATCCCAATTTGGCTTTATTGCATCATCATCATGTCTAGTATCTCTTTGTATATCATGAAATGGCTTGTAAATTAATAACTTTGACCAATAAAAATCAACCCATTTATGCAATTCACATGCAGGGATAGAGGCAAGTAATAACACTGAAGATGTTATGGCCACTATTAGTTATCTAATTTGACAAATAGACACAACTAAAGAGTATCATATCCTTGTTGAGAACTTGTTATCACCAGCTCATGAACCCTCAACCATCATGATGATTTGTGATATCATTGGTCTTAGTTATATGTGGTACTCAAACCTTTATAACTACCTCCATGACCAAGTTTTACCACTTGAACTATCCAAAAAACAATCTAAAGCCTTCCTCTATGAAACCACTCATTATACCTTACTTTGATAAACCCTTTAGCATCATATTTTTGATGTAACTCTACTTCATTGTTTAAATTTAGAAAAATATACATTAGCATTATAGGAAATTCACAAAGGTGTATGTAGAGCCCATACTAGCAGAGCCATCGTATCCAAAAAGCTCTTGCATACTAGTTATTATTGGCCCATAATGGATGTAGATGTAGATACATATGTAAAGAAGTGTGAAAAATGATAATGACATGCCAATTTGATTCATGCCCCAACCAAAAATCTAAAACCAATGTTGACACCATGGCAATTTGCTACATAGGGCCTTAAACTCATTGGAAAGATCAATCCCACCTCATCTAATGGCCATAAACATATCCTTATCACCAATAAATATTTCACTAAGTGGGTTAAAGCTATACCCCTCACTTACGTGATTGGAAAGCAAATTTCCAAGTTCATCTTCAACCATCTCATTTTCCACTATGATATTCCCTCTGACATTATATATGATAATGGATGATCATTCAAGAATAAGGATATCAATAAGCTATGTGTTGAATAAAACATCACACAATACTTTTTTATGGCATATTAGCCTTAAGGTAATGGCCAGGTTGAATCATAAAAAAAACCATTGTCAACATTCTCAAAAAGATTGTCAATGATGTCGTTCATGATTGGCACCTTCAGATATTATGTTCCCTTTGGGCATATCATCCCAATCACTGTACACCCATAGGAGCCACTCCATATTCACTTTTTTATGGTATAGAATCCATCCTACCCATTGAGGTTGAGTTGTTTAAGCATGTCCTATATGACAATGACTATTGAGTAACTCACCTACAAGAAATAGATTTACTTGATGAGAAATGCATGGATGCGGTGAATAATCTCCAAGCCTATCAGAATTAACTATGAGGCCACTACAACTGGTGCATGAAACATAGAGAATTTAAACTTGGTGATATTGTCCTTAAAAAATACTAAAATAATACCATGTTTAAAAAGAAGCATAAATGAGAGTTTAAACCCAACTAGTTAAACTATGTTAACTTGTTGGGTTTAACCAAAGTTGTCTACACCATGCTAAATAGGTCAGTACTAATTTCATTTATAATAAACTGTAGAGGTAAAAATCCTTCATATAGTTTGAGATGATTAAGGCCAGTGCATTCATGATGGATTCATTTATTTATTGGAAGGATTCCCTAGCTATAAGAGTTAATTCCACCTTTACTTCTTATTTCAGCATTACATTCAAAGGTTTAACAATTTCAACAAAACTAGATATGAATTTACGTACAAAGTTAATCTTACTAGAGAATGACTTTAATTCCTTTTTAATTTTAGTCAAATGTATTTTGGAAAGAACATTACCATTCTCAAGATTGATATAAATACCTTATTTTATGATGATGTGAATGAAAAGGTTACCTTAGATAACACTAAATACATTTTTCTTTGGGTTAAGCAAGATAACATACCTTTTGCACCTTTCAAATACTTCTAAAGATGGTGAATATGATCAGGCCAATGTTTTGAAAAAATAGTCAAGTCATCAATGTAAATAACAATTCATTTACCTATTAGACCTTCAAAATAAAAGTTTATAGCTCTCTAAAAGGTGGGTCTTTCATTAATAAGGCTAAATGGCATTTGCTTGTAAGCAAAGGTGCCCCACTTGGTTGTAAATGTAGTCTTGGATTAGTATTTTTGGGTTTACTAGAACCTAATTGTATCCTGAGAATCTATCCAAGAAGAACATCATTTGGGATCCACTTACCATCTATTTCACCTCATGTAAGGAAGGCAAAGGATGGATATGTTTATCAAAAGCTTAGTTTGTTATAATTACAAAAGGAGACCAAAGTTGAATTTTAATTCACCTTGAAGGCACAACTTATAAATCATAAAAATTTAGAGTTACACTATGTAGTTCAAACCTAATTTAAGGAATGACTTTACTTCAAATCAAAAGTCAAGTAAAGTAGTCCCAAAAACTCATAAAACACTACTTAAAGAAAATTGAGGTTTTAGAATTATTTTACTGACCCAAAGCCACAAGCATAAGTAATGGAGGTTTATGACCCCAAATTACTCATTGGTCAAGACCAACTTGGGATTGTGAGGATGCTTAACTCCTAAAAGCAAAATTAAGTGAAGTAGTCTAAGAAACATATATAATTACCCAAGTGGAACCCAAAATTACAAATTCTTATTACTTTTATTTTAGGTTTCCCAACCTGAGTTACTTGCCTGAACAAACTCAAAGTAGTTTCCCTTAAGAGACTCAGATTTCTCATGACTCATTACTTACTTGGAATTCCAAAATCAAGTAACTAGTTAGGATTAACCTGAAGTTAGTATACTCACCTAAAGTTCCAAAGTAGCATTAATTACCTAGATTTTTGAATCATCATTACTTAAGTAGAGTTTCAAAGCAACATTACTTACTTGAAGTTATGAAGTAGTATTACTTACCTATAGTTTTGATGCAACATTACTTACTTGAAGTTCTAAAGTAGCATCACTTACCTAGAGTCTTCAACCCTGAAGACTTCAGGAATACATAGACCTTCATAGGATTGTGATACCCTATTACTTTCAATGAGTTTCTCAAAATTTTCTAGATCTTAATATCAAGAAGGTGAAAAGTTATTGTAAGAAGTTGGAAAGGGAATTGCTGAGATTTGAAATGGAAAGGCAACCAATTTCCAAGATAGATGAAGCAATAATCTAGTTCATGATGTCTCAACACATCAAGTATAGGGAGAAGTGCAACTCATAAGTTCATGAATTGGAATGGTTGTTATTACTTATCTTCTCAAAAGAATTCTTTGTTTTCTTCTATTTTATTTTGTTCTCTTCACAAATGTATCATAAGTAATTTTGTTTCAAGTAATTACAATTGTAAGTAATCCAAATTACTTGTAAAATTAAGTTACTTTGTAAAATTTAAGACTTAAATAACTTGGCTAAATGCCATTAATTAAGTAATCTTTGCATTACATGCAAGGAGTTTATGGTTGATCCAAACAAGGAGACCAAAAAGTGCTAGATGTCATCATCCATTACATGCAACATAGGAAAATTTTTAGAAAGATGCCTCTTAATGGTTTTGATTTTATAACACATCACATGGGAATTGAAGGAATTGTCTCCTATTTGATTTTAAATTTTGAAATTGTATAAATAGAAGTGAAGGCCTGTGTGCCTGAGGATGGTAATTTTTGTATATAAATTGTAACTGAAGTAAGAGAATTTAAGTAATCTAAAACTTTGTGTTTAGATTTCTAAGTCTTTCTTTTGTATGAAATTGGCTCAAAGTGAATGAAAAAGAAGTTATTTTCTATGGAACCTTGCATCTTAAGAAATCAATTGGTGAATTTTTGAAGATTAAAATGATAAAATTTGTGTTGTCTTAAATCTAAATGTAAATTCCATCAGTTATTGAATGATTATTTACTTGTATGGATTCAATAAGATTTATAGAACTATTTATTGTGAAGTAAAACTTCTCTCTTCTTGCATGTTCTAGTTTTCCAATCTTAATTTCCCAATATTTATTTACACATTATCTAAAATAGTTGTTTATTTGTTGCGAAATCACCTTGTTATGGTTCATGAACTCTGTGATTAAATTAATACCCCCATAAATAAGACAACTTGCACATAATATATATAATTTGTGAATAACTAAGAGTAATAGATATTTAGAAGTAAATAGACATAATCATATGGGAGATTCACCATTAAATAAAGGATAATTAATCCCATGACTACCTAGGTAATTTTGTTAGCCTACAAAATATCTAGCCAACAATTTTTAGTGACTCTGCTGGGGAAACAAAATTAACTAAACCAAAATCTAAATTGGACTATCCACATAAGGGTAAGATAGGTGTATAATAATGGTCATTTTTCCAAAATTCCAAGTTTTCCAAACTACCATTTAAAATTTTATATGTAAAATAAAGGATTGCTTATGAAAAGATAGATTTAATTATTTTCCTTGAGTAGTTGCATGTCAAAGATAATTGCTTTATTATCTTGAATTGATGTATGTCAACTAACTGCCTCCTAAGAATTTGATGATAAACCTAAAGTTAATAAAATAAATCTTTAAGAAAATATTTAGTGCTTCAATCTGGTAAATTGATCTTTCACCAGAGTAAGGAGAGCACAAGGCCAAAATGATGACTTCTTTGAATTGTAAGAATGTTTTAATTTCAGCTTTCCCATCCAAGCCAAAACAAGAAGAGATAGCCTCTCACCTATGAGATAAGCACAAACTCCTATAAATTATCTAAAACATAATTCTTCAAGAATAATTCAACTTGTAAATCCTCAATTCATTATTCACAGAAGAATGGCATAACCACTTTCCATCCCTTGGGGGGTAGTGATTGGTCTTCTAAATTTGACTCCTCCTCTTCATGACTTGCCAAAGGGATCAAGAAAGAATTTTTTAAAGTTCACTAGTGATGGAAAACAAAATTTAGATGAACATTTAGATACTTTACTTGTAGCCTATAGAGTAATTGGAATTAAGCATGAAGATGTCTCAATCAAACTATTTATTGAGACCTTACATGACTTAGTTATAGAATTATTTTACCATTTAGCTCCTATCACTATAGTAAGTTGGGCCACTATGCATGATCAATTTGAAAAAATATTTAAAGATGCTAAGGATTCTCATATACTACTCACCCAACTCACTTAACTCAAAAAAGAATTGCATGAGTATATGTGAGATTTAATTACCAAGTTCAACAGATTACTCTATAAAATCCCTCAAGCTACTCTACCACTGGAGATAATAAGAAGTACTTCATTAATGCTCAATTACTAGAGGTAAGTTATCAGTTGTGTAGAGCATGTCCTACTGACTTAAAAATAGCTCAAGACATTGCTACATAATTTGAATATGACCTGATCATGACAAGAAAGATTAAGAAGAAAACTTCTAAGGAAGACTCTTATACTTCAAGCACATCATAGACTATTGATCCTCTATTACAAAAGTTGGCCAATGACTTGCTATAAGTTATAAGGTAAATTTCTTAAGATCTCGTTGGTGACTCAAATAATTGATACCTAGATTATGAATCAGAAAGTGACTATGAAGAAATGCTTTAGGATGATCATAGTCATCTTTTTCAATATTTACAAGATCACAAACTCAACAAGCTAGTGAAAATGTTTCCAAGGAAGAAGGGAAAGAGAAAGAGAAAAAAGACCCCAGGTCAGATGTTAGCATCCTCAAAAGAGGTAGTCCTTTACCCATTTATCTTGACCTAAAAGATAAGTATGTAGCATCTTCTTCTCAAACTCATAAGCTAGTCATTCATACTTTTGAAGCTAATCCTATTTTATCAGTGTACATCCCTTATTTTGAAATTGTTGACCACATCAAGAAAACTAAGATCCAAATGTCAGAAACCATAAGAGATGAAAGGAGACAAAAGAAGTTGTTTTTTAAGATACTTAAGAGAGAAATGATGAGATATAGGTTGAGTAAATATCCAAGTAAACAAGTAGAAGAAGAAAAACAACAATTTGAAATGGAGGAGATGCATGTGAGTGAAGAGAAAGAAGATGGTTATAGCCAACTAAGTGATGGTAATGATAAAGAAGAAAAAGATCAATTTGAAAGCCTCATAGAAGACCTAGAAAATGAAATTTAGATGATGGGAAAACACATGGAATTTTATTTCAAGCTTGTATATAAAAGTAGTGAGTAATTAAAGGAAAAAGTGGTAACACTTGAACAAGCATTGCAAGGTGACAAGATGGAAGAAAAAGAGGAAGAACAAGTTTTAGCAGTTAAGAGTCACCCAATAGAAAATAAAGAACATAAAGATGAGGAATTCATGACAAAAGGATAATAGATTGAAGTAGATAATCAAGCAGTTGCATTTACCTTTATAGTAAGGATGAAAGTCTTATCAAAAGAAGGCAAGAGTATAGGTTTAGTAGTAGTATGTTGGGGCATCTACAACCCATATGATAGAAAGAAAGTTTTAATAATGAGTAAATATGAAGTGTAAAATGATTGTGTAAGAAAAGAGGTAGGTTAGTTTATAATAGAGGCAAGGGTGAATTGTTGTTGCCTTATAATGGGCAACACTTGAAGCTATACAAAAATTAAGCAACAATATATATAAATACAGTTTTCAGTCTTTTTTTTGTTTGGTTATATTTGCTTTTTATTTGTTTATTTGTTTGGTAGTTTTTTTGATTTAGTTTTTACTTGAATCTATACCTAATAGACAAGACTCAAAGCCAGAGATACTAAGATCTCATCCTTGTTTCTTTCTTCCTGATAGGAACAAATATGTGCTCAGATGGAGCCAACTGGTCTCTCTAAAATTTCACATTTAGAAATTCTGGGTTACCCCTATTTAAAAAAATTCATTTTGTCTTATGTGAGTTAGTTGTCTTATTAAAAAAATCCCATGAATATATTCTTAGTCTTTAGTAGTTTTTGTTTTGATTGCTTTCTTTTCCCAATTGCTTCAAATTTGCTCTAGAAGGTTGAAAACATCTATCGAAGGCCATCACTAAAAAATCCATTTATTCATCTTTCTTAGAAGATCAAAAAGCCAAGTATATGAGTTCATTTCTAATACAAATCGGGTTCTCTAAGGTACTTAACTTATTAAAAAATAATAAAAGTAGTCCAACAAGTTTGAGTTGCACTGTCTAGTTTAAACAAGATTTAAGAAATGACTTTACTCACATCAAAAGTTAAGTAGTCCCAAAAACCTGCATAACACTAATTAAATAAAATTGAGGTTTAATAATTAATTTAATTACCCAAAGCAACAAATAGAAGTAACAAAGGTTTATGAACCTAAAATACTCATTGGTCAAGACCAACTCAAGATTGTGAGGATGCTTAACTCCCAAAATCAAAATTAAGTGAAGTAGTCTGAGAAACCCATAGAACTATCCAAGTGGAACCCATAATTATAATTACTTATTACTTCTAATTCACGTTTCCCAACCCAAGTTACTTTCTTGAACAAACCTAAAGTAACTACCCTCAAGAGATCTAGATTTTTCATGACTCACTACTTATTTGGAATCCTAAACTCATGTAACTAGTCAAGATAAACCCGAAGTTACTATCTAAGATAAACTTAAAGTTGTCCATGATTGTTACTTACCCATAATTTTAAAGAAACATTACTTACCTAGAGTTTCAAAGTAAAATTACTTACCCAATGTTCTAAAATAGCATTATTGACCTAGAGTTTTGAAGCAACATTACATACCCAGAGTTTTGAAGCAGCTTTACTTACCTAGAGTTTCAAAGCTACATTAATTGCCTAGAGATCTGAAGTAACATTTATTACCTAAAGTATTCAACCCTGAAGAATTGAGGAATACCCAAACCTTCCCAAGATTGTGATACCCTATTACTTTCAATGAGTTTCTCAGAGTTTGCTGGAACTTAATATCAAGAAGGTGAAAATTTATTGTAAGAAGTTGAAAAGGGAGCTATTGAGATATGAAACAAAAAGGCAATTAGTTTCCAAGATAGTTGAAGCAATAATCTAGTTCATGATGGCTCAAAACATTAGGTATAGGGAGAAGTGTAGATTAGAAGCCCATGAATTGGATTGGTTGTTATTACTTATCTTCTAAAATAGTTTCTTCTTCTTCTTTTATTTTCTTTTGTTCTCTTCACAAATGTATTATAAGTAATTTTTTTTCAAGTAATTACTTTGTAAGTAATCCAAATTACTTGTAAAAATAAGTTACTTTGTACTATGTAAGACTCAAGTAACTTGGCTAAATGCCATTTCTTGAAGTCATTCTATAAAATCAAATTACTTAAGTAAGATTTACACTGCATGCATAAATTTTGTATTTGATCTAAACAAGAAGACCAATAAGTGCTAGATGTCATCAGTCATTACATACAACATAGGAGAAATTTCAGGGAGATGCCTCTCAATAGTTTTGAGTTTATAATGTAGCACATGGGAATTGAAGGAGTTATCTCATATTTGACTTTGACTTCTAAAATTGTATAGATATAAGTGAAGGCCTGCATGCTTGAGGATGGTAATTTTTGCATAGTAATTGTAACTGAAGCAAGAGAATTTAAACAATCTAAAACTTTGTGTTTAGATTTCTAAGTTTTTATTTTGTATGAAATCGGTTCAAAGTGAATGAGAAAAAAGTTATTTTCTATGGAACTTTGCATCTCAAGAAATCATTTGGTGGATTTTTGAAGATTAAATGGTAAACTTTATGTTATCTTAAATCTGAATGTGAATTTCAATCTTTCTTAGTCATTTATTAAAAATATTATCATCTCTTGAATGTTTATTTACTTATACAAATTTAATAAGATCTGTAAAACTACTTATTATGGAGTACAAATTCTCTCTTCTCGCATGTTCTAGTTTTCCACTCTTAATTTCCCAAAATTTCTTTACACATTCTCTAAAATATTTGTATACTTGTTGTAAAATCACCTTTTTATGGTTCATAAACTCTATGATTAAAGTAATACCTTGAGAAATAAGATAAATTGTACATAATCTATATAATTTTTGAATAATTGAGAGTAGTAGATAATTAGAAGTAAATAGACATAATCATACAAGATCTTTATCATTAAATGAATGGGATTTAATCCCATTATTGCCTAGGTACTTTTTTTAGCCTAAAAAATATCTAACCAACAGTTTTTGGTGACTCTATTTGAGAAATAAGCTTAACTAGACCAAAATCTAAACTGGACTATCCACGTAAGGGTAAGACAAATATAGACTAGTGGTTAGTTCTTATAAAATTCCAAGTTTTCTAAACTATTGTTTAAAATGTTGCATGTAAAGTAAAGGAACACTTATGAAAAGATAGTTTTACTTGTTTTTTTTTGAGTAGCTATATATCAAATAAAATTACTTTGTTATCTTGAATTGATGCATGTCAACTAACCACCTCCCAAGACTTTGCTTATAAACTTGAAGTTACTAAAATAAATCTTTAATAAAAACTTCAGCACTTCAATCTGACAAATCGATCTTTCACCAGAGTAAGGAGAGTTCAAGGCCAAACCAATGAATTCTTACAATTAAAAGAACATTTTAATTTCAGATTTCCTATCCAAGATAAAACAAGAATAACCAACCTCTCAACTATGAGACAATCATAAAATCTTGTAAATCCATTACAATATAATTCTTTGGGAATAATTCAACCCATAAATCCTCAATTCATTATTCACAGAAGAATGATGCAATCACTTCCTATCCCTTAGGGGTAGTGATTGGTCCTTTAAGTTTGACTCCTCCTCTTCATGTCTTGACAAAGGGGTCAAGAAAGAATTTTCCAAAGTTCATTGGTGATGGAAAAAAAAGTCTAGACAAGCATTTGGTTGCTTTCTTTATAAACTATAGAGTAATTAGCATTGAACATGAAGATGTCTTAGTCATAATCTTTATTGAGACCTTGCATGACTTATATATATAATGGTTTTACCATTTGGCTCCTAGCACTATAGTTGGACCACTATGCATGAGTAGTTTGAAAAAAGATTCAAAGCTGTTGAAGATTCTCATATATTTCTTACCTAACTCACTCAGCTCAAAAAAAATCATGTCAACATATGAGGGATTTCATTGCCAAGTTTAACATATTACTCTATAAAATCCCTCAAGCTACTCTACCCATTAGAGATAATAATAAGTGTTTTTTCATCAATGCTAATTACCAAAGGTAAGTTATCAATTATGTAGAGCACATCCTACTGATTTAGCAACAACTCAAGACATTGCTACAAAAGTTAAAGATGACTTGATTATGGCTAGAAATATTAAGAAGACAACTTATAAGGGAGACTCTTCTACTTTAAGCAAATAATAGACTATTGCACCCCTATTAAAAAAAATGTCCAATGAATTTCTACAAGTCATAAGGCAAATTGCTCAAGATCTTGTTGGTGAATCTAATAACTGCTACCTAGAATATGAATTAGAAAGTGACTATGAAGAAATAATTTAGGATGATCATAGTCACTCTTTTTCAAGATTTATAAGATCACAAACTCAAAAAGTTGGTGAAAATCTTCCAAGGAACAAGGGAAATAAAAAGAAGACCCCAAGTCAGATGTTAACATCATTAAAAGAGGTAGTCTTTTACCTTCTTCTCTTGCCTCAAAATATAAGTATGTATCATCTTCTTCTCAACCTCATAAGCCAGTCACTCATACTTTTGAAGCTAATCCTATTTTATCTATGTACATCCCTTCTTTTGACATTGTTGAACACATCAAGAAAACTAAGATCCAAATGTCAGAAGCCATGAGAGATGAAAGGAGACAAAAGAAGTTGACTTGTAAGCAAATCAAGAGAGAAATGATGAGATATAGGTTTAGTAAACATCTAAGTAAGCAAGTAATAAGAAAAACAACACTTTGAGATGGAAGAGATGCATGTGAGTGAAGAGAAAGAAGATGGTTACATCCAACTGAGTGATGGTAATGATAAAGAAGAAAGATATCATTTTGAAAGCCTCATAGAAGACTTAGAAAATAAAATATAGGTGATGGGCAAAGGTAGAGAATTTTATTATAAGTTTGTATATAAAGTAGTGAGTAATTGGAGGAAGAAGTGGAAGCACTTAAATAAGCATTTCAAGGTAAAAATATGGAAGAAAAAGAGGAAGAACAAGTTACATCAGTTGAGAGTCACCTAATAGAAAGAAAAGAGCATAACAATGAGGTATTCATGATAGTAGGGAAACATATTGAAGTAGGTAGTCAAACAGTTGCATTTCTCTTTTTAGTAAGCATGAAAGTCTTATAAAAAAAGCAAGAATGCAAGTTCAGTAGTAGTATGCTGGGGCATCTACAACCCATATGACATAGAAAATGTTGCAAGAATGAGTGCACATGAAGTGAAAAATGATGATGTAAGAAAATGTTGCAAGCAATAGGTAGGTTAGTTTATGATAGAGGCAAGGGTGAACTACCATTTCCTTACAATGGACAATACCTGAAGAAGTACAAGATTTAAACAACAGTGTATATAATTAAATTTTCTAATTTTTTAAATTTGTTTGTTTGTTTTATAGTTTTTTTGATTGAGTTTTTACTTGACTCTGTACCCAACAGAAAAGACTCAAAACTAGAGATACTAGGATTTCATCCTTATTTCTTTCTTCTTGATAGAAATAAAGATGTCCCTAGATAGAGCCAGTTGGTGTCCCAAAAATTTCACATTTAGAAATATTGGGTTACACTTATTTAAAATTTTGCATTTTGTCTTATGTGAGTCAGTTGTCCTTATTAAATCAATCTCATGAATATATTATTAGTCTTTAGTAGTTTTTGTTTTGATTGCTTTCTTTTACCAATTACTTCAAATTGATCTAGAGGGTTGAAAAAATCTACCAAAGGCCACCACTAAAAAACCCATTTACTCATCTTTCCTAGAAGATCAAAAATCCAAGTATAGAAGTTCATGTCCAATATAACTCAGGTTATCCAAGCTACTTAACTTATTAAACAAGAAGAAAAGTAGTCCAGCAAGTCTAAGTTGCACTGTCTAGTTTAAACCATATTTAAGGAATGACTTTAATTCACATTAAAATTCAAGTAAATTAGTCCCAAAAACCCACATAACAATACTTAAATCAAATTAGGTTTTTAGAAAAACTTTACTTACCCAAAGACAAGCAAAAGTAGTAGAGGTTTATGAACCCAAAATACTCACTAGTCAAGACCAACTCAGGATTGTGAGGATGCTTAACTCCCAAAATCAAAATTAAGTAAAGCAGTCTAAGAAACCTATAGAACTACCTAAGTTAAACTTGGAATTATAATTGCTTATTACTTCTACTTTAGGTTTCCCAACCCAAGTTACTAACTTGAACAAACCCAAAGTGGTTGCCCTCAAGAGACTTAGATTGCTCATTACTCACTACTTACTTGGAATCTCAAACTCAAGTAACTATTTAGGATAAACCTAAAGTTACTAACTAAGAGAAACCCAAAGTTTTCTATGCTTGTTACTTATTAGATTTTTGAAGTAACATTACTTACCCAGAGTTTTGAAGAAACATTACTTACCCAGAGTTCTAAATCATAATTACTTACCTAGATTTCTAAAGCAACATTATTTACACGGTGTTCTAAATCAACATTAATTACTTAGAGTTCCAAAGTATCATTACTTACCTAAAGTTTTGAAGCAGCATTGCTTACCTGGAGTCTTCAACCCTAAAGACTTAAGAAATACCTAGACCTTCCTAAGACTATGATACCCTGTTACTTTCAATGAGTTTCTAAGAGTTTTTTATAACTTAATATCAAGAAGCTGAAAGGTTATTGTAAGAAGTTGGAAAGGGAGCTACTAAGATATGAAATAGAAAGGTAATCATTTACTAAGATAGATGAATCAGTAGTTTAGTTTATGATGTCTCAACACATCAAGTATAAGGAGAAGTGTAGATCAGAAGTCCATGAACTGGAATGGTTATTTTTACTTCTCTTCTCAAATGTCTTCTTCTTCTTCTTCTATTTTATTTTTTTCTCTTCACAAATGTATCATACATAATTTTTTTTCAAGTAATTACTTTGTAAGTAATCCAAATTACTTGTAAAAGTAAGTTACTTTGTAAAAAGTAAGACTCAAGTAACTTGGCTAAACGCCATTAATTGAAGTCATTATATAAAATCAAATTAATTAAGCAAGATTTGCACTACATGCATAGAGTTTGTATTTGATCCAAACAAGGAGACAAACAAGTGTTAGATGTCATTAGTCGTTACATGCAACACATGAGAAATTCCAAGAAGATGCCTCTCAATGGTTTTGAGTTTATAACATAGCACATGAGAATTGAAAGAGTTATCTCCTATTTGATTTTGACTTTTGAAATTGTATAAATATAAGTGTAGGCCTGTGTGCCTGAGGATGGTAATTTTTGCATAGCAATTGTAACTGAAGCAAGAGAATTTAAGCAATCTAAAACTTTGTGTTTAGATCTTTGAATTTTTATTTTTTATAAAATTAGTTCAAAGTGAATGAGAAATAATTTGTTTTCTATGGAACTTTGCTTCTCAAGAAATAATTTAGTGGATTTGTGAATATTAAAATGGTAAACTTTGTGTTATCTTAAATCTAAGTGTGAATTCCAGTCTTTCTTAGTCATTTGCTAAAAATATTATCATCTCTTGAATGTTTATTTATATGTACGGGTTCAATAAGATCTATAAAACTACTTATTGTTAAGTACAAATTATCTCTTCTCACATGTTCTAGTTTTCTACTCTTGATCTCCCAAAATTTCTTTACACATTCTTTGAAAAAACTACATACTTGCTGCAAAATCACCTTATTATGGTTCATGAACTCTGTGATTAAAGTAATACCTTTAGAAATAAGACAACTTACACATAATCTATATAATTTGTGAATAAATAAGATTATTAGATAATTAGAAGTAAATAAACATAAGCATATGGGAGTTTAACTATTAAATGAAGGAGATTTAATCCCATGACTATATAGGTACTTTTGTTACCCTACAAAATATCTAGCCAAAAAAACTTAATCAATGGTAGGTATTTTTCCAATTTTTATTTATGGTCCATGCAAGACATCAATAAAAGATACTCCAAGATCTAATTTATTCTCCATTTGTCCATTCATTTTGGGATGGCAAGCTGTATTAAAATTCAATTAAGTTCTGAAATCTTATTTAAAGTCTATCAAAATCTAGAAGTCATCTTAGGATCTCTATTTGAAATAATATTTTTAATAAACCTATGCCACCTATAAATTTATTTCAAAAATATATTAGAAAGAATAAGTACATCATTAGTTACATTACTAGGAATAAAATGAGGTACCTTGGTTAGTTTAATCACAACTAATAAGATCATGTCGTGTCAGTTCCTAGACATAAGCAAATCTTGGACAAAATCCATACTAATTACTTTCCATTTCCATTTAGGTATGGAATGTGGGTATAACAACCTAGATGGATGCACATGTTCAACCTTGACTCACTGAAACTTCAAGCACTTAAACACCAAATCAATTGCATCTTTATTAATTCCTTTCCTAAAAATATAAAGGTTTTAAATCTACTACCATCTTAGTCACTCTAATATATCCTGAATAGGGAGTATTGTGTAATTCCTTTATCATAATTTCTCTAAAATTCCTTATTAGGCACACATATTATGCCATTATACTTTAAAATCCCATAATTATCAATCTAAAATCCTTGATATCTATGATCTTGAGAGTTTTTAGCCAAAGATTTATTAACTTGTTCCTAGAAATCATCTTCAGGTGAGAATTTTGTTACCTAATCTTAGAAGGTACTCCTAATTGTAGCCATTACTACAATGTACCTTCTATAACTAAGTGCATCTAATTGGTTTTATTTTCCCTTAATGTAATTGATATCAAAATCATAATTTAATAGAAAATCTAACCACCTCCTCTAATGAGCATTGAGGTTGGATTGGGTAAAAATATACTTAAGGCCTAAGTTATCAGTATTAAGCTCAATGGGTTTACCTAATAATTAATGCCTCCAAACTTGAAAGTTATAAACTATAACAACTAGTTCTAGATCATGAGGAGCATTATTTTCCTAATAAGGCTTCAGTTTCTTAGATTCATAGGCCATAATTAAACCATCCTACATACAATCTCCTCTTAAACCATATCCTAAAGCATTTATTATAACTAAAAAATAGCCATTCATATCCATAATTCATAAAATTGGTGCAAAAGGAAGACTCTTTTTTAGAACCTAAAAGGCTTATTTTCACCTATTTGATCATACAAATCACTACTCTTTTTGTTAAATATAGGTTATTGGGTTCGATATCTTAGAAAAAATTATTACAAACTTCCTATAGTACCCTACTAATCCCATAAAACTATACACCTCATGCACATTTTTAGGTGCTGGCCAATCCATGATGGCCCTAATTTTAGCTAGATCCATTGAAATTCCCTCTATGGAGATGATGTGTCCTAAGTGTATTCAATATGAATCCAAGGGAAAATATGCATTATTCACTTGTTAGTAGAATAAAACATACAAAAAAAAGCTATAGATAAAGCATTCCAATGCCTAGATATTAGAGGGAGATTGATAACAACAAGACAAAACGAAACACAATTATAAGAACAAGATAAAAATCCCTTTCACCTTCTTTGCAGTTCTAAATTACTATTTGATATGGTAGTTGGATTACTTAGCTTGTGTTCAAATGGAGTCCCCGTTAGTGCTCTTGATTTGTAGGCAACACCTCCCCTTTTTCCACTATGGTTTTGGTCTTGGCATGTACTAGTCTATGAAGCTTATCTTATAAATTCCACATAATAACTTTAGATAAAAAGAGCTTGTTAGAAGTGAGTATTAGACCTTGTATTTATAGGTTCCAAACTTTCCCCAACCTAGGTGTGATTAGGTATAAAATAACCTTGGATTAGGCTTGGGAGTCTAAATACAATAAATAATGTCCTTAATTATGCATTTATGGAGGCATGGCTCAACATTTCTAATTTTTGAGGCATTTATGTTGATATTTTATAATTCTTGACTTTGAGGATGATGACATCATCATGAACTCATTTGCCTTTGATATTTATTGAATTTTGATTTTTGGAAATTAAAAATTCACTAATTCAACATGGATTATTTAACTAAGCATTTAATTTTATTTTCTTGCTTAATTAATTATACTTAATATTTTGGTATTTTAAATAATTAGATTAAGTGCCCCATTTATTTAGTCAAAAATGTCAATTTACTTGGGTGCAAGCTGACTAGGGATAAATCCATGAGAGGTTATTATTGTGTATCAGGTAATACCTCAAATAGGGATTCTTAAATGTAATTTTAGGCATTTATGTCCAATGTGTGGATGAATTTTGAATATTCAATGATGTGTAGGCTTAATTTGTATAGTTTGGTAGAAATCAGTCTGAAGTCTGTTTAGACATGAATGTGGCAAAAAAGGAGTGTTTATATTTTTCTCCTATTTGAATAGGCATTGTAAGACACATGCACAATAACATATTCTTAAATAATGAAAAAATTATTATACTTTCATTAATTTGCTAGAGGGTGGTTGATGAGCCCTAAATACCCCCTGAAGGGGTTAGGTGGTAAATAGTGTCATCAAATGGGCCCTCAAAAAGAGGAAATGAAATGGTCTACTGGTGATGGGGGTTAAAATACAAATTTGTCTATAATTGGTTATAATTAGTGGCATAATGATTTCTCCTATAGGGTGTATGGGTTATAATCATGTTTTACACAAACATGGTTATAATCAATAGCATAGGGATTTACCACTATAGGGTGATTGCTCGTGGAATAAAAGCAAATTTGCCCTAGTAAAGCAGAATATATAATTAACTAGTCAAAATAGTTTTTTGCATCTAGGCAAATAGGAAAATTGGAGTTTATACAATAAATTCATAATATGAATGAATTATGAGCTAGCACAAAATAATAACACCAATATAGAAGAATACCTAGTATGAAAATGCATGTTCAAACTAGCATGTGGTATGGCTAGAAAATAACATTGTTAAATGGGTATCTAAAAATGACCAATAACATGTTTTGGTGATAAAAATGGTCAAAAATTATGAATTTATCAATGAACGACACAAAAAATAGACCATAAAGTAAAAATAATATATATAGGAATTGGAGGGAACTTTAGGCACTTAGGGGGTACAAATTTATTTTTTTCAAGCTATCTATTCACTCCATGGGGTTAAATTTTTTAATTTTCACCCAAACAATTTTTAAATTAGATCTTTGACCTAGAAAGAGAGAGACAATGAAAAATGGTGTATGTATGAGGATGGAGGCATGTGAGAAAGTATGTGAGGGAACATGATAACCACCACATGATGGGCCACTGGTAAATCACCTAGCCTAATCCTATTTAACATTTATTATGAATTTAAATCTAGGTTTTTTAGGAAAAATGGTAAAGTAATCATTTGTGTGATAGGGAAAATGGTAGTTTTGCCCTCCACTTTTTAACGACTTCACTAAAATTTGGTGGAAATCACCATTTCGGTGATTTTGCCAAAAATGGGTGAAGTCATCATTTTCATGAAAGATGAAAATGAAAACTTTGCTTATTTTACTTTAAAAATATTGAACTAGTGACTTCACTAAAAGTAGGTGAAGTCCCCATTTTCATACAAAATGAAAGTGGTGACTTTACCATAATTTCAAGGGAAATGGTGACTTTGTCAAAAAACACTAATTAGGGCAACTTTAGGTAAAATAGGCATTAGGTAAGTATTGGATAGATAGTAGTGTAGGCTAATACATAAATATATATGGTTGTAAGAGCAACTCAAGGTACTAACAACATGTGAGTAATGCTTTCATTGGTTATGGATGCTGTAGATTTGAACACAAGATATGGTGGTATTTCTACAC